>PTEX01000019.1:4401901-4609178 GCA_003342815.1 Eudromia elegans
CCCGCGCCGCGCACGCGCGCAGGGGCCCGCGGGGCGCGCGCGTCCGCAGCGGCGCCGAGCGCATGCGCAGCACGCGCCACTGGCCCTTGGGCCCGGGCATGCGCGGTGGCGTGTGAGGCCGGCGGGGCCGTTACCCGCCCTGCCGTGAAGGGGCAGTGGTCGCGGAGGGGGTTCATTTGGAAGAGAGTGTCGCAGAAAGGCTCGAGGCTCCGAGTCACATCCATTAATAAGAACCCAAGACCCAACATGAAGAACATGGAATAGTCCCTCAACGTTAGGACCCATTTTTTCCCCACTTTGTTGGCCATGTCCCTGAGATGCCTGCGGTCTTAGCTACGTAGTTATGAAGGTGACCCTTCAGTGCTGAACAACAGAGAGAAAGCCAACAGAAGTGCTGACTTGGTGTGACGCTCCTGCCCCATCAAGCAGATCAATGAGCCACARCTGCTTACGCAGCTTTGAAAACACGTGCAGTGTTTCCCTTGCCTTAGCATTCCAGTCCGTGGCTATCCGTCAGCTTTGGCAGCCTGCAAATGGATTTCCCCATTTGGGTTAGCAAGCAGGTCTTGAAGACAGAATTCCTTTAATACAGCAGCGGCCAGCAAGGTTCTGGAAAATCCTCGCCTGCCTTTTTTCTCTGCCCACATGTTCCTTTCCCTCTCCTTCCCAAAGGCTCCGTGGCAGAGAGCGCTCTGGCTGCGCTTTTACCTCCCTCCCTGGAGCGCTTTGCTGAGGCCAGGTACACCCTGACGGGCATCAGCACTACCCAGGCATCATGCCGAAAACAGAACTTCTTCACTATGAGGAGCAGGATAAACAGATAAAACAGATAAATATTGACTTTAAGAAAAAAAAAATATCGACTCCAGGGACCAGCAGTTAGGACTCTGGCTCACAGCAAGCTKCTGAGATCATGTGTCGTGTTACTAGAGCACAATAGTGCTTATAGGAACTGTGTAGTTCCTGATATGGAAGAGTATAAAAATAGATGACACCGTAGCCGCAATAAAGCACATTAGTTATTTATGTATTCAGTACGAGGCCTACACAGGCAACTGAATTTGGGAGGAGAGTAAGTAGAAATTATAGGGTGAGCACATCTTTGGAGAGTCTACTCAAGTAATTGGCGGAGATTTGGCAGTGTCTCTCCCTCCCTGGATTCCAGAATCAATACCTCATTGCAGTAAGAGGTTCTCACCTTCTACAGATGCTGCCTGAGGCTAACAAATGACTGTATTAGTTAACACTAAAGCCACAGCTTCCAGGCACTTCTAGTGGACATAAACCAGCCCTTTYTAGTGGCCATGTTATTCTTCTCTTGTCCTCTCAAATCTCTGCCTCCTTCTCGCCTACCTGCCACTCCTTCCTTTAGCTTCTTCATGTTGTTGTGTTTACACCCAGAAAGAGATCTGGTTAAATAAAGGATTAATTTCATAATTTTCGTTATAAATAAGATGAAAAACTATCTCAGGAACAAACTGCAAGAGATGGAGTGGGTGATAAAAATCACGGCTGCTTCTTTCGAGAGCTCAAACACTAAAAGTATTTGTGATGCCAGGATGTCATACAGTAATMTAGGCAAAGAAGGCGAAAAGACGGTTTTAACAGACAACATGTAGAGAAGCTTTATCTACAACCACTTTAAAATTAAGAGCCATAGTTAGAGYGAATATATATATTTGCATTATATATAAAAACCAAACTATTATGCTGTCTCTTTTCAGGAAATCTATTTTTTCTGATGAGCAGCTCCCTCCTTCCCCCAGCAGCTGTGTTTCTTACTCAGACTGSAATCTATCATACATAGCTTTTTTTTGCATTTCAGGCTGCATTCCTGTTGCCGAAGACATGCCAGTTCAGCACCAGAACAAACTAGAAGCAGTCAGCTGTTGAGCTGAGTGCAATTCTTAAAACTATGTATGAAAAAAGAACAAGCAGGAGCCATTCAGGTACTGAGTCGAGTCGCTTCTCTTGACCAAGTGCACTGCAGATGGGACTGAGYAGCAGAGGTCTGTCTGTTCCAAACCCATCAACTAAAGCTTACGAGGTGACTCGTTTACCTGCTGCACTCAGCCAAAGTCAGTAGTTCAGAACATGAACACTGTTGACTTTGCTAATAAGATTATTACCCTTATGTCTACAGTAGGCAGCCATTTGACACAAGTCAGCTATTGAAGATGTCAAGAGTAAACTAGGAGATACTCATTAGAAGTGTACGAAATTACAATGGCATATAAAATAGTTTCTTAAGGTTATAGTGGATATTCCACACAACTACTCAGAATAAACTGCAATTAAAGCAACTCTTGTCTCATATTTATTCATTTGCATGTTGAGGCACACAATGCACCTTATTGCAGACTGGCACTGCAATGACTATTCTCTTTAGCAAATAACAATGACTCTTAACCTTTAAATACTTAAGTGTTTTTTTTCTAATACACACTTTGTATTACAACATCTAAATACCCTGAATAATCAGTATTGTGCCCAAGACAAAGAATATCTGTAAAACATATGGCAGCTATAGTATATAAAAATTCCCCTTCATGGAACCACATTGTAGAACTTTACAGTTATAAAATCAATGCATATTCAGATGTACACTCTACAGAGTAGCATGGCAATAGTTGATAAGCATCMTTTTATCAGCCATAAATATCTAGTAATAGGTAGGCAGAAAAAATAAAGCTTTAGTCAGAGGCAAACATTAAAGCAGCTTAGGGAGATTTCTAACAGAATGGTGAATGCAACTGTCATCGCAACGGTTCTACTTTTTACTCATTTCACCTATACAGCGCAGGAAATGTTTAAGTTTCAGTGAGTTTGATCAATAAGCCTCYTTGATCCTTTATAAGTTTCCTATGTCCTTTTTTCTACAGTCGCATTTATCTCCTTTGTAAGATAAACTAATTAAGTAGATTAATTGAAATCTGTTTTCTCTGAACTTCCGCTACCCAAGTTTACACAGGTCAAAGCTGTGTTTGTTACCATACCCMTTTTTTTTAACCTTTCAGTGCCCTTCACTCAAGGGCTGCTGTTACAACTACATAGGAAGAAGCTAAAGCTGATTTTATCTGCAATACGAACAACCAAAAACTAAAGTGTTCATGCTGGCATCTGAGACACCACCTGTTCTTTGTGAGGTGCTGCAAAACTTCAAAAAATAATTGCATGTGCATTGCAAAGAGACAGACGAAAAGGAGGAGGAACAAAATAAACCCTCAGTTCTGAGAATTAAGCATTTCCTTCTCCTGGTGATAGATTAAACAGAATAAAAAACAAAAAGCTGATGCTGTTGTAAAACCAATACAGCAAGGTCATTACTATCCTAATATCTAATAAAACGTGATGTATGTTTTAATACTCACAGTAAGCCTCAGCACACAGGACACATTAGTATTATTATTAAATAATGACTGCAGAGAATGGAGAGAACACTTTAATGTTTTCCCTTCGCTTTTCAAGGATACAGTTTCTATATTCTTTCACCGTACTTGCCCCTAGAGTATTTTGAATATACTACCGTGCTAAGCCACAGTGCATTATGATTCCACACACACTGGTTATATCACCTTCTTGCCATAAAAAACAAAGGCAGGAAAGTACCTCTTCTACTTTAGATATTCTTAAGACAYCATTGCTTTGCCTGGAAGCTGAAGTATAAAAGGTCAAATAAGTCTGCCTCGTGCAAGCAGAAAGATGTGTAACGGTTCTTGCTTGTGGAGGAGTTTATTCATTAAAAACTGAACACGTACCCCACGCAGGAGAAAGCTAACCCTTCTAGTGTTCCCTTTCACAGACTTGAATGATACATTTCATTATCCTTATGCATAAACTTCTTTAYGAATGTGCAAACTCCAGTAAAGTTAACGAGGAGATTTGCAACAGTATGATATAATGATTTTCAGTTTTATGTTCAACTTCTGCAGAGAACTGCCCTAGGATATAACAGAAGTAATTCAGTTTTATGAAATTCTGTTTTGCCTCAAATCTACAGTCTGCATGTTTCATAGGAGCTGGCAGCCAAACAGGAGGAGAAAGTAAATTCCAAGAGTCTTAAGACTGTTTAACTATGTTTAAACTTCTATGGAAAGATATGAAGAATGTAGAAATTATCTCTTAACAAACCAAGTAATTTCACTTGAATAAAAAGGCTTAGGCTACTAGAGTTTCATTACCTAATAGGTACGTTATCTTCCAAGAATTCTCCTGCTGCATATATAAAACATAGCCACACAAGAGGTTATAAGAAGCTGATTTAATCTATGTACAAGTTCCTCAACCACAGAAATCATCACTTAATTACTAAGAAAAGATAATTTCTCACAAATAGAATACATCTCATATCAACAATTTCAGCTTTATGCTCAGACTCCTCTTCCCATCTGCTCACAAGGAGAGCATTCAAATTTTCATCACGTAAAGCAACTACATGTACCATTGTAAATTCTAACATTTTAATTAAACAGAAGTCAGAGATCTTTGAAGAGAAYAAACAACTCATAAAGACTCTTGCATTTATCCCAAATAAGAGTATTAATGAAGTTGCTTCTGTAACAGCAATTTCGTAAATTTCATTTGTTATAGCAAGCAATAAAAAAAGCATGGCTTATTTTTAAAATTTTGATCRAAAGCATGCAAACGTCACAGTATTTGCCCTTAAGTGAATATAGCAAATACAGCATCTTTAAGTGATAGATTAAAATGCTTCTAATTTTCTAATGGAAACTCTCCATTGCGAAGATCATGCTTTTATTTAGGGTTTTCAAAGAAGAAAACTTACTGTACACAGCCTTTTATTTTTTACACATAAGTCAAAGAAAATCAAGATAACTCAGTGTGGTTACAGATGAGGAAAAAAAAATCAGATTCCTGAGAATTACAAAACACAAGCTACTAGGCGAGAAAAATCAGCAAATATCCAACTGAGGGATASGTGAAGTTTCATTCTGTTACAGCTTTGGCTTGAACTCTCCAGAAACAAGTTTTTTAAGCATTTCTGAATTTCGTCCTTCTGGTGGGGGAGGCCATTTGTTGTGATCTAAGAAAAAAATAAAACAATGTACTTAGTTATGTAAAAAACAGATATTTTATTTTTGTGTTCTCCCAGCTTTAATCACTTCAAGGATTCTGTAGCTCATTTTTACCTGGTATGTCTCTGTTACTGCTATATAAACTTTGGCCACCATCCACGACCATCGTTATCCCAGTTATGAAAGAAGCAGCTGGAGATAGCAGGAAACACACTGCAGGAGAGATCTAACAAGGAATGGCAGTTTTAATAATTCTTAAATTGCTGAGAATCGTTTGTGTCCAAGACAGAGCTTATAAGAATTAATATGGCCAAGAGAAAACAACATTTGCTACTCAGTCATAAAAGACAGGAATAATATTAAAGCTAAGTTTCTAGCCACAAACATCAAGTACATAACAGATGAAAAAAAAGCAAGTTTTTCAGCATCAGGTGGCTAAAACCCAACATATATTTAAGTTGATCCATTTATCGAAGACATATTTTTGGTAGAAGGCAGCTAAGTTAAGTACTCTGAAATTACACTTTTTTAACATGATTTTTCAGTACTTTCCAATTCTCCCTGCAATAGGTCAATCTCCTCAGGAACTAATGTCAACTACGGAACACTGGAGCTGTCAGAAACATCTAAACTAAATTTTCAGTTTTACAGTAGCTACTTGTTAAGCCTTGTTAAGATGGCATTTCTACCTATTACAGCAAACTTTCTTCTCTCAGTACTCCATCACAGCTCAAAGTTATTTCTTTACTGTTCTTCATGCAACAAAGTAGCTTCAAAGCAGAAACAGAAATAGAAATATCGCAGATGTTCTGAAAGACATTACCTCCTCAGGAACTGCTAACCTCTTGGCAGGAATCTTTGAGATACTCTTTAACCACATTGCTGTACCTTGCTCTCCATAGTTTGCGACAGCAGTTTCTGAAAATACTGTTCCCTGTATTAAAGCAGAATACAGTGAAAAGTTTTATTGCATAAATTCAAATTGTCATCCTTGTAAAATTGTAAATTTAATGTTAATGGGTTTTTTTGTGGGCTTAAATTGTCTGAAGAGCAGTCAAATGCATGTTTTTAAGTTGGATTAGACAGTGTTATTTATAAAAGAAGGTAACTAGACTGCTCCATTCAAGCAGTTATTCAGATTATTCAAAGCCCTGTTTTGCTTTCATTATTCCAATTCTCCACTGTCACTTCAACAAGTATGAAGCACAGACTACAAAGAACAAGCCCAGAGACTATTGTAGAATTACAAGCATTTCCAACTAGTTTACAGCAGAAAACTCTGAAAGCAAGGACAAAGTTCTCATGAGTCTCTTGTAATTTGTATGAACACCAAAACAATTTTACTGAGAGTTACAGGAGCAGCCAGACTCTGCAGTTGGATTTGAGATCTCCCTACTCAGCCGCTAAGGAATAAAGGAAGGAGACTGTCCTTGCTGTGATGATTGTGCCATCCAGCTTAGATTCAAGAGGAATGAAGAAGGCTACAGCAATAGGAAGAATTACACAAATCAGTTACATCATAACCTGTAGAAGTCAAGATGGTGCTTTTCATTCACGGACTACATGTTAAGATTTTTCTTCTGGGATATCTGTAAAATGTGTGCAAATGCATTTCAAGAACTAGGCAAGTAACTCATTTTTAAGCATTATTTGCTCGGCACGTACRTGTCCGTCTTTACATACATGTTCCCTATGCATATTTAGCAGTAAGTGTTCTGTATGGTTACTGCAATCCTGATGAGGCTACAAGTTGAAAGAAAGATGAAGTATCATCCTAATTAGAATATGGATGTTTTGTCACCAAYATGCTAACAAAGCTATCAAATATTCTTCCAGAACATAGGAATTTATGTATCATGCACCAATGAGAGTAGCACCAGTACTGACAAGATGACACATACTAACCATTGTACAAGYGTTGAAAGAGCCAAACCACTGAACTGTTTGCTTGACAGAAGTTTAATTTGACACATGCTATAAAGTATAATTAGTATGATTCATTAGGTAATTAGCATACCTTAAAAAAAAATGCACACACATAAGGTACTCTCCTAATTACTTATTTCCCCAAGACTAGATCAACTGGAAAAATGAACAAACAGAAAAASTAGTCAATAGATCTTCATATTTGACAGGTCTCAAACTAAGATGAGCCTCAGATACCCTGCGTAGAGCCATTACCTGTATGATCACTACACGCTTCCAAATCAAAGCAAAGTAGTTGTTTTAGGACAGGTTACCACATAGGATACARAATTCTATTCAGACAGTAAGAAGATCATCACAGGGACCAGTTAATTAAATCTGATACTTACTATACTATAAGATGACACAAATTCTGAAGGTAGAAATAACTGGACAACTTTGCTTTCCCGTTTTGTAGTCATCAAAATAATCRTGCAAAATAAATTGTGATTAAGAGCAAAGATTAAATCACAACAGATGGAAYCCCTAACTTCAAAGCTAGGATAAAAACTCCTGTATCTGCAGCACCACGTGCTATGAAAATATAGCTGGTCTTTCCAGTACAGACTCTAGATTTTTAAATGCCTTGTGGTCTAGATGTCTTAACCATGAGCATATATGATGGCTAAAGTTACTCTGCCATTTGCCAGTGCTTACCGGAGCCACACTGTTGATTCGCACTCCGCTGTGGGCCCATTCTAAAGCTAAAGTCTTCGTGAGGTTATTCACTGCAGCCCTTGCAGCTCCTGTATGCCTATCAAGAAAATAAAGCAAAAAAAGCATCTGTTCCCTCAGATAATATTGCCCAGTCTCCATCCTACTGTAGCCTCACTGGGATAATCACAGTTGTGCTCTATTACTAGACTACGTATGCAGAGGGGTTTTTTAGTTCACAAGCTTGACRCGAGCTTCACAGTTCCGCTGAATTACGCAAAGATTGCCTGTCATTTCTGCTAATACCTATCGTCTCTCCCCTAATATATTTGGTGGTGAGGAGGCCTGATGTAATTTACTGTCAAGGCTAACAGAATGAAAAATAACCAGATATAAACTTGCAGGTGTGTGAAATTATGAAAGATAAACTGCACAGGTAAAGCACCTTGCAACCTTGTGAAATCAGTAGTCTGAAAGAGCACATTCAAACAAATGCATTCAAAATCAGCCAATGTTCAAAATTTGCTACAGATGGGAAATTGGAGAAAACCAATTTCAGGCACCTTGCTGCTACAGGAACCTTCTACATGCATGAACAAATGCAGCCAAAATTACCGCAAAGATGCATAACAGGCAGAGGGACTCAGAGAAGACTAAGTTTAGTGTTTTTAGTCTAACAAAACACACATAGAGGAGAAGCAATAAGTTCTCAAACATGAATATACATACACTAGGTTTTTTTCCTTGATTAAGGAATAAGAAAATCTGGCTTAAATCTGATTTATTCATATGATTAGGAAAGGAATTAATAACCACCTGACGCAACATGAGAAAACAAACTTGAGTAGTTGTAGGTTGAAAATAGTTTTTTATGAAAGACTGTAGTAGGTGATTTTTGGCATGAACACTGGTTGGACTTTTGAAAGGATACTACATCACCATATTACACTCTGAAACAGGCATAATTTTCTACAAGAACTCAATCTGAAAGTAATTTTGTCTACTCATCCACAAAAGCATAGAACAGTTATTTGGGAAAAAATATTTTCATTGTTATTCAGAATTGGCTTCTTATTTCTTGGTGTATAAACCTATTCACATTGAGAGTTCAGCTAGATTTACCTACAGCAGTGAGACTAAAAGAGCTGTAGCTTCAGCACCACCCTGTGGTTCCCCAGATTTATCTTGCACTGCCAAGAATAAGCTAGTGAGAAATTATGCAATTGTTTCTCAAAAAACAAAGATTTTAAAAAATTTTAGGCCAAATTAAGACAAAGATAGGTATTACAACATTTGTTCAGAATGAATTTTTGAATTTTTAATTTCTGTTGAACTTTTCAATAAAAAGTGTATTTTTCAATTAGGAAACTGTCAAAATGCAGCATTTTTCTATGTTTCCCATGCAAAGAAAATAACTGAAACAATCAACTTTCTAAACATGACTTGTCTTTCAACACATGGAGGCTTTTTGGTCAATTTACAACCAAAGGACTCTGATCAACTCCATTTTGAGGATGATTACATTTGAACAAATAGGATGCTGTATTGGCATGCAGAAAGCCTTGACCATTTTTGCCTCCTCCCCCTGAAAAAAGAAACTTCAAACACACGGTAATGTGTTTGAAGCCATGAGCCTTCTCCCAGGCAAGAAAGAGGCAGAGCGAATGGAATTGATTGCCTACAGCAAGAAAAGGTGGCCACAAAGCAGAGGTGAAAAGCAAAGATCAAACAGGCAGGCAGTAGGTGAAGGGCAATGCCACAACCCAACAGCATGTTAGGAAGGTTCCTCCTACATCCAGTACAAGTCAYGCCATCAAGACCTGCAAATTGACAACAGAAGAGCAGAGCAACAGGTGCCAAGGTCCTGCAAACACTCCAGATTTGCAGAGAAATCAGGCCAAAGTTGCACTTGCATACACACACTTCTCACTCACAGCTTCACTGCAAAGGTTTTGCTTCATAGTTTCTTACAAACTAGCTGGCAAAGACCAGAAATTTAATTTAGTCTTACAGACTCTACTGAATCTACAAGAGATCCCCACACAGACAGTCGAGTTGCTCTCTTAACATATCTACTATATCTCTATACTCTGCTGTTGCCTAATTAACAGCTTGCTAGAAGGAAATGAAGCAGTTAGAACTTTTAGAGGGAAAATAGAGGGAAATATAAAAAGAATATTACGACATTCCAGGAAACCCGTTTCTCACGATAGCAGTAATGTTGACAATGACTCCTCCATGTTTCTGCATCCAGGCATTGTACACTGTATGAAGGAGGAAGATAATCTATAAATACTAGAAGAAATATATATGAATGAAATTGCCCTTTCAAAGCCAAATTTGGAGTCTTATCCTAATTGTGCTGCAAGTTGTGCAGATCTGGACAAACAACCTGATCTTTGCACCACAGCCTCATCACTGGACTGCTAAGAAAGCAGGTGCAGTCCAGGTAAGGCTCAATGTTTGTAAAGAAGACTTGATCAGAAATCAAAATGTTGTGCCCTCCATGTAAGCTGCTTTCATTTCCATTTTCCTAATGGTATCTGAGAACCAGGCAACAAATTTAACTCCATGGCCTTGATATAAAGGCTACATGCTACACACAAGGACTACAAGACAGGAGTTGAGTGGTGTTCCTATCGTCTTTTAAGTCAACATCCAAACCGACTGACTAAAGGCCACAAACCTGGCCTTTACTAGAAGGTCATTCCTCCATTGAATGAGTACATATTGGTACATGTGTGTTTGTGTATATTAACAAATACAATGCATAGTTTAGTGTATAACTTAGGATGAGATTAATGACAACGCTGTCAGATAAAAATGTGAAAAATGAAGTGGAGAAACTTTTAGAGAAATACTAGAGAGACAAGAAATATATATAAAAAACATTCTGCATGATGTTTATTCCTCACCTGCTTTGCAGCAGTAGAAGGTTCCTGTCAGATTAGTGTCTATGACAGCATTCCAGCCTTTTGCACTGATGGCTTCAGTAGGACTTATGAACTGGCCCCCTCCGTTGTTCACGAGGAAGTCAATCTTTCCATGCAGATTCAGTGTAGACTTCACCAAAGCTTCTACCTAGAATTAAATATATATAATTATTTAGCGTGACACGCTGAAAAAGTTATGTATCTAATTTTGTTCTTGGAGGAAGTCTTCTCACTGAAATCCTTTTCACACTTAGGGAGGAAGTACCACTCTTCAGAGAGGCTGCTCAGCAGTTTTCTAGGCTGCAAGCTCAGTGTGACAGTTTTAATCAACCAAAAAGGACTGGGATGAGTCCTTGTTTACTTAATAAATCTTCCTGGTATAATGCAAGTGCTACACAAAACATCAGCATTGAAATAAGAGGGAGATCTGTGCTCTGAAAGCTGCCATGGTGTAGGGGAAGGATCCTGTTTAAGGCAACTGAAAATCCTGTATTTTCCACAGGAGCAGGGATGTTCATATTGGATGTTAAAAGAGATCTGTATTAGGTAACTACTGTTTTGTGTTTATTTTTCTTCCCCACTCAATCTGTTAACTTTTTAATAACATTACGGAACTGAAATGACAGTATTCATACCAAGAAAAAAGGGTCAAATGTCCAGATAAGTTCAAGGTGACCCATGAATGCTAGGAAAACTCAATAGGCAAGCTACTCAGTACAGAGGGCTAAGAGGTTTGCTATCTGGAGACCATTCCTGCATAGTGATACCAGGTATTTTTACTCTGTGCTACTGCTGTATTATTTTGAAATAAGCCAATAGCAGCCTCTTATGCACAGTGCTCCATCCAGCCACTCTCTTCCGCTACAGGTTTCATACAGACAGGCATTAAGAATTTAYACACTAGCAGAGGCTATGTTAAGCTGCAAAGCTTACTGGAAAAKAAAAGCTAGTAATGAACTCAGAGGCAAGTTACAGTGCTAAATATCACTCTATTAAGTACTTCTCAAGGAATCCTGTTTGTCAGATGGCCAAATGGCAGGKTTTAGCCTCAGGGTCTCCTTCAGCAACAGCTGTCACTGGAGCTGAAGCACAGAAAAGGGACTCTGTGCTGAGAATTCTGATTTATTTGTTTGCTTTCAAGAAGACCAGTAGCTTACTAGAAGTACTAGTCTTTCTATTTCATCTAGATGCGAGTTAAAGAAAGGTGTCTCCAGAGCATATAGCCTGAAGGTAGSAAGTACCTTTCTTTTCCCCACTGGATGGTTTCTATAGCTCAATGTTTAAGGCACATGTACATACTCCCCCTTCCCAACAGCTAAACTTTTTAACAGAAAGCTCCTTCCAGAGTGTAAAAAGGATGTGATTTCTCTCTCCCACTTTGTCAGTCTTTACACTGATGCACCGGAATTAACTTATTAGGCTATTAACTCCTTGAATTTCAGGAGAAAGCTTGATCTGATAAGAGCTGCACACATTCGCAGACAGTCATTATGCCTGCATCTCAGAACAAACTATTTGACATGCTCTTCTGGTATCCAAATTGTTATGTGCAACAGTGCTGGAAAAATATTCAAATAATTAAAATTGCTACTGCTTCTTCATCACTCAGAAGCACTCAGATCACTGCATTCACTCCAGAACCACGTAAGGTTCAACCCTTATCTGGGCATAACYACCGCTTCAGAGGTGGTCAGAAGATGGCAATCTCAGGTGCTCTTAGGAGAACAGACTCTTCTGTTTTTAAAGATGAAACAGGCTTTCTATCCCTTCCAAAAAATAATTGGAAAACTACCTAAAACAAGAAGCTGCAGTCTGTTTTGACAGAAATAAGTCTGACAGGTTATGCAGTGGTTGAAAATCCTCCATCAAGCAAACAGGATTATTTCTTTCACAGTAAATGAGAGGAAAGCTTTTGCTAGAAAACAAGAGAGCCTCTGAGGATAAAGAAACTTTAAAATCTGAATTAATTAAGCTATTCCCATGGTATCTACCAGGAAGCTTCTACAGAAATAATATTCAGTGCACTCTTTTTGCTCTTCATAGTCCAGGAAGAATCTTACAGCCACRTATGCACTATATGGAGAGAGATATATCTTCTAATGCTTCAATTTCACAGATCCAACTAGTGCACAAAAAAACCGAAACAAACAAAAAAAAAATCTCATCTTGAAAGCAGGTGAGTTACTTTAAGATTCAGAATAGAATGCAAAAAAATCTTCTGACAATTCTGAAAGCACTTTCATCTTTCTTAGATCCTCTCTATTCAAAGTTCCCCTCTCAAGTTTGTCCCATTATAAAATTAAAACCAGAATGACATTTGTATGGGCCTTTAGAGAAAAAAAGAACAAGTGATGGAGATAAAGAGGAAAAAAATCCCTGGCACTGTAAGAACAGGTGGCTTGTTGCTACAGGTAATTACCCTGGTGTTATTTAATGGGAAGATTTACTTTTCCAAAGGTTTAAATGAGCTGTAAACAAGGATATGCTAATTTAATTTCAAGAATCTTCCTGGACTTCATTATCTTGTAATCAATCAGTTTGGACATCTAAGGAGGCTTAAAAACTCCACGTTTTTTTCCACTGTTGATGGTTATAAGGACTCTCCCACCCTCGCACATTCTTYGGTACGTGGTATAAGAGCTGAAAAACATTCATTTTGTGGCACACTTATGTTGTTATAGAAATAATGGAACAACAGGAGAGACACTTACTTTCTCTGAGTATCAGTTTGGGTACCTGTAAAATAGAATAATGCTTGAACACTTTACAAAGACCTATAATCTCATCTTCCAAAGAAGCTGAAGAAGTTTTCAAATGTTAAAACTGTTTTGCCAAATCTGTATTGAGACCTTAAATAARCAGATGGCAAAGAAGGAAGTAGTTTGTCATTGAAGCCCTCTGCCATTTCACAGAACACTGCAGTTCCCACTAACTTCRTTTTAGATGAATGTAAAAATAGGATTCACCGGCAGGAGGTTATTAAGCATGCCAGAGCACTCTGTGCAACACCAGCAGGAAGGAAGGCTCTTCCACCTCTTTTCCTTCTTCTTTCATGTATCTTTAATCACTTAAGTTGCCCTCTGACACCTGTCATAAGTTATTACATTGCACTGCTGATGCTAGTAAAAGCCTAAAATTCACTGGTAGGTGAAGTGACATACTGCACAGCCCCAAGGTTCATCTCTTTCAGGAGAGAAAGTCTAGGGATATCCCTATAAATATATTATGAGCTGTTCTATAAGGGAAGAGTTTAGTTTTTGTTTGCTTTACAGTAGTAAAWTAAGATAGGACTTGAGTTCATAGCTCCTGAAGGTCACTAATGTTAAGTTTTGCTAGATTTTAATGGCCTTTGAAAAGTTAAGAAAAAGGCAGCAAGCAATGCAGAGTGGAATGTTTCCTAGCAGTACAGAATAACTTAAAAGTCCAACCTGACACTGCATTTTTAACTGTTTAATTAAGYAGTTAAAGAAAACAGTAAGATAAATGCACACTTCTGAAGAATGTGGACCAAGTAATTGAAATTTAAAGGTGGGAACCTCTCTTAAGAAGGTGGAGTTCTTCCTAAGGACTGAAAGCAACCGTCTTGCACACATCAAGTTGTAAACTGCAGTTAAAACATGCCTAAAAAAAAAAATCTGTTTTTTTTTTTTTTCTGTAATACAAACAAAAGTGACAGTCCAGGATACATCTAAGTAAGTAACTTAATTGTGTCAAGTCACAATGGTGAGATTCCGTGCTATGATTTTGCATAGGACCACACAAAGGGCTTGGGCTCAGCCCTAGAACACACCAGTACTAAATACTATTTCTACTAGCAGTTGTCATTAATAGTTTATGACCAGCCGTACCTATTTCAGTGCTAAATACTTTTTTGCTTAGATGGCTAGCAAATGGTTTTCCCTATGCAAGTATATCTTAACCTTACCTGGATCCACTTAGAAATACTCCACTGCAACTGCCTCCTGATCTAAAACATTCCTGAGAAGGCCAGACCTCTGCAGATCTGAGAACTTGTATTCACTATATATTTTTAACATGCTAAGCCCCAGAACAAGAGCATATGTGTTTACCTCCTCTTCTTTGCGGATGTTGCACTGTAAAGGAGTCACTTTGGCAGGACTCATGGAAGCAAATTCATTATTCAGTGCTTCTGCTGTGGCTTTTAATCGGTCAAATTTGCGAGAGGCAATAACAACATTGCAACCTGTTGAAACAAAATAAAAATAAAAAAAACCCCAAACCCTTAGCTAATGGATATTCAGTATTACACCAGGTTTTTAATAACATCATGGAGATATCTTGCAGGATGTGTGTTTAYTAGTTCCTGCCTAGAAGATACAGTGAATAAATTACTTATGTCAGGAGCTTCTTAGCAGCTAGATCCCTCTGTGCCAGGAGAAGAGCAATTGAGAAAAAAAAAGTCTGCAAGGTCCTTTCTCCTTCCTGCACGAGGGAAGTCTGCCTGCAAGTTGCAGAGTCAGTAAAGCAGCTTTCAGACACAGCTTTTGCTGCCTCTGCCCAAGGCTGCCACATTTATCAATCCTGTGATTTAAAGATGCTTTATCAGGTCTTGATTACAAAAAGCACTTGTTCCTCAAACCACAAAAATAAGCCTACAAAACAAGCTTACTGTAACCCAGGCTGTAATTCTGACGAGTGGTGAGCAAATGTAACGCTCTCCTCTTTAACCCTACACAGCCTGAAGGAYAGGATGGCAGCCTCAGGAGGTGAACTCTTATCTGCAAAACACCATCATAAGGCTTTCCTTCCTCATGCCAGCTCAGTGCTCATCAGTTTAAATATCAACTAATTGAATGCACTAGAAGAGCAAAAAAAAAAAAAAAGAAGCAACCTTTTGCTGGGTGTTTTTTTTTTAATGCTGTTGCTATTTTACTGAGTGGAATTTGGCCTCCCATGTGATCAAACAAACACCAGAACTAATGCAAAATAACCAGTAAGGAGTAGGAGTAAGGAGCCGTGCCAAGCTGTTCAGTTGGCTCATGTTGTCTTGTGAAAGCATACATAAAACTGAAAAGAGAAGCTAGATTTCTTCCAGAAAATACTGCAGCTACATATGCCTAGGAATGGCTGCTTTATCTTCAGCCAGTGACCACTCTCAAATGGCACACATACGGATGTTGACTAAAAGGTGTTAACTTTTTGAGTTAAGAATGCCAGTTGCTTACACAACAGCCTGACGGACCTGGAATAAAGTTCATASAACAGCACACTCATAATCACTGATTAACGAGAAACAATAATTCATGGTAATACACTCATATTTGTCAGGTTAAGTGCTTATTAGTACAGCACTGACAGAGAGTAAGGCCTGTAGAAGACTCTACATTCATTAAAAAGGCTAATTTGGGATGCTGGAGAATCTAGCTCACTGAGGCAGCCTTGGTGCCTGATGCACAAACCGACGCTCCTTAGTCCTTGTTTTCTCAGAAGGAGAGACTGGCCAGGAAAGCCAGTGAACTTCACCACAACTGGCGTTATCTGGGTTCACTCCTAAAGATGTTGCAACCAGAGCTCCTYGCAGAAGGTGCAAGGTTTATATGGAAATGATGCCAGGATGTCTTCTTGTCAGGAGCAGCCAGTAAGCCTGCAGGTGTGACATCCACTCTATAGGAGGCTACTTCATAAAGATTTTAAGATACASACCCTTTCTTCATTTTCTCACATCCTTTGTAGAGATTTTTAGATGTGCATTCTATCTAGGATGTTATGAAAGAAAGGAATTCTCTGACTTGCATTTCACTTGAGCAAAATAACACAGCCAAGTGCAATTTTAACACAACTGGGTTACACCACCAAGAGCGCGAAGACCCTTGAGGACCTTCCCAAGGGTCTCCCTTCGCCCCTGGTTCCGCAGGCGCCCAAGGGCAGGGCGCACGGAGCGAGCAGAGAGCGCGGCCGGGCAGGASGGCGCGGYGGCCCTGTGAGMTCGAKGCCAGCGCGGGCGGCAGGAGCAGGYGCAGCGAGGCACGCGGCGGCCACGGACACGACGGGGAACGGGCCRGGATGCCCGCGCGCCCCAGCAGCTACTGCGCACGCTGCGGGAAGGGCGCTGCGAGGCAGGGTGGTCGGGGGGTTGCAAGGCTGCTTTTTGAGTTAAGAGCTGGTTAAAGATGCTGATCAAAAAAACAAAGCCCACGAGGTCACCTGCTACAAGAGTGCTTTGACTTCAATGTGTTTCTGTCGCAATTATCAATAACCAAGCACCGTTTTCCAAGATTAACATGCAGGAGGCAGTTCAAAGCCTGGTGCTTCAGACGGCCTCAGTGAAACAGCATCAGAAAATCATGCAGAGATGAAGCAGGACGAAAAGCAATTTAAGATTGAACGGCTGAAACACTGCCCAGGTTTCATAGGTCCCCACCGTGCATGTTACATCAACACGGGGCACCTTGCGGCACGTCCGCACCCCTGGGCCCCCTCAAACCCCGCGCTGCCGCCCCGGTGCTACGGGCCCCGGCGGGGGACGCGGGGCCGCCGCAAACCCGCTCAGCGGGAGCCGCGGCGCCAGGACCCCAAGTGCCCCCCCGCACCCCCGTCCTCCCGGCTCCGCTGTCCCCGGCCCCGCGGCTCCCCGCGCCCACCGAGCGCCAGCAGGTCGGCGGCGATGGCCCTGCCGATGCCGGTGCCGCCGCCCGTGACGATGGCCACGCGCCCGCGGAACAGCCCGGCCGCCAGCAGCTGCTGCGGCGCCGCCATCTTCCCCCGCGCCACCGCCACCGCCGCCACGTGACGCGCCGCCCCGCCCGCCCGCGCCGGAGCGGAGCGCGGAGCAGCGCCGGGCTCGGCCGCGCTGAGCGGGACCCGCCGCTCCGCTCCGCTCGGCTCGGTTCGGCTCCGCTCGGTTCGGCTCCGCTCGGCTCGGCTCCGCTCGGCAGCGCTCTCGGCTCCGCGCCCTGCAAGGTGAGAGCCGCGGGGAGCATCGCGGGTAGCGGCGTGTTGGGAGCATCGCGGGCAGCATCGCGGAGGGGGCGCGTCCCGCGGCTGCGGCGAGCCCCGTGCTCCCTGTGCGGCGGCGCCTCTTCTTTTTTTGTTCCTTCTCCGTATTTATTTATTTATTTATTTATTTGACGAAAAGAGCGGAGGTTGCACATTCTGCACCGCGGAGAAATCCCTGCTCGCGTTCACATTCTCACATGCGCTTAAAATAGCAGCCTGGTGAGTCACGGCGCCTGCAACCTCGGTACCTGCTGCACCGTGTTAACGAAACCTGTCGAGATCCACTCAGACCCCCGCTCCACACACACACACCCCTGCAGTTTCCTTCGCTTTAAACCAGCCGTTTACTGCAAGGAGGGCTGCCTTCCTCAGCCCCTGGTGTTTTCAGGTGCCCTCCCAGGTCATCTTCCCCAGACACCTGGAAAGGCAGCCCTAGGGAGCAGGGGGACGGGCCCCCTCCCAGGGACATGTCCTTCCATATCAGAGAAAGCTGCTGGCGTTCACCGAGCAGGAACTTATGCGCTGATTTGCAAAGGGAAAAACCTGCTSCTCAGAAATGGACTTTGTTGGGAAGATGCTGTAGAGGCTCAGATGGTCCCATTTTCAACAGCAGTTAAGGTGTCCCTAACATTGCCATTTTTTGTATTACAATTCCTTTATGTTGTTTTTAATTCAAGTAAACCCCATATTGATTCTTCGGCGGGTAGGGAGAGCAGTGAACATTACTTGCAGTTCTGTCCCCCAGTAAAGTAAGCGACGGATCATCTTTGTCCGTCGCAGATGATCTTAACCCGCTTTGACGTGCCCAGAAGTGCGACCGTGTTGAACATCTTTCTGAGCAGCTCCTCTCTCCATCCCCGTAGAAGAGATGTTTCAAATCCTGTCTATCACTTCCGTTGTTATTTTTCTCTTAGGGTAGATGGCCAATGTGTGAAGATAGTGATGGAAAAAGATGTGTGCATGTGTGAAGCGGGAAGGTCATGGAGGCCGTTTTGTTTTCCTCGTTTGTAAAACAGGAAAATACTTATTTTCTCTGAAACATACTGGGAGGTTTAAGGCTTTAAATCAAAGAAAGTTCTAAGATGACTGCTTTCTTCTCAGTTTTGGTGTGTTTCCATGTGGTGTTTATGGGTGGGGATGGGAAGGTACAGAGAAGTTCCCGATCCAGACCTGATCAGCCAACAGTGACAAGACAGAAGGAGACTTCTGTGTGAGATCTGGACATGTATGTGATCCCTGCTGGGCAGGGTTACCTTCCAGATGGGCTAGTATTTGCAGAGCACTTGGATATTTTAAAGTGCTGCTTAATTTTCTGGGGGCGAAGTGTGGAACACTATGGGTGACACAGTAAGATTTTTTGTTTCTTCGTCTTCCACAATCTGGAGACTCTGCAGATCCCCATTAATTATCTTGGGCTGTCCTACATATCTTAGTCTGTATCAGAGAGATCTTTAATTAATCCCAGCGAGAAACATTCCTCTGTGCTAGTGAACTAGATCTCCATACCCGGCCTGCCCGCCATCCCTCCCGAGCCACAGGCCACCAAGCAAAACCCAGAGCGCTGCTCTGTGCTTGTTACCTGCTTCTTGGATTCGGTGCCATAAATTGCAGACTCAACACTGTGGATATAAGGTTCTGTGAGTGATGTGGGAGAAGGCATAGGGACTGGTGAGCAAGGAGGCAAGAAAAGGAGACATCCATTCCTTTGCATTAAATGCAGGAGGGCCCCAGGTGGTACCAAACCTGTCTGCTTGGAACTGAATGGAGAAAATTGAATTTCATGGGTATTTTCAACAAGGCGGTGGCTTCTGGTGACTGTCCTGTGGATGGTCTTTGAACCAAGGATTCAAAATGCCTCTTGGAGTGAACTGATTTTACTCCAGCAGTTGAAACTCAAAATGATTTAAGCAGAAAAGAAGAAAATCTTATTAACTGAAATCAATTTTAATCTCCTCTTGCATTTATGTTTCCTTATTCCCAAAGGAATGTTCATTTTCCTTTATCAGTTAAAACATTTTGGTGCGTGTCACTGCATATAGCCATGGCACAAATTCAGTAAGAAAAGGGCTCTTTCTCTATGTTTTTATGTTATCTGGTAAATGTAATGTCTAGATTCTTCATTTTATGTGTTGTGAAAGAGTGTCTGCTTAGACAGCAGCTGTTTTGGGGGAGTTGAGGCAGGGGGCTTGTGTTTTTGTTTTGCTTGAAGTATGTGTCAGCTTGCATTTGGAAGAAAATAAATCTGCATTTAAAGCCTCAGAGTCTTCATTTACATTTTTTTGAAGTTAAAACCATCTTAACGTGATAGATACATGAAGAAAAAAAATCCTTTAAAACTCAATATGCCTTATTTAACAAAAGAATTAATCATTTTTTTCTCCTCCTGCTGCCCCCATAGGGTGTCAACTCTTTCAAAAACTGAGATTAGCATCTGCTCTTCTTTAGCGTTTACCTTTTTATTTATAGATTGGAGAGGCAAAAAGTGGCTTTCATGGCTTTTCAGCTCCCAGTTTGTGTCTTGGCATTGAATGAACTAGTTAAATTTTTGGAGATGAAAAAAGAAATGCTGCATTTTCAGAAAAAACTACTTTTGTCAAAAGCCTGTTTTATACTTTGCCAGCCAATGGTTCAGCTATTCACTTGGTGACATCTGTCATTCCAGTAGTTCGTGTGCTTTAAAAATCCTATTKGCAATATGTACTGACTGAATCTCCCTTGTAGCCCCCTATGTCTCTTCCCATGGCTCTGAATCCATGCTGGCAAGGCAGGGAGGTCTCAGGGTTATTTAAGACCAACCTGTTGTGAGGAAACGGATTGCTCTGAATAGGAAAGAAAGTTCAGTGGGATCCAGCTGAGGAGAGGTGTCTCTGAGACCAGCGGCCTTAAAATGAGGAAGCTGATGAGGTTTGATGGAAAGTGTCTCAGTGCCAGGATAAGGACAAGGAAGACTTGCGGCATGGGGTTTATGTGAGTTAGTTAGTCAGTTAGGGAGTCAGGCTTGCCGTCCAGCTGCTTCTGCATTCTTAGATGCTCCGAGTTTCTCTCACCTCTTCGAGGACACCAAGATTGCACTAAGTATGGCAGCATTCACTTCCTTCTTATCACAAGAAATAATTGAATTGAACCAAAGTTGATCAAGAAAGTGTATGAATTTCTGTTTCCCTACATGTCTCTGGTATCCTGTGGGATTGAGCAAGAAGCCCCTTCATAATACTTTCTCTAGTACTTTCTCCTTCTGTCTGTGTTATCCTCTGTGGCTGTTTTTCTTCCACCCTCTCTCACTGTCAAGTGGGAACCCTTCCATTCCATGACTTCTGGCCTCCTTATTAGCTAATGCCTCCCGATCTGCCTCATCTGATGATTAGATTCTCTGACCAATTGAGCTGTTCATGTTCTTCCCCTCTAGGAAGATTCTTTATTCTCAGTGATATTTCAAGGGATTTCAACCTAACTAGAAATAATTAGGATTTTAGAACTTTTCATCGTTATTCAAGCAATTACAGAAGGACAGGATACACCAAAACCAGATATCAAACTCAAAAATTGAGTTTGTAGTCTCACAAGATGTAGAATGGTATTGAGCAGTTGGTAATTGGCAGATTTTCCAAATAATCACACATCTCACTGATACCATATTAATGATATTGAAGCATTAACTTGCCCGCAATTTAAAGTGCCATATTTTTTAATACCCTGGCATCATGGACCTCTATCTGCACTTGTATCCGATTGAGAGTCCCCTGAGCCAACTAATGCCTGCTGTTAGAGATACCATCTAAACATCTTAGATTATATTTACTATGTAATGCATTAAGCAATCCTAAATTGCTCTCAGGGGAATTTTCCAAATCTCGGTATGCTCAGCCTCTCTCTCCAGCAACTCCTGGGCCACACTCTGCTGTTCTTATTCAGAGAAAACTCAGATCTGAAGCCCCTAAATATCCTGCCCAAATAAGGATTCGAAAATGTAGCTTTGTGTCACTTGTTTTTCAGATAATCATGTGTTCCACGTTGAGATTTAGACCTAGCTGTGTCTTCTATCAAAATGTGTGGGAGCCACAACATTTTGCTCTGTAATTTGCAGCTGTGTGTGATTTATCCTGTTGTCCAGGTAAAGCGCTGCTTAGTATTCTCACCTGCATGGAGCAAGTAGGAAGAGATTCAGGCATGTTCAGGGGTCTTCTAGGTAAGAAATGGGAAGGAAATAGAGCCTGGGGTGCTAACGCTGGGTCCATTTTTAGTTATTTTAAGATCAGCAGGGGTCTAATACATGTTAAAACATCCCAAACAAAGCACTATATGATTTCCCAAGAAAAGGAAATGGAAGCCTTGCAGTCTTTCAGTGCAGCCCGCCKGATCTCAGGCTGGCTGAGACTGTTCTGCTTTGTGTTAGCAGAAAGGTCCTCACACCCAGCCCTTCTGCGCCATGGCTCTGCAAGCTTCGGGCATAGGAAGTTGCCAGCGGGCCTTACGTGTGTCTGTGATTAGACTGTCTTATCTGTGTGTGTGTGTGTTCAGGTACAGCCTTTGTGGAAGGTTTGTGGTGGGCACTCTGGCCATGGAACAGTGGTGAAAGGAAGCAAGGCTCTTAAAACTTCTGTATTAATGTACTGCTACAAACTTGCTCTGTTGTTACAGTTTGCTAGATATCCCATTAGGCATCTACTTATGTTTTTTTTCTTTCTCTCTCTTTCTCTCTCTCTCTCTCTCTCTCTCTTTCTCTCTCTCTTTCTCTCTCTCTTTCTCTCTCTCTCTCTTTCTCTCTCTCTCTCTTTCTCTCTCTCTTTCTCTCTTTCTCTCTCTCTCTCTTTCTCTCTCTCTCTTTCTCTCTCTCTCTCTCTCTTTCTCTCTTTCTCTCTCTCTTTCTCTCTCTCTTTCTCTTTCTTTCTCTCTCTCTCTCTTTCTCTCTTTCTAATTTATTGTCCCTGTGAAGCCTTGATTCTCTTTGGAGGCTCGTGTACTTGTACCATTCATTGCAATCTTTGGCACAATATGATACATGTAAAGAAACCAATCTCCTGTCTGTGGAAGCTTTAATTCTTTTGTCTGAATTTATTTCTCTTTTACCAGTCTGGACAAAGTAGCATGGGAGCAAGGGAGAGAGCACTACAGGCTTTTGCTCTAAGAAAAGGTAGAGCAGCAGCATCTGGGGATTTTGCATTAGTTGGTATGCAAGTAAAATGACTAGGCATTTTGTTTGATATAAAATAAAAATGCACAGCTATTCTTGTATTCCAGACTTCAGTAATGCTGATCTGCACAGCAGTTATTATCCTGTGACATTTGGGAAAGATATGGAACAGCAGAGGAAATAAAAGAACTGATTCATAAAACAGACACTCTGTAAAATGCCTTTGGCTTTTAGGAAAACTCTTTGAAAATGTCATCCAGAAACAGCTTAGTGGTTCTTTGGCAAGCTCCTCAGCACCACTTCTCTGCCTGTTTGTTCTGGCTGTACCTGTGGAGTATCCTTAGCGAGCAGGCAGGTCTCTTGCATGAGGGAAGACAAGGAGAGCAACAGACCCAGCCGTGCAGCATGGCCCGGGGAGCCCTCATGCCGAAGCCGGGTGAGCCCGATCGTGGGGCTCCTGCAGCCTCAATAGGGTGAAGTGTCCTGGCGACACAGGCTGGCGCGGTCCAGAAAAATCAGAACGGGGCAACTTTGGGTCTGTCGGTGCCTCCCTGCAGAGACTCCGTCACCTACCGCTCTGCCTTCGCTCCAGCTGGGGCCCAGACGCTCTGCTCCTCAGGGGAGGGCACCATGATAGCTCCCACGCTTGAAGCTGGCAGTGGTGGGAGGCACGTGGCGGAGCTTTCCCCTCCGGCCGACCCTACGGGCCCCTCGTGCTTGGGGTCAGGTGCTGCTTGGATGCGTAGCCAGAGCATGGCCAGTGTTCCTCTCTACCTCCATTCTCTTTTTCCAGGGAATGAGTGTTTTGGAGCCCATGGACCATGCCAGGCAGGGAGGGCAAGGCAGACATGATCCATGTGTTTAGCTGCCTGCTTTTCCCTGCCTTGCTGGGAGGCAGGAGGCAGATCTTTCTCCTCGTGCCTCATCCTGTAGTTAAATGGACGCTTAATCCATCCAGCCTCTCTATGGATCACTGCCGTTAGGAGGTTTTTCCACCTTCTTTAGTCATTCATCTGCCCTCTTTGGCCCTCTCTCACCACGAGATCTGAATTAAGTTTGTTTCTTGTGCAGGTCTTGCCGCACATCTGTAGAGAATCTGGGGCAGCCTGTCCTGGTTTGCACTGTTTTATTCTGCTGTAATGTGATTGAAGCTAACGGACAGATCCCTTCCAGACAGCTGGAGTACCTGTACCCCTTTTTCACATGCATAAGCTGCCAACAGATAACCCCTTTAAAARTACTAGGGGCTAGAAAGTGAGTCAAAGGGGCCCAGCGTAAAAGGAGCAGTGGCTGGGGAGCTGCTGAGATGGCTCTTTGGTGTAAACTTTCCTTGTCTCTTCCCCACCATGGGTAACTCACAGTGCTTATAAAGCAGAGGTTGTTTCTTTYCACTGCAGATAACCCCTGCATGATGTGAGTGAGGACGTGGTGCCAGTCCTTCTTCCATAGTGTACAACTTATATGACTATAAAAATAAAAATTGATGCTCCTTACTGCTTACAGTCTGCATTTTTTCCCTCATGTCTGCTCTGAAAAGTCGTAAAAGGTTACTTGTGCTGTAGCAGGGATTTAAGATCAAGGGTTTTATTAGCTTACTGGAAGTTTCTTCCTGCYTCTCTGCATGCAAATGGCTAATTTCTCTTCTGTTGGCAGCATGRTCAAACCCTGAAAACCAATGGAAAAACTTCTTTTGACCTAAATGATGCAAGACTAARCTTTGAGACTCCTGTTTTGTGTGTCAGAGACTAATGCTGCCATGGGAAGCGTAAGCAGCAGTAGATTTCCTGCACAGTAACAGAAGACCGTGCTTCTAAAAATTCCTCTCCTGAGTGTTTWTGCAGAGCTGCCTCCCCAGGGTTTCCCATATGTTTCCACATGGAGATTAATAAAAAAAAAAAGTTTGGCTAATAAATTGTTCCGTGCTATCTCASAAATTTGTCTATTTCCTTTCTTTCCCTCCCATGGACCATGACTGGATTCCTGTTGGCCTCGGTGCTCCCACGCGGGGGATGTTCATCGCTGATGTTAGGTGTTGGTGATCTGCGTGGTCCCAGCAAGGTTTAAAAGAGAGGCGTTAACGGAGGGCAGGTCTCACCGCACACACGGAAGGAGYTGGGGCCATAAACAGCTGTGTGGAGCAGAGCTGCCAGAGCTCTCAGAGCTTCCCAGCAGTATGCTGAGGGCAGACCTCTTTCTTTTCAGAAGAAAAAATAAGCTTTGTTCACTCTTTTTGGTTCACACTGCTGAGAAAATATCCCCAGCAAAAATCAGACTGGCCTGTGAACCTGTTTCATTCAGCATGTCTCTGAGCAGTTTGGTGAACAGCTAAAAGACATGGGGCTAAGGGTAGTGTTTCTAAGGTGGCTTGYTCAGGTTAGGCCTGGGTGTCAGTATCCCAGCTGCTGTGTTGATGGGGGCAACATCTGAGAACAGAATAAACTCACACTTCATCTGCTATGGACATAGCTTCGTGCTCTGGAGTGGAAACAGGTATACGTTGAGGGAACATCACAAGAAGTGATCTCCTAAGGTGAACCCACAGCTGATACAACTCAGAGGACTTCTCTGCATTAACATCTCTTCCAGTCCGGTGCCTCTGAGAGAATTTTAGAAARACACCTAGTCTGTATTTGGAAGTTTCCAGTGTTGGCATAATTCTCCATAGTTCATAATGATGTGTATCAAGAGGGGCCTACTATTGTCTGTTAAAATGCCTACTTGGGATCTACCCCATATTTGTATCCTTCAACTTTCTATCTTATTGCATCCTTCTCTGATGGATTAGAAGATCTCTTTGACCATATGTTTGTTGCTGATGTAGACTGACATCAGATCCTTGCCTGTCAAAGGGACTAATCTGGGCTCCAGCACTTCCTCATCTGAAGGGGCTAAGATCCATCAACAAGAACAGTGGTTCTCAGGGTCTTGGCCAGACTCAGAAATAACATCACCTTGCTCCTCCTCAGATAGTCACAGTTCACTTAGTCCTTTAGCCTTTGCATCGCACTGACRTTAGTTGACCATCTCTCGTGACCCTTGGGCTCTCGTGATGCCATGGAAGAAGGCAGCACKGGCCATTTTGCTTTGGTATGTGTGTGAGTTTACCCAAGGTCACAGCTGGATAGACTAAAAAAAACCCCAAAAAAACTACAAAAGCCCAGCCTCAAAGCCTCTAGCTTTGGGTTATTTTTGAATATTATTGGCAATTTGCTGTTTAGTCARATTTATCTGTCTCATTCTCAAGGCAGTAGGGACTAAGTCTGGGATTACAGCCAGGAACTTCCAGAATCTAATCCCAGCTGAACTTGTGTCCACCCTCATAGTTAGATCATCCTAACAGTGATGCTTTCGGTTTCTCAGTGACTGCCTTATTTTTACCACCACTGAGAGAGGATAGACTGTCACTGCCATCTCAGAGGTTCATTAGGTTCAATCAGGTGATACTGGGATTTTCTAGAGGTGCATGCATGAAGTATTACTGATGATCCTCAAAGAAAAATGCTACAGCCTCTTTGTACCTCCCAGACAAGTTTATTAAAAAGAATCAACTTATTTCATAGACATTGGCCTCACAAATTTTTTTTTTTTAAAAACATTAAATGGAAATTCGAGATAAATGGATCTGAGAGTCCTGCCAATGAGAGTCCTATTTAAGCACCACAGTTTGGTGTCTTTGAAGTTAATGGGTGGTTTGATTTGGAGCTAAAAGWGGGAATTTGAAAGCTAAATCTTATATTTCACTGTGAAGCCTCTTGCATATCCCATTCTTCTTTTATATGATGGTAAGTGGAAAACTAGCTATCTGCAGGCTGCTTCCAGTTGTAAAGGCCACACTGCTCTGTCTCAGGCAGATAAGGTAGAACAGTTATGTTTGCTTTTTTTTTCTCTCTCTAATACGAGACATATTTCTCACAGAGGCCCAAAAGGGAAAAAATTCCTGTATTGTTTTTCCAACATTTGGGAGTTCAAATTTGAGCTGGGAGAAGAATGTGAAGGAAGTGATCATGAACAACCCATAAATTAAATGGTGCTGATAGACCAACCTAGGGCACTAATCATAATTATGCCTCCTCTTTCTCACTGCTACTGATCAACAGTAGTTAAACTAAGTTGCTTCTAAGTAATTCTAAGTAGAGCACTTGACACCGCAGTGAGAAGACTGGGTAGTCAGTTTAGTGTCTTGTGGAACAGTTTTCCAGCATGTCTGCAAATTCAGGCTTAGATTTTTTGCATGGCAGGTATAAACTCAGACAGCAAATGAAGCAGTCTGGTCCCAGCCATGCTGCGGAGTTGGCCGAGATACTCCCATGCCCAGTGATTTGGATGTATTCTAGCTTTCAACTGTCTTTATCACTAGTGAAGATGTGTTTTCTGTAATGCGAAAATTATTCTTGTAATGAAAAAAAAAAATCTAAATTGTTGAATTCTTTTTTCTTCAAAGTCATGCAGAGACAGCTGGCCACAGTTTTAGGTGTTAAAGTGATGAAATAAATAGTGTTAGAGGCGTATAAATAGTTGATCTAAAGTTCTGCCACAAATTTCAAAACAAACCAGCTGAACCTTATTTCTGGGGGAAGAGCAGGACCACAGTGCCAAATCTAAAAATGCGCCTTTTTTTTTTTTTTTTTTTCTTTTCCCCCACAGCAGCTGTGCAAGTAAAACAATTTCACCAGCATTTCTTGGGCAATTAATTATGACAACAATATTTATTAATTACCTGCTAAGGACATGACTCAGACATTAGTCAGAAACTTAATTCTTGATCATGTGAAGTCTTTTAATTATGTAAGTGTTCAACAGAGCTCCTCCAGAGTTGTTAAAATGTTGTTCAGTATATTCACATTTATACCTAAATACTTCATGAAGCAGTCAGATTTTTAGATGCTATAAATCTGAGAACCATTCCCACTGCATGTTCTAGGTTGGTGGAGCAGGGCTTGTTTGCATGTTCAGTCAGATCTGCTTTAGTTAGACAGCATTTCCACAGATATCAGCACCACTTGCTAGTAGTTTTGCTTGAAAGAAGAGTAAAAACTGAGCCCTTAAATTTGTTTTACAGATTTGTAAAGGTTTTTTTTCCTTCAAAGTCATATGATTTTGCAGTGATTTCAAATTCCCTCCCCAGTAAAGTAATCTCGGCAGTAATTTCAGCCTTAAGGCYTGTGTAATGCTAATTTGAAGAGGTTTGAAATATCATTTAATTTGGCATATTTTGATTACTATTTGTAATGACCTTGTGCTGGTCAGTAAACCAGAATACACTCAGAATTAGAAGGGCCTGCACCGTATAGATATTGTAATGCCAAATGAACACAGCTGAATGTTGCACTTCTCTCTAATCTATGCCAGTCCCTTAACTAGTTAACGTAATTTTTGTCTGTGGCTTCATTTTTTTTCATTCTCCTGTGTTTTGGCCAAGGATATTTGTTGTCTTCTCTTTGCTTCCAGCATCRCAGAGGAATGCTAAAATCAATCAATAAGCTGTGCTTGTTTAATCTTTTTTTTTTGGTRAATGTTAATATTCTTTCTTCTTCGAGTAGCTTTTCTTTCTTACATTTAAAATTAGAAGTTAAAAGTCAGGGTTAGGCAACACTACAAAACATGTATCTTTGTATTAAAACTCATGTACAAGATAGCAATAAAAATCTTACATGACATGTAAACCAGGGGGAGATAACCCTTTACAGGAATATTCTGGGATTTTTGTTTTAATTTATTTTGTATGAAATGGACACTGTCTTTTTCAGCCTTCTCTCTCATTTTAGGCCAGGAATGGAGTGCATAGTTTGGATGTCAGCAGTGGGGCACCTTCATGAAACAGAGCATCCCTGGAACGATTAGATACTAATGATTTCTAAGTGCAGGAGCTGGTAGATTGGAAACGTGCCAGAAGATGCCAAGTGAGATGCTTGAGAGCAGCAGTGGGATGGAGGAGGCAGTGCAGAAAGAGAGCAAACCTGGAGCCCACAGCCCTCGTCATGGCTCCATGAGGAGGCCTGTGGCAACGACTGTCACCTTTGATGGAGAAGCTACCATGGACCGTAGGAAAAAGAAGAAGAAAGAGCCCCGTCCTGAGTCAATAATAGTGTATCGCTCTGAGAACGAGAATAAGGTGGAAGAAGAACAGGCAGAAGAAGAAGGAGGGGARAGGAGCTCTGAGGAAGGCTCCAAGTTCCTGGGTCATTCCATGGCAGATGGTACGTATGCCTGGGAACCACCCTTCCACTGCCCAAAGGCACAAACTCCAGGTCCTTCAGCCCAACAGCATATGTGAGCCCACAGTCCGGTATCCTAAACCCCATCCTCATGCTCCGCTCCTTTGAAAATTGTTTTTGATTAAGATATATAGGAAACAAAGTGGAAATARCTATTTTCCACAAGGAAGTAGTTATTCCAGGCTAAGTCCATGGGTGGATAGACTTATTCCATAACAGGAGTCTTTTTGTATTTAGCCTCAAGCATCTATGCTATTCAGGAAGAAAACTGTGAGGGGACCTGAGGAAATAGGCACATCATTTTCGGTTCACTTTCCTTTCTGTCTCATCATTTTTTCCTGYAAGATTTTTCCAGCCCCTTCTCTTTAACATGTCTCTCAACTGTCCCCAGTGTAGATAGGAGAGTCTTGGTTTTTGTTATCTAGAATTCCTGTCTTAGCCTTATTAGCTTTTCTTTTTATCCTTTTTCTTTTTCTTTTTTCTTCTTTCTCTTTTCTTTTTTGTATGTAGTATCTTCTTTATACTGCATGTTTCTCTGTGTCCCATCTTGTTTGTTTGTTTGTTTGTTTGTTTGTATTGCTAAATACAATATAACTCCCTCTGTACTGTCTGATTTTATTCACGGTCTTTGTGAAATTACAAAAATATTCTGCACCAAAAAAAAAAAAAAAAACTAATATTGATGAGCTTATCTGTGTTTGTAGGTGTCTGGAGTATGCCTTTGGACAGCCGATACGTCACCTTGACTGGAACAATCACCAGGGGAAAGAAGAAGGGTCAGATGGTGGACATCCATGTAACGCTAACAGATAAAGAGCTGCAGGAACTGGCTAAGTCAAAGGAACCTCCTAAAGAGGACGTAGCTGAGAAGAAAAACACATGTGATGTTGGGCTGGACAGAGGCCCTCACATTGTCCTCTGGACCCTTCTCTGCCTCCCCATCAGTTTTGTAGTGTCCTTTGTGGTTTCMTTCTACTATGGAACCATTACGTGGTACAATATCTTTTTGGTGTACAACGAAGAGAGGACCTTCTGGCACAAAATCACCTTTTGCCCCTTTTTGATTATCTTCTATCCATTCATAATCATGGTCTTGTCTTTTTCCCTAGGCCTATACTCAGCTGTGACCCAGGTGACATGGTCCTTTGGGGAGTGGTGGCGTGCTGTCAGGGATATGGAGAAGGGCTTCTGTGGCTGGCTCTGCAGCAAGCTGGGCTTGGAAGACTGCTCCCCCTACAGCATTGTGGAGCTGCTGGATTCTGACAATATCTCAGGTAGTCTCTCCGGCAAGAGCTCTGCACAGGGGGTTGAGACTTCAGCAGTCTGAGCCTTTGTCYTGGCTGACTCTTTTGGTCATAAGCAAGTGGTTTTCATCTAGAAAATAACTGATTTTTTTATATAAATATATTTAAACAAAATGTAATAAATAAAATATTGGGCCCAGAGTGCCCTTTAAATGTCATGGAACGCAAGCGTGCTAGCTGTTGTGGTGTGGGTGGGGAGGTGCATTGCTCTGCAATGACTTATGACTTGTCATCTGTTTTAGCTAATTACAACTTTGTAGCGTAGTGAGAAAATCCAGGTCCGTGGGGTTGAGGCTTTATGTGGGCTGGGMGGAATACATGCTGAAAAGCCCACTTCTGCAAAGTTACTCTTAGGAAACAGAAGATAACAGTGAACCATAGATYCAGTGAAAATAAATCTCTACTCAGGAGATGAATTTTAGGAGACAGGAACTCATACAGAGGTCCAGGCTAAATTGCAGTGTGTGTATTCCTGCAGTCTTCCTAGAAAGGGTTACAGCTGGGAAAATCTTTTCAGCCRTTCAGACAAATGAACAAACCCTTCCAGGTAGGCTGAGACAGTGTCAAGTTTTGAAAGACAGACCACTGACTAAGAAGTGCCCCGTCTTTCAGTGCTAGGTTTGTAGATTTGACAGTGCTTAGGACTGGAAAATCTCACTGAAATGTTCATTTTTCAAGTTGCCCTTAAAGAAGAGATGCTGAATTGTTCTTTCAGATTGGAGAAGTCCCTGAGCCCACTTTTGTTACAGCAAGTGCAAACCGGATTAGTGTCTCAGCTCTGGAAATCTCTCCTGGTTAATTATGTGGAAGAGCAATGGGTTATATTTCCTCATGTCTCATTCTCATAATTGGTTTTCCAATTTTGGAACTTTGCATGGCATCTTAGCAGGCATCCCAGACAGGCTGAGGTGGTCCTCCATAGGCTGAAGAAATTTTAATTGTCTGAAAAATTAGAAGCAGCAAAGTTCTTTTTCTGGATTGACACTGGACTGATGGGTTTGGGGCCTGAGGGCACATGAGTAGCTTTAGAGAAATGTATAATAGACTGTAGTGGGGACTCAGTTACAAATATCTGAAACTTCCATAATTTAGAGTACTCTAGTTCAGCTGGTGCTGCTAGAAAGTCTGGCTCTGCCCAAGCCCAGGAGGGCCCACCGTTTGCATGCACATAGGTAGATAATTTATAGTGTGCAGTCAGTATAGGCTGCACAGTCCTTCATGTCTATATAGGTGTTTCACCTCCCCAATCTCCCTACCAGAGGGGGAGCTGCCCTAGTTTTAGGATGCTAAAAAGAAACATGCAGACACTGGATTGCCTTTCAGGCAATCGTGTTGCCTTTCAGGGATGACCACCATGTCTCACTGACTGGCTGTCCAGACATCAGTGGATATTTAGCAACTTGTGATGTATAAACAAGTCTGTCTGATGCCCTAGACCCAACACTGAGCAATAAGTCTCTGCTGCATGCAGACAAAGTTGCCAAAGCTTCTGGTTTGAGCGTTTAGAGTGTGGACAGTATTCAGGTTGAATATCGAGAGCAGGCTTCATTGGCAATGCAGATCTACCCCTGGGCACAGCTGTGGACAAGCTCTGTTTGCCTTTTTCTGATGCAGCAGTCTCACTTCTTACTGGCCATGGCTTTAAAGGGGCTGTGGCTTGCTTCCAGTAAACAGAAAGAAGACCTCAACCTCTGAGGCAGAAGCAAGTAATTCGGTGGGGTTCACAAAAGCTAAGATGTGCACTGGAACCAGTTCAAGCAAAGAGATGCCTTTCACAGGGCAGTTTCAATCAGGGAATTTGTTTTGCCTCTAAATTAATAGAGAAGCTGAAGATGCTAAGTAATCCTAGTTCTGGCAGCGCAGCAACTCTGCTTCCCCAGGGAGGTGCCCACAAGGCTGGAGACTGGGAAGAAGTGATGTCTAACAAAGTCCTGGCAAGGAAGGTCTGTTGGCAGGACTCCTCACTCTTTGCCTAGAGGGCTGCAGCAGGCATGAAAGGAGGAGGCTCTGCACCTTGGACCCAACACGAGGCAAACTAGTGGGTTTAGGGGAAGGATGCCTGGCGAGTGCATCACTGCAAAGGGAGGCAAGCCCCGTTCAGCTGTCATCACCAAGCAGCAGCTGACCAAGCTGGAGGGAAGACTGGAGTCAGTAGCACAAAGAGTCTTTAGCTTACAGAAGATTTGAATGACAAATACAAGCTATTTACAGAATACAGCCGCGTGAAATGCCTGCTGAGCTAAGGATTTGCTGTCAGGATTGCAAAGAGTCTGCTAGAGCAGAAACAAAACCAAACCGGTGCCTCTTCCTGCTGTCTCCCCCTGCCATGGCAGCTGTGCTTCTGAGTAGACTGAAACTGCTTGGGGGTCATCTTTTGGGGAATGTATTGAACGATCCATCATGTGTTTTTTACTTCTCTACTCTTAACCAAGCTTGCCTCTGTTCCTGCTGAAGTCGGGATGCTCTGCCACCAATTTTGGTGGGGGCAGATTTGAGCTTTGAGTTAATTCTGGTGCTATTTGTAAAAATATATAGATAAATAGATAGATAGATAGGTATTCAATCTTTTCTCCAAATAGCTCTAGATTGCTTTCTCTCTTGCCTGTTGTTCCCCACAGCTATCTGCCTGCTGCAAGATATATGATCATAATCACTTGCTATAATAGGAAAAAGCACAAGTTTTTGTCTTGTTTTACCCTTGCTTTCAGAAACTCACATGTAATTTCTGCATATGTGCCACTGTCAAACTGCAGGGAATTCTGGTAATTCTGATTGTTGAGTGTGTTTCTGGCTGCTCTAGTCTGAATGTTTGTTTGTTTTTTAAGTAAAGACAGTGTGTGTTTGCTGATGTTATTTTTAACTGCATTCCCTCTTCCCATCCTTGCTGGCCTGGGTGGAGAATAAAGATATATCTGGCTTTAGAAGAGAGTTGCTGTCATGCTTCTGCTTGACTTTTTGCTAAACACAATGCCGTGAGATAAATTCTCTGCTGATAACTGATTACAAATCATCCCTCTTTGGAGACCCACCTTGTGGTGTGTATGAAATGGTCCTTAGCTTTATCTTTTGCTAACTTGTTCCCAGACAGAACTGTCTCTGTATATCTCTGAGGCCTGGGTTCTTCATTTTTTTTACCTTATAGCACACAGATTAATGCTCTTTGATTTCATTTCACTCCTTGGGTATTTATAAGTTAAGTAGTCCATTTGAAAACATTCCCTGAGTGGGACTGTGAACTTGCAAAGAAATGAGAGGCTGAAGCAAATTCAGACTTGGTCCAAATAAGACTGCCCTTAGAAGGGGGCTAATCCACTTGGAAAGGTAACTTTTCAATTAATTTGTTGAATTAGCATCATCACCTACATGAAGTCTTGCCTGCATTAACCAGTGAAGCTGGTTCTAATAGGCAGCCACTTAAAGATGAGGGAGAGTTTATGAGTTTACATGCCGGGGGTTCCAAAGCTCCCTAGGCATCATTTCATGTAACTGTGTAAGTGCAATTGCATTTGAACAGGCAGCCAGAGAAAAAAGGCTTCGGGGCCTCTCACTGATCCCCCTTGGCCAACCAGGTCCATTACCTTTCAGACTCTCTAATTTCTTACCATTACATTGTAGTTGAAGTCTGTCAGAATACATTAAAATAAAGGGAAAGTCTGAGTCAGGCCAGCAATGTGTTTGTTATAAATGGTCTTGGTTTTAGTGAGCTAAAACACAAAACCTTCACTAAAACACAGCAGCTAAAATCTATTTTGAGGTTTGCATCCGCTGAAATTTGGTATGCCATGGATGAATTAGACCTAGAGTCCTCTCCGCCATACACGATTTCTGCCCAAATGTAATCTCTGTAGGGCTCCACTTTCCAAGTGTTTATTTTCCCCTAGAAGCTTAAGTTCACAACACAAAAAAGATGACTACTGAATTCAGTAACATGCTCTCCTTGGCAAACAGGATAAAAACCCTCTTTCTAGGCAAATTTTCCTGCACGGTTTGGTGTATTGTAAGTTTCTCCATTAGTAAAGTATATTAAAACCAATATATTTTGAGGCGCCTTTGACTTATCTCCATATGTTTGCCAAATTCCTTTTGCTACTACAGTGATGAGTTGGACGAGTCCATTGTCTCTATTACAAAATAACAGTCAATTTCCTTCCTATGATATAACACAAATGTAGATTAACTTATTCTAGGCCAGTTGTCTCAATCACTTGCACTTGTGAGCCTAACAACCTCAAATATTTTAAGTAAAGACTGTTTCTTACAGTGTCAATGTTGGGCACAAACCCAGCAGTTTCTGGGGTAGTCAGGCTAGGCCAGTGTTTTGTCTCTAAGGCCTATTACTTTTCCTAGACTATGAAAGGGTCAGCTTCTGATTTTTAAAAATACATTTATAGTAAGATGTCCATATAATTACAGGCAATTGGTACTGTATCCTTTCATCATAATAAGGATTTTCCTTAACATCTTAACCATAAAAAATTGTGCACAGAATCAAACACCAGTAATTTTACCAGTAATTAAAACAAGCTCCTCTGTGACTTCAGAAATGAGCAGAAGTCTGAGTATCTCTGTGTAGTAAAAAGGAAAAAAAATGCAAAATTGTAGGCCACATCATCCCAGGGCACATGTCGATGTAGTGTCATTCCTAAATGGCATCTCAGGTGTCACCAAATATATGTTAGTAGAGTTACGCGTCAGCGACCAAAAGCAAACAACAGTTAGTGACTCCTTTACAGTGGAGGAGTGAGTGCAATAGCATGCTGCTGAGGCTGTGAATTCTGATATTTGAACAGTCTCTTAGACAAGGGTTTCACTTGGTGGTTGTAACTGTATGCAGTCTTGCTATGACAACAGGATTGCTCTGAGGCTCCACTTTCCCTCTAAAATCATGTCTCTTTTGATGGTTATGTTTGCCATTTATTTCAATAGAACATTATATAATCTGCCTTGTCTAATAGAAAAAAAAAAAAAAAACAACCCTAAGAAATCAGCAATTGTCATCCTGCTTATGTCCTTTACTCTGCCAAGAAATTCCTGCAAAAAAGTAACTGTCAAGGAAAAAACTAAATTCCTCTTCCACTGCACCTTCATTTGACACTCTCACATATCTGTTAGTGACATGATTTAACAAAAATTTGTGTAAGTAAAAACAAACGTAAGTAATTCTTCTTTCTTCCTTGAACAGCAGCTCTGGGCTCTCTTCTTCGCACTGCTGCTTTGTAACCCAACAGCCCAAGCTGTACAAACTTCACAAATTAAAAGATTTAAGAAGTGATGCTATGTTTTCCATACAATGCTCCACTAAAGGCTGAATTACAATAGTGTTTTTTTTTTTAACATGCAAACTTCCACCTTTTCATCTTTATTTGTCTGCTTCCAGGTTCAGGCAGACAAATGGGGATTTAAAATGGGATCCTCACTTCCTGCTTTGAAAAGGCCTCAGTCAGCAGCCGAGGGTTGTTCAGATGCAGATTCTCCCTGATCCATCCTGCAGGCCAGTTTGATGGATAAGGAACAAATCCCTGTGTTATGAGGATTAAACTGCAGCATAGCCAGAGTGCGTGTGTGCATTCGTGCACGTGTGCTGCTGGTGGGGGAGGCTGGAAAGGGCACTAAAGACTCACACTTACGCATTCACAAAGCAGATGCATCACTGCGCAAGTTATCTTTACTATGTTGTCCAGAACAACCCCACTGCATGAGAGCATTCTCCAGGGAGAAAGAAAACACAGCTGGAATACTAATGGCAAAAACAAAAACTTACTGCATGGAGGGTAGGCAGATAAAGATTAKGAAACCAAGAGCATGTGGAGAGCAAGACAGATGAGATTTTGCTTCTGAGATAGTTCAGTCTGAAACGGTAGTAGCTAATACGAGACTTCTGGGCTAAATATTGTTCTGTTCTGTTCTATTCTGTATCTGTGGTTTCCCTATGAGTTCTATCGTGCCATTTCCTTGGTGTCAGTTCTGTATTTTTAACTTTACTAAAATTTAATTTCTTTCTAATACTCTCTCTGATACACTTCTGCTGGATTTTTGCTATTCTGGAAGGAACCGGCTCTGACATGAATTCCCAGTTGCTTTACAGACCCCTGGTACTCTGGAATTCAGTCTGACCAAATCATTTTATAAATTATGAAGAAAATCAGTCCCGAAACTGCTGATAGCAAATAAATCGTATGTTGTAACATATTTAAGAGCTAATCCACAAATTCTGCTAGAGTTATTTCAAGAGTAGAAACACGGGTCAGGTTTTCAGTTACTTAACAATGGGAAATAATCCTTTGCTTATGATACCAGGCCAAGTGGGCCTCTCATAGTCTCCTTCAACAATCCTTTGGCTAATCTAGGGATTCAGAACTCATGAAAACATCACCCTAAGCAGAAATCCAGATAAATATATCACAAAAATAGAATTTCAAAAAACTACCTTTCAAAAAGATAGATTCCAAAGAAGGCAGTGTAAAAACATAAATAAAACAAAAATATTTCTTGCTGTTGCCTGATTTCTGCCCTATCTTTATGCAGAAATTTCTTTGTTGAATTTGGTGCTTGCAGGGTGCACGCTGTCTAATTCTGCAGGCGCTTCATTTCACTACGTGACTGTGATCATGTTGCCATCCAGTGGCTGAAATGAGAATTGGGAGGAAATGCCCACTGTAAATTTTTTTTTTTTCTGTTTTAAAAAGGCATCTAAAAGAACGTTTTGAGCATCAAGAAGGTACAATGGCAAATCCTAAGTCACATCATGACAATTTTAAACCTACTCATAAAATTACCTCTTCCCCATACCTTATGGGTATGCAATCTGAAGCCATCTTTAATCATGGGAGTGCATACTATTCTTTCCCTTGTGTGCCAAGCTAATTTACTAGGGACAAAGGAAAGTATTTTCTAAGCAGTCAGTTCAGTATTTTGCTTTACCACTGATCATTTAAATGATGTCCAAAGGCCGGCCACTTTACCATAGATTATTCAAAGCAGCCCCCCAATAACATATGTCACTCCAGCATCTAAGTGCTTCATAATACATTTATTTTTGCAATAGCCTGTGACATAAATGTTGATGTTCCTGAGCAAACATGTGGCAACAAAAGCACAAGGACTTTAAAACCTAGAAACATGTACTAAGTCTCAATGCCCCCTCTGAAATGTCCTGCAGCTGATTTTTGAGAATACTTATCATAATAAGGTATTTTCTGCAAAGCTCTTTTCATTAGCACTTGTGAGTATTCAGTACTTTCAGCACCTGAGCCAAGTGAATTTCAGCCAAGATAAATGGGAAGCAGGCTAAAGCAATCTCAGCAGCAATAATGATTTTCCTTGAAAACATGGGTGAGTTTAGGGAGATCAGAAAAGCACAAATACAGCATCTGCTTTTAAAAACGGGTGTAGAGAGAAAAGATGTTTAAAAAGTTATAAACTGTTTGTGCTCCCTTCCAGCTCATTGACAACAGTATAACAAATAAATTAAACCTTTTATAGGTGTTCAGAAGATAATAGGGCAAGACATAACTGTCACCTATTTTGAAGTGGCTGCAAAAGCGGTTAGAACATTGTATACAGAGAGCAGCCTGTAACGGCCCATAGTCACCATGGAGAGGCTGAACGTGTGTCCATCTTGGGCCAAGCATGACTCAATAGCAACTAGACTGAAGAAAAGAAGGGCTTGTGAAATACAAAAACACCGCCAAAGCACCATGGTAGGTAAGACTGGAAATAAAAATGAAATTGAGGAATTTCAGAAGTGGTCTGAAAGAAAATAAGACCATTTGTTAAATCCCAGTGTTCTGCTCAGGAGGAATGACTAACCAGCTCTGTGAAACCAGGTAAAAGAGGTACTGGATGGGCAGCAATCCTGTAGAACAGGATCTGAGTGTTACAAAAGTCTTATTGTGGGTCCACAATGGTGTGAAATGGCAAATACTGCGCTAGGAAGGGGATGTAAGTTGTGTTGACTTGAAACTTCATCCTTTCCTTTCCTGTGCCACCTAGTAAGGCCTCTGCTGAAGTATTAACACCTTGTGGAGGTTTTCGCTCTTCCTGAGAGATGCTGCTTAATTTAATAGTTTGCAGTAAAGAACCAGAGGAGAAGAGGAGGCTGTAAATTAAGCAGCTGTGGGAGAGGACAGTGAAGAGAAAGAGAGACAGTAACACTGTATTTTGAAAGAGGAACTCTGCACGCAGGGACCTCACAGTCTCTGAGCTTTATCCAGAAGGGTTTGCGGAGCTGTTTCTGAAGTCTTCCTGTCCCCTCTGTAGTGGTATGGGGCTAGGAGTAGTGCCTGTGCTGCTTTGATGCAGCTGGTGTATCAGCAGTGAGCTGTACACCTGTCTGTTTGCAAGACTCTCAAATGCATCTGTCATGACATACTCTGAATCAATATCTCTTAATGCTCCTCTTTGTGTTTTTCTTCTACATTTTGAGGTGAAGTGTGATAGTGTGGTATTACCCTTCCTATTTAGCTTTGCTAAAAGGACAATAGACTGGGCAGGTACACCAACCGATGGGACCTGYTAAATCTCCAAAAACATATAAACATGCACACTTTTACAATTTTTGTAAAGAAATATTTTTGTGATCCACCAAGTATTTATAAGTCATATCCTGCCAGTGGATGAATCCAGTGGACTTGCAGCAGGATCACAGCTGATCCTCAGGACCAATTTTGCTTTACAGAGCGAAACCAGAGTATCAGTGTTTAGGATCTTTCCGCAGGTGTATGCCACAGAAGCAACTAGGCAAAACCAGTTTGTTGTACTTGCGTCTCCCAGGAGGACCATCAGGAATCACTGCACAGAAATAATAAATACTTTCGCCGGTCTGCTGCGCAGTTTTGGCTTGTGCTTGTAAGCAGGTGCTTGGAAAGATCTCTTGGGAGAAGGAAACTGTGCAGCCTTGTGCTACTGCATGAAACCCAGTGCAGGAAGATGCTAACAGATGCGTTCCTAAGCCCCTCTTTGCTTTGGGTGCCAATTCCCTGTTTACTTTGTCTTTCAGCTTTTGCCAAGCTTGTATTAGTATAAATACAAAGCTGTTTGGTGTCACAGTGTCCATTCCACTTTCCACGAGGCATTTCTCCAAAATCTTACCCTGCAGGCAATTGCTCCAAGGGAGGGAAAGGCAAAGTGGCCTTTTTSCTTTTACACTGAAGCCATTCACATTCGCTCAGAGCTGCCATAAGCAGCTGGGTCCCAGCTGCAACTCTCCGGATAATACATTCCTCCTTGTAACCAAACAGCGAAGCCATTCTCCTTGCTGTCTTGTAAAAGCATTGAATCAAGTTAAACATAAGGCAGGCCCCTCATAGCTGTTGTCCTAAGACTGCTCTCATTCAACCCAGCCTTTGGGTTGACGTGGAGAATGAAGCAACTAAAAAAGGAGTRCGCAGAGGAATGAGTGAAAACCTGAYTGGGGCTAAGGTCTGAATTGCTTTGTTGCAAATGAGGTTACARCTGATCACCCTGAATAGCAAATTCCATTGAGATTTCACATATTTATTATTTATACCCAGAGATTGCTATTCTGTAAAATGGAAATTGCCAATTAATCACAAGCATCTTTTGGCAAGCATTTATAAGCAAAGATCTTCAAATCCTTAATCCAGACTAACAAAGCCCCAGTGTCCCCAGACGCAGCTCATTAATCAAATCTGATGACTATCTATAAGGGGACCTCTGTGCAACTTGCAAGGGAAAAAGAAATGAAGATTAAAGTTTGGYTTTGGAAGTGATCAACCAGTTTTCCTTTGAGCATTGGAAATAGCTGGGGAAATTTGGCAGCGTGGAGGTGTGGCAGTGGAACGTTTAGGTTTATTGTTTGTGTATTTCAGCAAGAGAATTGTGAGACTCCATTTATGGCAGGCTAGAGCTCCAGCACAGGAAGATCACAGATGGCCTTTCATGGTCTTGTTAGTTTTTCTCAGGCTCCATAAGGGAACAGAAGGCCATACCTGGGCCAGGCACACTAACCTTCTCACAAAGCAGAGCAGAGGTTCCTAGCGGATGCCCACATCAGGCCTCTGTGGTTAATATTTGCAATTATGGCTCTAGCTATGAGGTTTTGGATCAAAGCCTGAGGCTCATTTTTTGTGTCTAAAATTCAGGGAGGACTGTGAAAAGTTTAGCCCACAGTCTGTGCCAGCAGTAAGGGCTGAGTTTTTACTCCCAAATTCTGGTATAAAATAGTTAAAAATAAATTGTTAATTGATTATGATACCTTGGGGGGGGGGAAAAAAGCCTTGTTGCTGGTATGTGAAAGGTGAAGTTGGTCACTTCTCATTTCTCCTTACTTTCCCTTCCATGTCTATGTACATCTCTTTGGCACCTGGACTGCAAACTCCATGTCAGACACACATTGGGGTGGGGGGTTGTACGACTGGCCTTTTAGTCTGTGACTAAACTAAGACAACCTTCATGATTACAGTAATAGACAGACCTGATTGCCGTGGTTGATTAATATGAAATCTCCTTAGAGACAGATTCATCTCTCTCGAGCTGCTGACAGCTTTTCCTGTCTCCAGGTTTCCCATAAAATATTCCTCACATTGCCAAGCCGCTGTTTCCTTCATGTGCCAAAGGCTGCAAAGAGAGAATGGCTCAATTAGTAACATCCCCAAAACAGGGTGATCTGGGATGGGGGAAAGGGGATTTTGTCTCCAGGCACCGCTTGACTGAAAAAAAAAGAGAAGTGTTCTTTTCCAAAAAAAAAAAAAAAAAAAAGTGTTGGTAGGTCAGTGATGTGGTAAAAAGGTCCTGATACGTTTGGTGTGAGATGTTTACTCTTTTGCTTCCACCAGTGTACTCGGTGGTATATCACCACTTTTCACGTCGTTTCCAGAGTGATACTTCACAATTAAAGATAATAACGTGTTTTCTGAATACACCGAGGATAAAAGGTACGCTAGTAACRGTACCACCATAGGACATAGGGAAGGTGAGACAGAAGCAGCAGCATTCAGTACATGTGGTGAAGTATGTGGTAATCTCTAAACACCYTGCTGCTGATCCAGCGTCAAGCAGTTCCCAAGAAATATGAGGAAAAATAATTTTTATTTGGAGTTTTATTTTTTAAGTAGCAGGCTTTATTTCTATCTATCAGCTTRGATACGATTTGGCAGAGCAATTCCCTCAGGTAACGCTGTGAGAAAGCTGTGGTGGCGCCAATACGAGTACATAAATAAATGAACGAATGAATAAATAACCGAAAAACTAAGGAAGCGCAGAGCTGGTCTGAGGGGCAGCCCCGTGGTGAACGCAGCTCGCCCGACACCTCCCCGCCCCTCAGCCCCGCAACGGCCCCAGCGCCTGAGGCGGCAGAGAAGGGGCGGCCGCTTCTCCCGCAGCCCCGCCTTAGGCCCCGCCCCTCGTCCCGCCCAGGCCCCGCCCCTTGGCCAGGCCCCGCCCCTTTCCCCTCCCGCTCCACTGCGCCGCGTCTGGCCACGAGGTGGCGTCGCCTTCTCCCGCCCCGCCACGGAACGGACGGCGCCGCCGCGAAGGTACCCGGGGGATGTGGGTTGCGTTGCCCGCCGGAATCTTGAGCGTGGCGCACCYTGAACGAGCGAGATGGCGCGGAGCGGCGGCAAGGTGAGGGCGGCAGGACCGGCGAGGAGAGGCTCCCGGGAATCCGACAGCCTCCGCGCCGGTGCTGCGTGCACGGGGGGCGCCTCGTGCCGAGTGGAGACGGCTCGGGGGGGTCCGTCCGTGTCGCGGGAGCTCCAGGTCCYCCGCCGCGTGCGCCGGATGTTCCGAGCTCCTCGGGCCGCGCCGCTGGCTGGGGCCRCCCGGGCAGAGCCGCTCCGGTCGGGCCTGTGTCGGGAGCCTGTCCGGGAGCGGCGCACGTGCAGTGGCTGCTCGCGCTCGAGTTCTGGCGGCAGTTCTGCCTTGTGCCGCACATCGAGTATTTGGTGCGTCCAAGCAGTCCCACCGGCGGAAGCTTTAATAAGATTTAATAAACTCTAATAAGACTTCTCCTAAGAGCGAGCAGTTTGGTAGGTGCTCAGCATTGGGTTTTATGCAGACTAAAATGCTGCCGTGGTGTATCCTGGGTCTCACTTTCTCAGAAGTCTTTGCACATATATGGAGAAGATGTTCACATTAGCCAGCCTAAATGAGACTTCCTAGAAGAGCTTGGCAGAGGTGGGCCAAGATGCTCTCATCCTACCTGGTCATCTTCAGTAGAGGGATTTGTCTCATTAAACAGTTGCTGAGGAGCTACTCTAGGAAGAGTAGATCTGGGTAATATCTATGAGGACCTTCTGTTGGAAAAATTGTAGCAGTRGAGTTAAGCAGGGTGCTTCTTACACTCCATTGTGCTTGATTGTACTCAGTTGTACTTTACTGAGTAAGGGTTATTGTGCTGCATGTAGAAGCAGGCAGGGAGCAGGCCMTGGCCCTGCTTTCCTCTTTCCATTGCCCAAGACATGTTGACAACACGTTGGCGAGGTGCTGTACTGCTCTGCCTTGGTTTGTCCCTGTAAATATTATTACATAGGTCTCTTTCCTCTTTTCCTTCATTCCTATTGATTTCAGAACACTTGTGCTCTTACCTGAAGAGTTTTGTAGTGTTATTTGAAAGGAGAAGCCAAAGATCACTGTGGTTTCCAGTTGAGGATTTTGGAGTACTGTACAAAGTAGTTTGCTTGTTTTAAAAAATGCATTCTGAAAAAGAAATGCAACTGAGTGAAATGCAGTTAGTCCTCTGAAGGGCAGACTACAAAGCTTGTTTTGTGTSTCTCAGTCTTCTATTTTAATGCTCTGGTTTTGGCAGTGTAGTTGCTCTCCACAAGAAAAAGTGTTGATGTGTGTTTACAAAATGGTTTATTTAGTGACTACAAATGTGAACTGACTTTTTGTCCTTGCAGTTGCAAGGCAAAACTTTACCTTCTGACTTAATTTGTTTCAGTGATGCAGTTACTGAAGTTAACCAAGATGAGCAGAGCCTGAGAAAATAAAATTCAGATTAGCTTAACAAAGCTAGCTAAATGGGCAAGTCACTGCATCTAATATTATTATTAATAAATGCTGAATAAGAGAAAACAGAAGACACAACTTTTATTCACATTTTGGCTTGTAAATCACTCAGGGGGAAGATTTAGGAATAGTTGTGCATAGGTCAGCTAAAGCAATGATGAGAAATGCAAATTCATATACTAGTTTATGGGATTTAAGCCCCTAAATTAAAATGGGATTTCATACTGTAAGGCATTAAGAGCACAGCTCRTTCTGTGCACCCTGGGGCTCACCCCAGAGGCACCACTAGGAGCAGTGATGGTTTTAACTCTATTGCTGGAAGCTCTAGTTGTACAACTGGGCTCATGTTTCAAGTTAGATTAAACAGCAGCCAAAAGCAGGTAGGTCATCGTGATGCTACTCAAGAACTTCTACAGCTGGTCTGAGGAAACGTATGGGACAGATGTAGCTACAGAGCTTAAGGAGCAGGCCAGCGTCCTTGTCTTGTGCTGTGCAGATAGGTTGCCTTGTGYTAAAGCCTGTAATTGTCAACCAAAACGTCTGTGTTTTATTTCCTAGCATAGAAGAACCATTAGCTGCATTAGGTTTTCTTGGAGCAGATCTTGGTTGAGTAAAATCAAGCTCCTCTTGAAGAATTAGTGTGTAATGCAAGGTTTGTTGTGTTTTCCACTGAGCTACTTGAAACATGCCATAGATCTGAACCAACTCCTTCAGATAATTACGCTTCCCTTGACTCTTTTATGTTCTTAGGGAATATTGTATTTCCTTTGCAGGCAGCCATAGTGCTGTGTCTGGATGTGGGCCTTACAATGGGCAACGCTGCCCCTGGAGAGGAGTCTCCCCTGGAACAAGCCAAAAAGGTTATGACAAAGTTTTTACAGCGACAGGTACCTGTGACCTTAGATTGTTATATCTAAGCTAATGAACTTTSTGTATGATTACATTTTGGTAGAATTATATATGTGATAGCACTGAAAAGTAAACCCACTGTAACTCACCCTCCAGTGCAAAATTGGTTTAGTTTCCTGTTTAGCTCATATAGGCATGTATGAATCTACCTGTGTTTTTAATACYTGTTTTGTGTTTTCCTTCTCCCAGATTTTTGCTGAAAGTAAAGATGAAGTCGCTGTAGTTTTGTTTGGCACAGATGATACTAGGAATGTCCTTGCTAGCGGGGATCAATATCAGAACATTACTGTACACAGGTCACTGATGCTGCCAGACTTTGATTTGCTGGAGGATATTCAAACTGTGATTCAACCAGGCTCTGAACAAGCAGACTGTATCCTTTTTTGTCAAAGATCACCTCTTAAACTGCTTCACCTTTGTAGAAGGTGGAAAGTAGCATTGTGAAATGGGACTGGACTTGCCACTGAAGTTGTAGCTGCAAACAAAGTGCAACTAATTTAGTACTGTAAATTGGTTCAAAATCAGTTTAGCTGCTTTTTGACATTCTTTTAAGATAGCAGATGGAATCTTGGCCTCAGGGAATTGTTGCTCTATTAATTAGAGAGGAAAAAATATAGTAATAATACARTTGTAGACTGCAAATAAGGTATGTGTGTTAAATATAATGTCGCAGAGCTTAGTGCAGCATGCTTTTTCATTAAATAAAACTGTTATTGACAAAATATATCTCATGTCAGGAGTACTAGAAGCCAGACAGAGCAGAATACAGTGGAGACTGGGCAAAGTTTTTTGCTATTAAGTATTTCTAATGTAGTCAAGTATCATTTATTAATTTAAGTAGTTTATTCAGTTGATAGCTATATGAGATATAGAGTTTTAAAATAAGACTATCCAAAGAGTCTTCCTTTGTATGTTTCATTKAAAAAAATGTTCCAATTTACTCTGTGGTCTTCTCTCTTTATGTGAAGAATCAACTTTTTTTTTTCTCCCCGATATGAACAGAATAGTTCCCTGTTCAGCATGACAGGGAGCTGTTTCAGAGAAGCCTACAACCAATAAATTTCACCTTATGACAAAAAATGCCATAATTTTTTTTGAGTGAGCAAATTTGAGCATGGTGATAAAAACTTGTTTGCATTAAAATTATTCTGAGAAGGAAATAATCAGGAGATGCCAGATGTAGATATTTTAAGGGAAAATTAAAATTTACAAAGGATACTCTGTATTGAAAAGAAAAGTAAATTTTGTTTGTAGATATGGAAAAAAGATTATAAATGCAAATATTCAACCTTTCTTTGGACTTCTCGAGCTTATCATGGTCAGCTAAGGRATCAGGCCCTGAAACAGACTTATTTTTCCATCAAATAAATGGGGAAAAGATCCTAAGACAAGCACTCTATATAGGGACCTATTGCTTGGTAGATACTCAAAGAATACTCTGTTCAAAAATTGTTTGCTTGTTTGTTAAACCTAAATACAACCATGTTTATCTCCGAGGGTGTGAAAATAGAAGATTGTGTCACTTTGTGACAGGATTCATGCTTTAGATGAGTTTTTTTTCTTTAATTTACTCAGTTCTGGATGCAATTATTGTAAGCATGGACTTGCTTCAGAAGGAAACAATGTAAGTATGTAACCTGCAATCTTTAGCAGAATTCTGTACTAAAGCATSAGAGCTGATCTAACTTATTGTCAATACTGCAGAATTATGTAAATATGGAAGGTGCTTAAAAAAAAATCACTACAGGATTCTGTCTCTGAAGAGTCTTTAAGAGCAGTTTAACCTTCCTAGATAATTTGAAGATCTTTCTGATTCAACTCAGGTTTTTGCAGTAGATATGAGAATAGTAATGTTATTGTATAAGCCAAGAAGACTTTACTTAAAATAGTATCTTTTTTTTTTTTGCTATCTCTTCTCAAGAAACATTAATTCATGTGGTAACAGGTATAGAAAAATGCTACTAAATTTATCAGAGTAATAGCACTTTTTACAAAAGGAACCTTTAAAAGCCTGGATTTCTTCAGCTTAGCAAAATAAAGGCTGCTGGAGATAGATGTTTGAGTGTAAATACACAGGTTAGTGCAGAAAATATGTAATAGGAAAAAAACCTGTTCAAGCTGAAGGATAATTTTGACACACGATCAAGCATTAAGAAGTTGTCTGTTAATATGCTTGGAGTGTAAAAATTATGATTTGTAAGAATTAGTGAACTGGTGTTCCAATAGGAATGCAGAGCAAGGAAAAGAAGCTTAATTATTCTTAAAATGAAGATTGAGCACCCTGGGAAAGGATTATCTGGTCTAAATATGATTGCAAAGGACTAGACTCAGTGATGCAAGCTTGTATTTTATGAATAAAGGCTAATCTGGATGGAAAACAATGCCAATTTAACTTTTAAAAGTGGCTTGTGAATTAAAATTGCTGTGTCTATAGTGGTATAATCTTAAATACTTGTAATTACCCTTTTTTAATGAGGTTCACCTTCAGTTGAGGTAATACTGTTGAGGAAAAAATGGACTAAACTTTGCTTATGCATGATTATCACCTTTGTTTGGTGTCTAGCAGAACTTCCTAACATTGTTGTGTCCTAAACTGACTTTGTCTTTCTGCTCAGTAAGTTTAGGTTTGATAAGAGCAAAGAGCAAAATTAACTTGTGAGGATAATGGAAGAAATCCTTGTATCAAGTTAAAATGATTCTTAACACTTACTTCTGAAAGAGAGCCTCAATTATAAAGTAGACTTTAACATCCTTCTTGCCAATGATTTTATTGAACTAGCTTCCTCACATCAAAAATCCACAGCAACATCTGTTTAAAATACATTTAGCACTTTTACAAGGACAGGTTCACAGCTGGAAAGAAAACATTGAGTATTATACATAAGAAACCTAATATGTTTTAACAGCATTAGATCTACAATGGAGAAAACTGAGATGATGCCACTKCCTTGGATGTTATCTGATCTCAGGACTGTGTTCCTCAGTTTGGGTGAAATATGTGTATGTGAAGAGAATAATAATAATTTAAAAAATCTAACTAATATTAGCAATAGTAGAAAGAGCAGCTTTACCAAWTAGATGTTACTTGCTCATATTTAAATGTCATCTCTTCTTCTTTTGTTGTTCTTGTTTAGAAATGTATTACTTGAGGCTTCATTTTTGTGAGTAAAGAATTAAAAAATATATATATAAAATAGTTTTGAGATATGTTAATGTATACATACACATATAAAAATGTTGTCTTGTTGTTTTAAGAGGAAAGAAATACGAGAAGGTACACATTGAACTGTTCACAGACCTTAGCAGTCCTGTCAGTGAGGATCAACTGGAAATTATCATCGCTAACTTGAAGAAAACAGGAATTCTTCTTCAGTTTTTGTAAGTACAGAAGTGGTTGTTAAATGCTACCATTTTCAAAGGGAAATAATTCCATTTTGTAATAGCCATCTTAATGGACCTGCTAAAGTGTTTGGTGGTATTTCTACAGAGAATTAGCTGTACGTAATATGATTGTTTTGAGTAATTATATGGATATATGGTATTATATGGATTACACAGTGTGTGAATTTGAGCTTGGAACCAAGTCTCCTTGTTTAAGTAATGGACAAATACACCTCAAAATAATGATTTGTTCTCTAGTTAAATTAACAGCTTATTTTCAAAGATTACAGTGGGAGGCAAATTTTTTACACCTGTAGAAAAATGAGAAATAATGAGGCAAAAATATCTTGAGAAGCAGTGGTCCTGTCACGGCAACAGTCTAGACCATTTTTGATGAGAGATATGAAGTGGTGCTGCAGATATATATGTGTGTGTGTGTATATACGTATGCACATATATATGTATATATATATCATAATTTTGGTGTTGAGAGGGAAACGAGGGAGGAAAAGGATATGTTCACAGTGATGGGTTTGACTGAAAGATGGAATCAGTATCTTAGGCATTATGACCATTATTCCTTGTTTGTCCTATTTTGGTATAGGTAGTAATCAAAAGAATCAGTAGTGATATTGGAATCTATTAACTGTTGCTGGAAAAAGTTTTTTAAAAAAAAAAWGTTTTACTGTTGACCTTTTTTAGCGCTTACTCTCTGAGCCCAACATTTTATAGGGAGCAACATTGTGAACTTGGTTAAATTTAACAAGACCATTTGTGCATCTGTCCACAAGATGACTAAGACGTTCTTAGAAAGGATGTTGGACTAATATATGGCAATAGAGAAAAGGTTGTGTAAGGGAAAAGGTAGATGGAAATCTGGCTAAAAATCATGAGTAGATCTTCCACGTAAAGTCTTCGGTGCTTGGGAGAGACCGAATGTAAAAAAATGTCCAGTTATTCTTATGTTCTGTCTACACAGTAAAAGCAAGTGTGTTTGAAAGGAGCTTTGGCACGTCTCATCGAGTTTATTTGAGCTATTGTTGGTGGATTAGCAGCAGAAACATGACACTATGACCCTGTGCGTGCTGTCAGCTGGAGGACGTGTCTTTTGGAGACCTGCTATCTGCTGTGATAACTAGTGCAGCTTAAAGCTCCTGCTACCTTGTCTGCACATGGGTTTGCTGTGCTGGCTAGTACAGATGCTGCCATCACAAGTTCATGTTGCAGTGTAGGGTCCTGTGAGACTTCTGATGCATCTTTTCATTTTTCATGCCTRTGACATACCACAGGAAAATCCCCGTGGCTAATATAAGCACTAGGGAAATGTTGTCATTACAGTGTCAGCTATGGTTTTACACTCTGTCTCCCAGTCTGCATAAACAAATGGTGCTTTGGGAAATACCTATGAAATATACAGTTCTTGGGGTGCTGGTTAAAAATCCTTTCTTGCTAAACCACATTTTTTCTGTTATAAACTGGTTTTGGTTATTAATCAGATGGTATCTTGTGGCAGAKAGTTGATCTTCCTCCCTGCTACCAAATGTGAAGCACACATTGAGCACTGTGTAGCTTTGGTCATTACACAGTTCCCATTGCAGTAGTCTCTGAGCAGTGTATGATGAAAATAGTCTAACTTCTGTGAATCAAGAGTTTGAAGCTTTTTGCTCCCGTACTGTCTTCGGAATACAGTTTTCCTGTGTGCTTTGTGCATTGTTAATTCTGCTTATTAAATGTTGTTCCATARATAAAATTTAATATGGACTAAAGAGGTCAAAGGAAGCCAGATAAAATGCAGGTTACTATTTTGACCACAGAGTGCAATGCTGGAATTCTTTTACTTTCTTAAAATGTGGTAAAAGRCATCATGGTCTGGATCAGACAAAAGACCTGAGAATCTGCAGGCACAGTCAGGGGAACAGAGCAGAGTCATGTGAATCTTTCTCTTCTGTGATTATTGTACTTAGTTAACTCAATGTTATAATTAGAAGAGCAGGAAAATTGCATTATCTACAAACCCTGGCTAAATTTGTTTTGTCCTTAGTCTTAAAATACAGGGAAAATGTCATTTTCGGACAGAAACTCACCTAGAGTTGTTGTAAGTTATTAAAATCCCATAAAGAGCAACATTTATTCTAGAGCTATGTAATAGTCCTGCTGCAGAGAAAAAGCTCTGTGGCATTTAGATCTGACCTAGAATCCCAGGCCTGGAAAAGCTTCTAACAGGTCATTTAAACCAATCCTYTGCCTTAGCCCGTGCCAGCTCTGTGTATGTTGCTTCAGAACAGTGTTTGTCCAATCTTTTTATAAATGTTCCCAGTGATGGAGRCACTTCTTCCTCTGGGATCTCCTCAGGCCGTGTGTTCCTGAGATTATAGTTTGAACTGCTTATATCAGTCCTTACCTTACCTCTATTTTACCTTACTCCTTCATGATGTATTTTGAGAGAAGGCTTAATATAAAGAACAGATTGTTGCTGCCTTTTCCAAAACAGCTTTTACATAGTGACTCTCACATCTTCCCTACCATCTCACTCCCTTCTCTGCAGGCTTTTTGCCCCATCTTTCCTTGTAGGTCTTGTTCTCTAATGATCGTTGTCTTCATTTCCCAACACCTAGGAGATGAAGTGTGATACTTGTGCAGTACRCTGGCCAAGCCATTGCAAATGCCACGCAGACCTATGGATTGCTTCATGTGGTTTGCAAGCCGCAGCTCTATCTACACCTGAATGTAGCTAGGTGTATAAAGAGGGACTCCTGATACARTTGTTGATTCATTTTTAGTTGTTTGCTTTAGTTCAGAAGAAAAGTAAGTAACTACTGCTTCTTGTGATTTTAGCCTGCCATTTCCAGCAGATGCTGATGATGGAGGTGGAGATACTGGTGCACTTTCTCATTTACACAAAACCTCTTTTGCAAGAAAGGAGATAACTGAGCAACAAAAAGAAGGAATCCGGGTGGTAAAGAAATTGATGCATGCTTTGGATGAAGGAGGAGGACTGGAAGAAATTTACACTTTCAGGTAAAGTTGGCTAATCTTCTTTATCACACTGTAAATTTACCTTCTGATTTCTTCTCACAAATTATTAAATTTAATAATCATTTGGCTTTCAGTTTCACTGAAGTTGRTGAGTTTCATCACTATATATTGAGTACCTTTCAAACAACTTTTTTAGTAGCCTTAGGAAAGGTGGAAAGCTTACAGGTACAGGTTTGGTTGGGAAATGAATTTTCTATTACTTGAATATCTGCTTAATTTTTTCTTTTTTCTGTGAGTGATGGAGCATTTTTGAGAGAATATTTCTGTAAGGGAGATTTCAGAWGTGCGTTTATGAAAGAGCTGGAATATGTGACATGGTGAAGGTAGAACATTTGCATTTAATGGTAGCTTTTGTTTCTTGGTTTCAGACTTCTTATAGCTCACTGGTTTATCAGACTCCCACAGGCATTTTATTAACGTTGTTTCTTGAATCCTGCTCTTTAATCACAGGCTRCTGTGTATTTGTGCCAAACAATATACCATTTTAGCTGTATCYCTAACGGAAGAATTGAAAGATTGATATCTCTCTAGTGAAACAATAAAAATATGTTTGGCTCTGGAAAACTGTTTCTAGAGCTATATGTGTGACTGTTCCACAYGTTTATTAGTTGAGAAACAAGAAAACTGCATGTGTGGTCCAAAGGATGTCTTACAACAGTCTGATTTTGACTGTCGTAGTACTTTCAGTCTATAGTTATGAAGTGAGCTTTAGCACAATATTTTCAGAAATCTTATTAGTTTGTAGCTGTACAGTGACTGTCACATGTAATATTTAGTTGTATGGGGTCATCAGGTGAGAATGGTACCTGTAGGTTTGCATATTGCTATTTATTATTTGTTTATGGTGTTTCTTTCCTTTACCCTGTGGAATTGTTCTGCTTTCTCAGCAGCAATATACTGTTATCTGAACATTGGTATGAACAGGGGGAGAAACCCATGAGCATCTCTACCTATGTGTTCCCTTCTGCCCAACAGAGCAGCCTGAGTCTTTCTGCAAAACACTTTCAAAAAACCAAAAAGCTTTGTTACTGCATCAAGAATCTGAAAAAAAGTGCAGAAAAGAAGAGGAAAAGCAGCGTCTTTCTGGGCCCAGTTATTCTTTAGAATAATGTCTGTATGAAACTGCTATGTGGTTTGACCCCTTCATTGTATTTTCTATCACAGACTCTGATACTGTATAAGCTGCCTCTGTGCCATGATTTTAGGGGAAATCCCAAATCTTTGGATAAGTAGACATTTGGCTAATAGATTAAAGCTTTMGTTGTTTAAGAATACGTGAGGTTTTAGATGCGGTTAAGGTGCTTATCCAGCTTTAGGAAGTTAGCCTTGCAAAACTGTCATGATAATTTACCAACTCAGACACGCTGCTTTCCTCTTTTCATTATTGGTGCTGGTAATTTAAAAAAAAAAAGGCACAGATTCAATCTGGTATGTGGGTTTATATAGCAAACAAGCAAAACAGATGAGAGAGCTTTAGTCAGCCTAGCCTAGCAAATGGAGTTTTGGGATTTAAAAAAAAAAAAAAAAAAAAGAAGGAAATAATAAAAAGATTTGATTCTCATGAAAATTAATGAGTCGTTCCAGGAAAGTAAGTGTGATTAATGCTTTGTGTTGTTCTATGGTTTTGCCCATGGTTTTGTTCTATGGATAATGCCTTTAAGGTACATGGGGAAGATCCTACAGCAGTGTTGCCAACGTGGAAGTTGATGCTCTGGAATTCTGTCAGGAAGCATTAGATATTTCTRCCGAGTCTAGGGAGCAGAGGAGAAGAAACATTTTTTAAAATACAAATTGAAGTGTGTATTTATGAGGCTTTTARTGACTCCATACGTACTGATGTGAGGGAAGTGCTTTCTTTTGCAAGTAAAAGGAACAAAAGATTTAGGAAATTGGGCTAGTGTATGATGTTGTGAGGGATTTGATTTTTCACATCTGCTCTTGACTGTGTTGTGTTGCATTAGTTCTAACARTATACTTAAATGTTCTTAAATGTATGACCTTAAGCTTTACAAAATACTGTTTAAATATTGTTAAATTATTTGTCATTATGGTAAATGCTATTTTGATATCTCTCTTAGCAGAAAAAAAAATTATTTCCTTCCCTCAAGAAAAAAACCCAAATTTAGTATTTGTCCTTAAAAAATCCCAGCTCATTTTCTCCTTTCATTTTTGTGCTGTTAGAATTAAAAAACTTCTTTTGAAGAGAGTGTAAAATTAGAAGAGCAAGTTAAATTTTGTAGTGATGTGTCAAGTGGTGATCTTAATTTCTGCCAGAGCTACTCTAAATCAAGAGAAGTGCATTTAGTTGCTATGTTATCTTRATATAAGATGGTGAGGTCAGCGCTGTTTTACCTTTGCTTCATTATGCTGTGGAGATAGCGTATTCTTTGTTCTTCGTCTGCACTAGAATCTTGTAGCGAAAGGGCTCACACACTCSGGATCAGCTGGAAGCTGTTCTGGGATGCAAAGATCAAGCTCGTTTGCTTTCACAATTATAAATAATTTTTGTTTCCAACTTTTTAATTTTGGACTCCATTGCTTAAAGGTTTCTGATTGTGAAAGTAGTTTTTGAAATAACATACTAGCCTGCCTTTTTTGCCCCCTTGTTTTATAAGGTTGCATATGTACAATTTAGACTACAAATATTCCAAGTAACTTGTTTCATTCTAACAGAGCTGTGAAAGTAATGAGTTCATTAGTACCATGTTTAAAAAAAAAAAAAGAAGTTAGTTTTCAGACAAAATAATGTTAATTAAAATAGGTTCTTTATTTCTTTACTTCCACTGTAGAAAACATCTTCCCACTTGAGAAGCCTTTTCTAACTTGGCTTGTTTGCCCAGCTGCATATCTTAATTGGGTGAGGAGCAATAAATGCAAAATGCTTAATAAGCAATTGTATAGTTTCCCTGTAAGACCTGATATACTGTTTTTAAGTCCTAATGTCGCAGCATCATAAAGATTTGAGCAGGGAATGATTTTCTATGCCTCTTCTTTTGTTCATTCGCTTCTTTTGTACAATGAAAAGATTACTCATGCAGCTTATTTTCTAATGCTTTATGCAGTCTAAGCTGGAACAATTGGGCTTCTGCATCTCCCAGGAGAGAGTGTATTGCCTGTAACGTTTTATTACAGTTCACCAAAGAGTTCATTTCAGTTTTCTCGATTCCTTCATTTAGAGAAAGCCTGGAGCGTCTTTCGATGTTCAAGAAAATGGAAAGAAGACCTATGGCTTGGCCCTGCCAGTTAACAATTGGTTCTGATTTGTCTATAAGGATCGTGGCCTACAAATCTGTAAGTTAATAAAATCGTATTTTTAGYGTACCTGGGTAGCAAGTTAGGTTCTGCAGCATTTTTTTTCTTTAAAGCTCAGAAAATAAAAGATAAAGCAACATTCAAAATAGTTATCGTAGATATTTTTTATGTGTAGAAGCCAGTAMGTCTAAAGCTATGGTTCCCACAGCAACTCTGTCTTTACCACATTGTACACATATGTTAGGAATTAAAATTCGTCATGTGCGGAAACAGAAATAATTCCTATCTACAATATGACACTTAATGGTGTTGAAGTTGATGAGCTTAATTAAGAATGGTGCACATGTGTGAAGCTTTCAATTTGGCATCAGTGAAATGCCCACAARTGTATGATTCTTAATATTTTTCTTAGCTTCTGAGCATGAGACACTGTCTGTAAATGTCTCACCAGACATCACCAGATGTTTTGTTCTAACATCTATTGTTATTTCAGACTTGGAAACACATGTGTCCCTTCAACTCATTCAATTTTTTTAGAGATTGGTGGAGCGCATGCTGTCTGATTCCCTTGTAGCTTGTACGGGGTTTTCTTGCAGTGTCAGGGAAGGGGGAGGAACTATGTTTAAAAACAGATTGTGCTAAATCCCAATTACTGTATAATTATGGCTCAACCATATAGTGTAACAGTAGTGATGGATGTGGTGAGACGGAGATTATTTGGCTTGTAATTTGAATTTCAAAGTAGGGTCTAGCCAATATTGYGGAGTTTCAAAAAGATGCATTACAAAGTTGAAATCTCCATGGTTTCTGAAAGACAAGTTTCTTAGTCCTGGAAGAGCTCTTTGATAGCAGCTTTACATTTGTGCTTATTCATGAATATCTTTAATTTTATTAGGATTTTCTGACAGGCCTGTGCGAAACCCCAGTAAGAGTTCCTTCCCAAAGATGTTTACAAACTCCGTCMGTGGAAATTGAGAGAAKGAAAAACATGAACCAAGCAACTAGCCTGAGGTCATACAGCAGTTAAGGCTTAGGAATAGACTTAKAGTATCTGCTGCCCTTGTCTGTTATCTTCTGATTTCTGCACAGATCTCCATTATTGTTCTCATTTACTAGGTTCACCATCAATCCCATTTAAGTAGAGAAGACAAGAAAGTGTTTGTCTTTCCCTGTAGTCTGGCAAAATTTGCTTGTTGCCAATACTTACTCATTCTGTCTCCTCTGGGTCCTGTGGTATGATTTGTGTCTCTGCCTTTTGAGAAAGCTTACCTGATAGAATATTTTTCATGTCACAGTATAGTGACTCTAATGCAAAATTCAGGCAAACAAGCTGAATGAGCATGGAGTCTTTTCAAATCTTTAATATTTCTTTTAATGGTATGTGAAAAAACGTGAATATAGAAAGTGGGAAAATAAAATGAGTAGCCATTAAGTCATCCTGTCACCAAAAACTTGCACAGATGATCTAGCCCATGATTTTAATGAATAACCAAGGCAAGTATGCAGTTGCTGCGGACTAGTTTAGGTGGTTGGCAGCTGCCGTGCAACTGAAATTATGTACTGCAAGCACTATGATAGCAGTCAGTATTCTTGGTAAATAATCAGCACCGAGTCTAAGTTTTGTTTAGTTGTGTGTGTATTTTTTAATCCAACTGAAATGTTCAATGAATATTTACTTTCTTTAAATTCTGGCTTACAGATTACAGAAGAGAAAGTGAAAAAAATTTGGACAGTTGTAGATGCTAAAACCCTCAGAAAAGAAGATGTGCAAAGAGAAACTGTTTACTGCTTAAATGATGATGATGAGACAGAAATTCAGAAAGATGATACTATTCAAGGTATGATGTTTTTTGTATGCTCCTTGAAGGCAAACCAAAGCTTAATGGCTTTTACTGTTAAATTTCTTAAGTTCTTACTTTTGTCAGTAATAGGAAAAATAGTAATATCATCAGTGGAACTTGAATATACTCCAGCTTTCTAAACTGTGTTCTCTGGAGGAGCCCACCTCTGTGTTCTAGTGACTGACTAGTGATGTGGCAGTTACTCTTTTCAGTTGTACTGATACATAAGTAGCTTTCATAGCACTGCATTTTTTTTCTAGGTAAGCAAATACTCTTCTGCAGTTGGGAAGATGAAACGATTAAAAGAAGTCCTAGTGTTCAAGAGATTGTTTAAATTCCATGAGAGGTTTGATTTAAAGCAGTGATMTGCAGAGTACTTGACATGGTTAAGATAATTATTCATAACCTTCAAYCCCTCCGGGTAAAATAAATTTCTGAGAAAAATAAAGACCTCAGTATCAGTATGAAATAGAGTCTGTTCTTTAAAACTGAGTGAAGCCAATATGTGTAATTCCTTGATTCTATAGGTACATTTTAATTTTTTTTCTGTTTGAAACCCACTAAGTAGTGCAAATATACCATAAATGGGAAAATCTATTCAGATTATAGTGTAGAAAGTGACACGAAAATAAATAAATAAAATATCTTTAAAAATAAATTTAAAAATGAAGACATTTTTCCTGTTTTAAATCTTTCTCAGTTGTAGCGATCATAGATATTTTGTAGCAATAGCATATAAAAAATACCTTAACTTTGTTATAGGAGAAACAAACAATACCAAACAAACAGCAAACTAGTAGCCTGTTTATGTTATATTATTTAAAATCTTTTGCCACRTAGGACTTGCTTTTGGTAGGAGGCATATTTTGGAGCATTTATATCCATTCTCTGCTGGCATTCTGACTGCCCCAATTGGTGAATGATTGATAYTATTACAGTGGTGAACAGTTCAGACTTAACCAAAGACACCAAAGATATACCTGTCAGTAACGTGATACTCAGTGTGGTTAAAGAGCTGTTGATGTCTCATGGACTCTTGTGGACATGACTAGAAATGTCACAAGACTATATTCTGTCCCTTAGCAGCCTTTCTGAAGCTTGATTTGGTCATTTGTTTATTGATTTTCAGGCAAACTTGTTTACATATGGGTTCTTCATCCTGGAATTTACATACGTGTACGTGTGTATATATAGATATATAGATATATAGATATAAAGTATAAAGAAGCATGTTACAGGGAATACACTGTAACGTGAGGTGGAGGTGTAAGGAGGTGCAGCAGAGCATACCTCTGAGAACCTCTCATGTTCCTGTTCTGTGAAAATATCCCCGAGATGCAAGGGAAGGGAAGTGGTGTGCAGAAGTGGTCCTCAATTTCTGTAATTGAGAGCACTTTGAGTTTTCCATTGTATTCAAACAGGTATCTCGCTTARATTGCTAGCACATTTTTATTTCTCTAAATTCCTTGTGTTGTCATTCCTTGTATGAGATTTTTGGCATGGTTGTGCTGGGTTTTTCTCCTAGTTCACAGAGAGTGTTATAGTTCGTTTTCTTAAATTTAATCTGTGAACGTAATTTGGGTAAGATGCTCCTTTCCCTTASCTTCATTCCTGCTATCTGCAAGAGYAACTATTTCTGTAAAATAATGAAATGATGTAGTAGTGGTTTTTCTGTTTGGTTTTTTGTTTTGTTTTGTTAACAAGGAAAGTGATTTGAAAAGCGTGAGTAGAGTGTAGCTGTGGGGCATGCATACATTGTTAAAATATTCAGATAGCTAATTGTTAGTTCTGTCAGTGTTAGAACTGTAGGCCCATATGCTTACCAGATGCTCCTCTCTTGTTCTCCAGGGTTTCGCTATGGGAGTGATATAGTTCCTTTTTCCAAAATAGATGAAGAGCAAATGAAATACAAAACTGAAGGAAAATGTTTTTCTGTTTTGGGATTCACCAGATCCTCTCAGGTGTGGTACTGAATCTCTTCACACTCAACTTACTGGGTACTTASAGACAGTTGATTTTGGTTTAGCTTAACTAAGTATTGGTGTTGCGCTGGCTTCCAGTGACTAGGATTGAGGCATCTGCCATCAAGGATGATTTTTACTTGTTTATTGTAGTAGATATAAGCATTGTGTACTCCTCTGGCGAAGAAAAGTTCATAAATTTGTCTGGGCCCATGATTAAAACAGAACCACTGATCTCAGACCTCTGCAAATTGACTGCAGCTGTACATTACTGTCATTTGATCCCAGTAGCTTGCGAAGTGATGCAAATCTGCAACTAAAGATGGTCTGTCTTCTSTTCAGGTTGCACAGAAACCTTCTTGGGCTTTGTCCAGCTATGTTTCTGCCTGTCTGAGCATGATTTTTCTTTTTCCATTTTCTATCATTAAAGAAGCAGAGAATTAATTGCCTTCATTCTCATTTTCATAAGGACTAATGTATAAACAGTGACTTTCTTCTGGTTTCTACTATGGCCAAAATTAAATATAGCCAAAGGTCTAGAGTGTAGATGAAAGTAAAATTATACCAAAGCTGTGCATATTTCAGCAGATGGTACTGTTCATGAGCATAGGTGCTTTACCAATGGGGTTAATTTTGKCCCCCTTTTAACTGGAAATTGCAAGAAACATAAATTGAGAGACTACCTTAAAAGCAAAACCATCTGCACAAGGTGGTTTCCCATTGGAAAGCTGAGATTTAAGCATCAGGAAGGCCTAATGCAAAGGTCTAGCRACCCTTTCCTCAAGTGTTGGAAGTGCAGGAATGAGAGTGCAGATAACTGTTAGAAGTATTAAGGTGCCTCCACTCTTCTTCAYGCTACTGCCAAGGGTGACGGTAACTTTGCTCATCTTGCAGGTCACTGCACTCAGTCCCCTTTAGCACCCAAACTGAAGTCTCTAAGGAAATCATAGGGTATCTCTGCTCCTGCTGTACTGAAAGCTCCCAGCCCTCCTGTTCTTTGAAACGTCTCACTAGCTGTGTAAAGCACAAACCTTAAAATGCTTAGAAATCATTATCTTTGCCAGGAGGAGAAAAAAAAAAAGGCTAATGGAAAATGGAAATATGCATGGGAACTGACTCCCAAATGGATGTAACTCCACATTTTTCTGCTCAACTCTGCATGTGGCGCAGAGACCCTTAGAAGACTAGATGTGCCCTTAGACTGTGTGCAGTGGACCTAAGCACTTTGTTAATTGAGGAGCCAGGGATTTAAGCTCTTTTAATTAAAAGGAAAGCCAACCTCAATGGGTTGGCTGTAATCTGTTTCCTACTTGAGGACATCCAGACATCCAGAATTTAAAGCTGTTAATAACACAGTAGCCTGTTTCCTGAAAATGACTGATCAAGGGACTGTATCATGCTTGAGCTTATAATGCCTTAAACTGATTAGGGCAGAGAAGTTAGAGACTGGCTAACTGTGGTTCAGAAGCATGATCCCCCATGGTATATCTGAACCTACGGTTTCAGTGGGACATATTTCTGCATTTTTTCCACATTTTACTAGCCTGCAGCTGAGTATTGCTGTCAATATCTCATTTTGCAATGTTTCCTCATGTGCTGTGTTCTCTTACACTGGAGTCTGGCCTCTTATTTCAGCCTTCACTGCAATAGGAAGCAGCTTCCATTCTTTCCWTAGGTTTTGGTTCCTGAATTTTACCATTTTGAGAAATAATCCTAATGCTATTCAAATGTATGTTTTATATTAAATTGTTTTGTATAAAAACTTTGGGAAAAAGATAATTTATTATTAACTAGAGAAACTGGAGCAGCTCCAAATGCATAATTAAAGAAGGAATAGAACCACCTCATATTATTTTCTCAGTTATTCACATCCCTCAGGAAAGAAGATCAGAGCCCGCTTAAACTTTGATTTTTAATTTATAAGCAGTGCCATGTAAATCAAGAAATAATACTTGAAAGTATTATARAAAACATTTTTGCCAAACAAAAAAAGGTCCAGTGATGTATAGACATTTATTCTATGCTGAACATAAAAATGCCTGAGTTCTTTAAGATAGATGAGTAAAGAATAATTGCAAGGACAGTAATCTGTGTTCAAGGACCCTCCTGTAATCCAGAAACAGATCTGCTCTGGGWTAAGTTGTCACCGAGTTGAGCAGTGCTGTGGTGATTCACACTGTCTCCAAACTACCTGGAGTTTTGTTGTTTAGCAGTTTGAAGAGATTTTCTCTAAAAAAGAGAAATCAATTCTTTTTTTCTATGCATTTTCTTTTTTTGGTTTAGTTTGTTTATATTTTTCAGCATGTTTGGCACATCTTTGCCGGCAAAGTTTAGACAACTCAGGCTGGTAACAACTGTGATTAGCATTGTCTCTCACTGCTTCCAGTCAATACTGCAGAGTATGACTGAATATCTATATTGTATGATAAATTACGGTATGAAAAGTATGTGGGATTTCTACTCATAGGAATTAAATTCTGCAGCTTTTTCACATGAGTAGGATCTTGCTCCATCCTTTAATTGGTCCAGTTACATTAATGACACTTGTCTTGGATCAAGCTAATATGTCACCATTTGAATCTGCAGGTCCAGAGGCAGTACTACATGGGCAACCAGGTTCTCAAGGTCTTTGCAGCGAAAGATGATGAGGTGAGGTGAACAAAGGGGTCCTGTCATTGAACAGGAAAAAGCAGTAGCAGTGCTTGAGATGATTCTTGCAGTGTTAATAAAACAGAAATATTCTTGATGCAGCTTAGAGAAGTTTTCATCAGCTCTCTTGACAAAGTCAAAAGGAGTTGTATCAGACCCCAAGTGGGTACCACATCTCATGAATAATGAGAATCTGGTAAATACTATGTCTGCGTAAGTCCATAGAGAAATGGAATTGATATTTAGATCCATTCTCACATGGAACAGAAGTCTGTTGTGCCACTGTGATACTCTATAATAATTTAGAGGTCTGACTGAAGTATTAGAAGTAAAAAGTTCACAGTGCTCTATTGCATTAACAGTCCGTCTTGCTTGCCTTTTCCTATAATATTTCTAGTATTTCTGTATAATATTATAATTTTTTTCTTCATGTGTAGTGGAATTTCATTGCCTATTAATTTAGTGGGAATTCATTGTGCTTCAGCAGATATTATGAAATTGCATGGTTTTGCAGACTTTTTGTTTCTCTCTCTTTCTTCAGAATGCAGCAGTTGCTTTTTCTGCCCTTATCCATGCACTGGATGAGTTGCAAGTCGTGGCCATAGTGCGTTATGCTTATGATAAAAGATGTAACCCACAGATTGGTGTAGCCTTTCCCTATATTAAGGATGCATATGAGGTAACGTTTAACTCCTTACTGTTCTTTAGAGATCCTTCTTAACAATGCTTTCCTAATATGGTTTAATAAATGATGACAATTGAACCATCTGAATTTGCAGAATGGTGAAATAGCAGAAGAAATCTTTTTATGTTTTTTTGGGGGAGGGAGGCAGAGACAGTGATTTTTCCAAGGTAATAAAAATTCAGAACAGACAATTTTAAATATACTGCTTAGGAAGAAAACAAAAAAGGAAAAATAATATAATACATTGGTATTAGTATCCTGTACTATAGCTATAATAATATTTCAATAAAAATTGTAATAACTTCATTTTGGTGTCTTGGAGCTTTCTTTTTTGAGGAAAGCTCTAGTGCACAACAGAATCATGTCAGAAATAAAATTTAAAATTTTTCTGGGAGGCCCAAACCAACATAATATTTCAGAATTTATGCAGCATATGTTTCCACTGATGTTACTTATAGGAGACTATTCAAAGATCTAAATATGTATAGCGTGGCTAAGGAATGACTAAAGTGGGGGCGGACATAGCAGTCTTCAGACTTTTGAAGGGTATAAACATAAAGGATGGAAAGGAATTATTTAGGGTGATATGAAGTGGAGGAGGTTTTTGAATAAAGAAAAAAAATYAAGCTGAGAATGTCAAAAAAACAACTTTTGGCTTTTAGACACAGTAAACTATGATAAAACCTCCCAGAGCACCATTGGATGAAGTATTTAAAGTTTGATTGGGTGGAACTTTTTGCAAGAAATCATTAGGAAAAAGAGGTTGGATAACCTCAACTCTACATACAGCCAGTACAGTCATTGCTGTATTTTTAAACAWTTTTTGTTTTATTTTGCTTAAAACTGTTGCTCTATAAATATTTTTGTTGTTATCTTTTACATATTTCTGTGGTCGGACACTTCTAAGGAACTTCAGATTTTTCGTTTTAGACTTGATTCTTTCTTTTTAGATGTTTCTTTTTCCCTTCATTTCACTTAGTGTCTCATCTATGTTCAACTACCCTTCACAGAAGACTTAAGACAGTACATGTTTTCTTCTTTGAAAAACAACAAAAAATATATTCCTACAGGTAAGATAGCCCTTTCCTCTCCACCTTGACAAAGTAACATACTGCTTTTTTGTTAAGATGTTCTAAAATATTTGACTTTCCAGTGAAAATACAAGTTTTGTGGTTATTTCTGACTTTTTTTTAAAAAAAAAAGCCCTTTGCAAATATGTTCACGCAATGTCATCCTGAAGTGTTAAGCTGGTGTCGAAACCTTTGCAGTTTCACATTTGCAGGCCATCTTTTAAAACTGTCTCATTAAATGAATCCTGATTTGGGTTATATGATGGTTAGTCTCACAGGATCTCTCTGTTRGAGATCTAACATCTTTGATCTTTGAATGCATTTGTACCACTAGCTGGCTGTGGCTTACGATGGGTTCCATAATATACGTTTAACTATCTAGAACAGAGGCAGCAGCTTCATTCATGCAAAGCTGGTCCAGCAGTGTGGGCTGTTAATGTAAGACAAACAGGTAAAGGCTGTGCAATATTTTTGTCTGAGAGGTTTATTTTGGTTGGTTGTTTTCAAAAACATGATCTCTCTGGATTCACTTGGGGGYATCTGGAGAGAACATGCAGACCCACAAGCTAGACTCGCTCTTCTAAGATTCTTTTTGTAGCAATGGCATAAAGAGGTGTGGTTTGAAATTCGGTGGAACTTCTTTAATTTKTTGTAGGATGATCCATTGAATGGGTGTATGCTACTCAGACTGGTGAGGTATTTCTAAGCCAGATTCTGGATTCTTGTCCATAACCAGCAGTTTTTGAAAAAATCTGACAACCCGTCTTATCAAATCGGTAATCAACTGCCATGAACTGCGTTATTTTAAATCATAACTTTAAATTGTACTAAGCTTTTTCAAATCAGCTGTTTTCCTTATATTCCAAGAGATCTATAACCTACTGTTGCAAATAAAAACATCTTGAAAAAAAAGGAAAAATGGCAGTAAGAATTGAGGTCATTCAAAACAAAACAAAATAAAAAAAACCCCAAAGGCCTCATAACTTTATATGATAGTCCTTAAACAAAACAGGTTTTTTATTACTATGTCCTTTATCTGTATTTGTTGTCAGCATGTCTATAACTGCATTGGCATTTAATGCCTTTGTTAAAATCTCCAATTCTGAAATGAATCTTCATTTGTAAGTTGTTTCAAGAAACACAACCATCTGCAAATGTTTTTAATTTCTGTTACCACAGAGGATCAGCTATCTGCAGTTGACTCGCTSATTGATTCTATGAATTTAGTTTATGAAGATGAAGATGGAGAAACTTTTGAGGACCTGTTTAAGCCCAGCAAAATCCCAAACCCTCATTTTCAGAGATTGTACCAGGTGAGATGATGATATGGTGTATTATAGAAATGTCTCTTTCATTAAAACTCTTCATCTTTCTAAAACTCTTCATCTTTCTATCTCCTTCTCCAATTATCTTTGAAATGATCTTCATTGACTGAGAAATTGACTGAAACTTGGGGAAAATCAAGCTTCTTGTTCTGTGTCCCAGGAGCTCTTGAGTACAGTCAGTTCTCTCTTCATCACTGCGTCTAGCAGTGRGTCTAAAACAGATTGGTCTAGGGTAAAACTGATTGGAAATAAGTGGTTAGTAGTGTTACTATATTCCATTTGGATGTCTAAGTTGACACRTTACAGGCAAATGGAACAGGTCACACTTCTTGCATTTATGCTGTCTGCGTTTCGATTTATAKTCTTTTTACATCATAAAGCTTTTCTTTGCATTCTGAGGCTGAGAGACTGATTATGCATTGGAATTCAAGTGTTCCAAAAAAATGACACGGCAGCTTCAAAAATAAAGACAATTACGATGCAATCTCTGCAGCTGCGGAATTGTGTTGCATACAATGCCATGGAGAGAATTGAGTGTGTAATGACACTCTAAAATTGACCAAAAGTGACATAGGATCTGTGTTTATAGTCTCAACAATTCCAGATGATTTTTTRGAATCGTTCTCTATAGATAAAGTGGTTTTAAATTAAGAAAGATCATSTTGGTTTCCAGAAGTCACAGTGTCTCTTTCTTTTCCTTGTGTTATTAGAAATAACAGATTTGGAGGTCGAATTTTTGTTTCAGGAACACTACTAAGTCCAGGGGCTTCAAAGTCTACTCTGATTGACATCTGAAGTACTAAATGTTCCCTTTAGATTCTGCCAGTCATATTGACATGACAGTGTGTAACTCGAATGCAAGATGTGGTCAGCAGAAGATTTTGCTGGGGAAGAGCTTAAAATGGATTGACATCTACATCACTTGTATTTTGGGAAGGACTATAAAGTTTGGGTATTAGGAAGCAAATATAGTTTTACTTATAAATGAAACACATAGGTGATAGCAAYATATAAGAGAAATTCTAGATTTTTTTGCTTTCCTGGCTTTGTCCCAACAGTTGAGTCAAGTGCTGCTACAAGAGAGTAACTATTTATCTTGACCATTTTCTTGGCGAATAATAGGACTTTAAGGGTGAATGCTACTGATAAAAATGTATTTATTTATTATCTCAATATATTAGGTAGTATGCAGGTCTGTCTGTACCACATACTTGTATAAAGCCCTATTAGCACTTATCCTCATATTAAAGTATTTTTAGTTTTTTTTAAATAAGTAGCCCTGCTTGTTTTTTAGATGATCCAAAAAACAAATTTTAAATTATATTTTCAGTGTAGCCAGTAAATTGATTTGGTTGAACGGGATAGATGGTTTGGAAAAACAGCAGTAAGGAAGAGGTGAATTCTCCCCCTATTTCCTTGTTCTGGTGCCTCATAAACATGCTTGTTATCAGTTATCAGCAACAGGAGTCAGAATTAAAACAGAAATATCAAGCTAAAATATCTCTCAGGAAGCAGTGGTAGGCATCAGGAAACAACCAAGTGGGTGGAAGTTGCTCATGCTTGCTGGGTGGGAAATGGGGAATATCCTGTGCTCACAGCTTCAGCTGTGGGGTTTTTTTTTCTTTTTTTCCCCTCTTCTCTTGCTTCCAGAAAAGCCTGGTCTAACTTCTGTGACTTTMATGGTGCCAAACTTCCAACCTCAGTGTTAAGGTTGATTCTCTTCAGTACAGCTATGTGAAGCATATAGGATGTTTGGGAATGCAATGCAATGCATTTTATTTGACACCCAGACAAATAAGTTGCTCAACACTGACTGTTCTTTACTGAGACAGACCTGAGAGTTAGATTTGGGGTGAAGGTGGCCTGCGGCACTGCATAATTCAAGGGGTCCAGCTGAGAATCCACATCTAAATGTGCTGTAATGGTTGTTAGTAGGCCATGGGAAAATGGTCCTCGAGGACTGAGCTTGTTTATAAGTAGTTGGACTGCTCAATGATGGTGGGATGTGTTTTCTACAGGCAGGGCAGGAAAGGGACAGGAGGTCACTTGCATCAACTTTTTAACATCACACAGTCTCATTTTCCTTTGGATGCAGTGGATCTGTTAGAAGGTCATTTCAAACGAGTCACAAACACTCTGAACACTGAAGCRCCTGTGATGAGGTTCACTTCAGGCATGTCCAACCACCTGGAAGCTAGCAAACTGCATAAGCTGGGTTGTTTAAGCACGTTCTATAATCCATGAAAGGGGAACCTTGGAAAATGAATCATCCTGCTTACCTTAGATGTCACRGATGAGACAGTTATGATTGTGGAGGCTGAGCAGATAACTGCTTTAGACTAGATGCTTCATTTCAACAGCTGTATATCATAACTCATGTTCKGTAGCTTTAAATACTAGTCCGTTCTTGCAGGCTGTACAGACCTGCTGGGATATGTTTTTCAGAAAGTATGTTCCTAGATACTGTTTGGAAGAGAATGAGGCAGGTGCCTTTTTGCAGTTAATTCAGTTAATTCCTGGTTCTTGGGCCTTTTGTTTGATTGCTTATTACTGTCTTGCTTCACTGTCATGCTGCCCAGTGAAGGTGGGAGAGCTTCTTGCTGGAAGAAAGAGGAAGCAAGGTTAAAAGGGACTGACTGGGGTTAAAATTGAAGATCAAGTCTGAAGTTGCTTTATCTCCATTTATTTCCCACCTCAGGTTTCAGAAGTCATCTTCTGCTCTGAAAAATGGAATAAGTGGAGGCTGTGGCTGCTTTTCATTCTACCTAACTATTGCAGCTACTCATTGGGGACCTTAGATACAAAAGCAGTCACAGTAAAGGACTTGATTTTTTTTTTTTCTTCATGATTTAAATCAGTTCCCTAATGCTGCTTAAATATTTTTTATTCCGGTATTGCAAGAGCCATTACTGCAGCTCCTAGCAACATTTTTACTTTCTTTCATAATAATTATGCCTTAAATCATTACAAGTGTTTACAAATCAGTAGCCTTGTGTGACTGCTTCCTTTTGAAAGTATGTGCTAATATGGATTGGAATCTTAATGGCAKCATGAAAGCACATCAGTATTGAAGTGTAGCATATGGTCTGGATTTTCGTTATTGGCAGCTCTTCAGCATGAATAGGATTTTTTTGTTGTTGTTTGCTTTGTTTTKCTTTTTTAAATTAAGGTCATGCCTGACAGCCATTGGGGGAGCAGATCTAACCTGTTTAGCTGGTGCACTGAATAGTTACAGCCATGCTGCCTGATCCACATGGTACAGGGGACTGGGAAAAAATACTCTCCCACATACAGCATGTGTCTGCATGTGGCTGTGACCATGTAAATGTACACACATGCATAGTGTGAGTATAACATGTACACGGACACATGTATCCACTGCTACCCCATACTTCACAACATTTAAGAGGTACCTGCTTTGTATTTTAAGATTCCCATTGGAATTCTTGTAGGCAACCTCATTAACCTGCTCATTCTTCCTCTGCTGGGCTCCTGCCTATGTGCACTTAGACTTTGGTGAAAGAGCCTTCTCCTGTGTAGCTCCTGCCATCTGTTCCAGCTTTCCTGCACATCTGTCAGTCCTGCATTCTCTTCAAAGCTCATCTGCAAACATACCTCTATTCTGTGCCTCACCTGTGCACATTTAATTTCTCTCTTGGCATTTGCTTCTAAACTGGTGATAAATTTTTCTGTTATGCATACTGAATTTTATTGATGAAAAAGAAATATTTTCTTTGAGAAGAACAAAGTGTTCAAATGACTGGAATGCAAAGTTAAGTATGTATCTTGTTGACTAACTGTGGAATTCCTGGAAGTCTCCACTATGTGACTGTGTTATGTAAAAGGACTATATTTTAAAGGTTAAATGAAGTTATAAAGCTGAATACTTGGGAACAACTGTTTCATTCCTCTGGATTTCTGTAATTTCCTTTAGAGCTTGTTACAGTGACTGCAGGTGTAGCTCTTTTTAATCCATCATCTTGTTTAATATTTTCGTTAATCTCCTTAAGCAGCTGATCGTATAACTTTCAATCCACTTGAGAGCTGGAATATTTCAGGAATCTAAACATAACCTCTCCTTTAGTATGGAAGACACATTTAATAAAGCCTGTGAAGTCAGATACACAGGCATATTATATTAAAAGCATATAACCTAAAAGTCTGTCTTTACTTAACCTATTTCTTACAGTGTTTGCAGCATAAGGCTTTTTACCCCGATAAGCCATTGCCGCCAATTGAACCGCACATTTTGGCGATGCTGGAGACTCCCTGTATGGTAAAAGAAAGATGCCAGGTTCCTCTTGAAAGAATAAAAGCACTCTTCCCCCTCAAGGATGTTGGCAAGAAGAAAGAAGAAAAGACAGCTCAAGACATCTTCAAAGACAAGTGAGTTGCAGATGAACCTTTTGAACATGAAATCAGTGAGTTACAGTCTGAAAAAGTACAGTCATGGTACCACAGCTTAGGAGGTTGTGAATATTTTTCCAGACGTATGGAGCAAGTTATACTGGTAAACACAGAATTCTTGAGAATGGAGCAGCCCCTGGGAGGTCTCTTGTTCAACCTGCTGCTTAAAGCAGAGCCAGCTCTGAGATCTAAATAGGTAACGTGGGGCTTTATTTAGTCTGCTCTTAAAATCATCCAAGGATGGAGACTGTGGAACTTTTGTGCTAACTGTTGCAATGCTTGACTGCCTCATGGTTAGAAAGTTTGTTCTCCTGCTAGTTATAAAATAATTTGAATAACAAAGAATCTTATTCAGCTTCGAATAAATAGTATAGAGCTTTAAACTGGCTGTAAAGATGAGTCTTCCATCTCAGCATGCTCTATTTTGGTTGTTCTGTAGCTTTTCTTTTGAATGCCAAGTCAAAAGAAAAGCAACTTCATTTACAGAATATTTTGTATTATGCAGTAATGTGTATGTCTTGGAAAAAAAAAAAGCGTGTTTTGGACTCTTCCTAGAATATCTATTCTCTCAACACTTTCAAGTTAAAAATGTTTGCTTTTGTTATGTACGCTGTATTTACATTATTTGTGCTGCGGATGTGAAATGTTTAATTGGTCCTGCATTCTACTCCCCAGCCAAGTTGCTCAAGCAATTTTTGCTCAAGTGAAGTCTGCTTCTTAGAGCTTAATTTATTGGATGACTATAACAGAGCTAGTTGGTTCCCTGGGGTGTTGTAGAGTCCTGAGTTAACTCCTCCTTTCTGTTAGTTCCCTCCAGCCCAATGTCTTTGGAATGATGTCTTTGAGCCACTTCTAGGCCCCACTGAACTGAGCTGTCATATATCCTTTGCCTTTGGTTGACTAGAGCCTCCTCAGCAAGCTGTCTTTGAGAAGTCTTGATTTACAACGTCGCTTGCCACTGTGCTGAGATACTAATTGAATTACAGAAAAAAATATTTTTTTCTATAAGCATACTAAGAAGAACCTAGTCTTTATGTTTTCACTACACTGTGTGTCTGGCTTGTCTTGGTGTGTCTGTGAATTCATGCTGATTAAATTCTCCTGTCTTTAGTCTGTGCCTCAGTTGCTCTGTGTGTATCTGCTTTGTGTGTGGAAAGTGGTGTGGGGCATTCAGATAGTTTGGAAATAAAAAATTCAAAACTATCTCTATTTCTAATAGAAATTTTAGGTGAAAGGGTACAAAGATTAAACTGTGTGAAGAAAAGTAAGTGGTAGTAGGATTTAAAAAATATTTAAATGGATGTAATTTGGTTTTGGTGTAGAAATGTATGAAAATAGTAGCATTGTCAGCACTATAGCACAATTATTAACTTTATTTCTGCCTTGGATTTGCAAAAAAGCTGAGTGATGCAGTTAAGTAGTTGGATGGCAAAAAATATATCATCGCTTTTCATCAACTGTGCCAACACACAAGCAGAAGTTCTAACTCCTCTGGTGTTAGATAAGCATCAATTTCTCCATTTTTCAGACAGGAAAAGGCAGTCCAGAACAACTGAGCAATGTGCCCTAGGTCAACCAGAAAGCCAGCAGAGCTGGGAATGAGGCAAAATATCCTATCCTGGTCCTGAAACATAACCAAAATCTTCCTTTCTCCTGGAGTGATAAGTAACGTCCTCTCAAATGACAGGAGTTGCTGAGAAGGGATTTCATCTCAGTAGTGACAAAATGAAGTAAAAGAACAAAGATGACTGCTGAAATGAAGTGGGAGAGACATTGTGCCTAAAGGAGGTGATGAGTAAGCTATAGAAAGTGAAAAGGAATATAATTTCTTGTAGCACAAAAGGAAATATAATGTCTTTCTAATCGTTGATCTGTAACATACTGTCCTTTTTTTAATTGGTTTCAATGCTGAAATATGCAAAACAAGACCTTATCCAGGATGTCTTTTTGTCCCTACTTGCAGTTTCTTTCCTTGCAGAATTCGTATTTTTAAGAATAACCTTTTATTTTATTGTTGTAAACTCTTGTTTATGGAAATATATAAATGCTGCAGTTTAGATCACTCTGTAGCTTTCAGTCATTCTTAGAGCAAAATAGATTCTTCGGTGCCATCCCATCACATTCAACACCCTTATACTTCCTTCCTCTGCTGTGATTAGTTGCCTTTTTTTTTTTTTTTTTTCTTTCATTCTTTGTTTCTTTCATTCCTCCTCCTGTTGCCAGGACATGCTCTGAAGTTTGGCGTGTCAGGTTTTGCAGTTCAGTTCTCAGTTTGATTCTGCAGCTAGGTAAATATTAACTGTGAAGGCAAAACTAAGAGGTAACCTAAACCACAATCACCTCTCTGAAAATTAAAAGCAGTCTTCTGAAAGCATTTCTGGCTGTAGTTTAAGATTTTTTTTTTTTTCTGAGTGAGAACTTGCATACTGAATTGCCATTTTTCTTGTACGTTTTGATTGCTTCAAGTGGAAGTTTGCAAAGCTCTCGTGTGCTCATGGAGAATGTGGGGTAGTAGAGTTGTATTGTGTAAACAGATACGTGTCAGCTATCAATGCCAAGACTGAGGATAGCAATTTTTGAAGAGTAAATTAGTTTTTTACTTAAAATCTATGTTTTCACTATGCATCATGTTTAAAATTAATCTAATGAGAATTTTAAGTGGTTTGTTGTTAATGTGGGAACAACTTCATAATGAATTTTTTTGTCCAACGTCCCCTGTTAAGTATGTGTTTCACAAGTTGATTTACTCCCTACTTAGGATCCGTGGTAATTTTCTTTGAATTAATTGACCTTCTGATTTGCAGCAAAGAAGATGGACCCAGCCCTAAGAAGCTAAAAACTGAGGAAGAGGAAGGTGATTTTAGCATCATAAGCATTGCTGAAGGCAATGTCACCTCTGTAAGCATATTTTTACAAATCTTTTGTTTTTGAAGAGCAAGATTTATTTTGGAGAAAGTAGTTTAGTGGATATATACAATTCATGATAAAGAGAAGGTTCTGATGGAAACATCACTCAGAAATTAGTGGCAGACAGTCTCAAAACTCTACGAACAAATGTGTTAGGAGAACTGTGCTCTTTTAGGTATGTGTTAGCAGAGGTTTACGTCAGTCCCATGTCTTTTTAGGACAAAGATCTCCCTGGGTGCATGAAACTCTGAAGCTTGTGTGTCCAAAGGAAACAGAATCTCAAATTTGGGATTCAGTAGTAGAATCTGATTTTCATTTTGTATCCTCTAAAACAGAAGTAATCTCTCTCTATTCAATTTAACAGGTGTTGATTTCAGAGCCTGTTCTCTGCACTGGTTGGGGTCCTAAATCACACATATCTTTGTCTTGAGTTGTGTTTTGTGAATCTGCATCCAAGGAAGTGTAGCGCTTCTGTGGTCTCTGGCTTTTTTTTTTTTACTTTCTTCTTTGTATTTAATATGAAAACAGATATGTAAAGACTACCTAACTGACTAGTGTTACCTCAGTAGAAGAGAGATATGAATGTTGGCAAATAATTCTAAGATTTTTGGACCYCCTTTAGGTTGGCAGTGTTAATCCAGCAAAAGATTTCCAAATTCTGGTGAGGCAGAGGAATACTGACTTCAAGGAAGGTAAATAACTTTTATCTGTCCTAATTATTTTTAGATACACCTTCAGTGTTCATRATGAGATCCCTTTGTCTAAACATGTGTGGATAGTGCTGTGATCTTGAGGATACTGCATAGCTTCCAGTACCATTCAACAAAGAAGGAGGTTTCTCATAATTCCACGCTGTGTTTTGCCTTCCCTATGAGAAAGAGTCAGATGCTGTTGTTTTTATGACAGCACTAGACAGCTAAGTTGAGGCATCTGGAGAACTGCTCAGGTTTTTGCARTAGAACGTCCCTTAGACACTAACTGGTTGCCTCATTTGGACTGTATATTGACTTGTCCTGAAGATATATGTGATCTTTCTGCCTTGCAGTGGAGGTCTGTTGGCTGGGCATTACGCAAGAAAGTTGTTCTCCGTTGCCTGTTTTCCCTCTTCTTTGAAGAAATTAGAATTTACAGGCTGGGGTTGAACTGTTTTCATGCAAAGATCATTCCTGTCTTTCCATCAAGCAAGGGAAARGATGGGTGAATTTAGGAGAACAATGCACTATGAGTGTAATGAGCAGGTAGCTTGTGACTGTTAGGAGGTAGGAGCCAACTCTGAATCCAGCGCTCTGCACACTGGGAAGGCAAGACGGAGCTTTGAGGCAGACCTGGGGGAGAGGACAGCCCACAGATCCGCTGCTGCCTCCCCTTCTGTGCGTCTTCTAAGCCTGAAAATGCAAGTTCACATTTTGCGTCATATTTCTGTCCTGGAGTTGCCATATAAAGTTGTATGTGATGTAATCCAAAGCTATCTTAAAAGCGATGCCCAGGATGTATGGGCTGATTTAGCCATCCTTCTATCCCACCCTCCCTTTCAAATGTYAATTTTAAAATTGTAGCACAATCCACCTTACCTACTTGATAGGCAATAATATAGCATTAATTTTCAAGGAAAAAATGCAGATATACTTAAAGGGCAAGAAGTGGTTTAGCCTTGGCCTGTGCTCCTTTTTGGTGTAGTTGGAGGTAAGTGCTGAAGTGTGAGATGGTGAATTCCTGCTCACAGTTTCCAGAACTATAAGGAACCTTGCCAACTTTYCATGCTTTTTCATTTTCATCTGGAAGAAATTCTGTTTATTAGAAAAAAATATTTGGAGTTCTCAAATGTCGGCTATATTAAAATGCAATAAAAAGCATAGTACAAGATACTAGAGTACAGAAACTGTGAAACAATTGGCTGCTTTGTTATGATCAATTTTATCGTTTAAGAAATCTTCAAGGCACAAATAAGAACACTAGTTACACTGAATATCATATAAATAGAGTGCTTACATATGTCTACTTGATAGCTGTTCTGGACATGACTACACTTGGAGAAATTTGCTTTTATTTAGTATATTATGTGTTCTGGTATTGTAAGATGTGGTTACCAGAACGTAGTGCAGTCACCCGTTTGAGAGAGAGATAGAAACCACTATAAATAAAAACATGCTCTGCATATTTTTTTCTTATTGCTTATTCCTTTTTCTGCTTTAGAGTCTTTTAAGTAGCTCAATGCATAAAACATTACAGGCATGTTTTTATTGGCTTACCGTATTGCTTTCTGGTTATGTAAAAGGTAGATTCTGCTTTAAAACTATTCAGTGGATCTAGGGATTTTTTTAATATAATTTTACATCATATTTGATGAGGAAAGTTTCTTAGTTGCTCAAAAAATAAAGCCTATTTGCAGAAAAGGATAATCTATGACATTCAAATAGTGTGTGTTTAAAAAAAAAAAAATTTTCAGGAGACACGTAGAAGAAAAATGAGGTTTTGCCCTGCTTTTATTTTTTTCCTTTAGAAAATAGTCTACATTTTCATTCCTTCCCCTACCCCTCCCTATTCCTGTCTTGTTTTTTTGCAGRAAAAAAGGGATTGAGATTTGGCATTTGTCATCTACTTTATTATTATTACTATTATTTTGARTTTCTGTGTTGTAATTTTAGGAAGAGCAACACTTGTGGGACTGACAATACCATGGCTTTTTAATTAAGGTGAGGGGTAGCACCTTCCACAGCACCTTCCACAATAAAGTATATTTGACATTTTACCATAACAAATCCCAAATTATGTCGAGGGGAAAGAGAAAAGCTTTTGAACTCCTAAGAGGATATTTATTGCTGGAGAGGAGGTATCAGTGCATCTCCTGCAGTGGTTTCCCAGGGTTCTGGGATGGTTGGGATGGTTCTGGGATGGTTTGATGGTTGGGGTTCTGCCTTTGTGCCTTTCATAGGGCAAACAGAAGTGCCGATTACACAGCCCATATCTGAGTGTTGAGTCCTGGAACGGGAGAAATGGCAGGTCCTCCGTTAGCAAGAATCTGGTCACTGATGTGTTCATAGTCTTTTGAAAATGTAAAAAAATCACATTGGTGRAGGTCTTAGTGAAAGGTTTTCTGAGACTGGCAGCTTAGCTCCCGAAATCAAGTCCACTTTTAATTGACATTTGTRTGGGTCATTGCAGTAGGGACTCGCGTACAGCTTACATGATCAGTTATGTGCTAGGGTGCCAAATTACTCATCGATGTTTATTGCTGATTAAACTAGTACTGTGCTTCCCCTCCAGAGATCTTTACACTGCTGTTTGTATTCATGGCCACAGAGATGTCATTTTATGCAGGTCTTGTTTTGAGTAGGTTACAAGTGCATAGTCATCACAAAAAGTAGTCCTCTAATAACAGCTTCTGACATTTTTGTCAATGAATGCAAATAAGATAGATTTGTCTGCCTGAGTAGAATCTAATCTTTACTCCCTGGGGCAGGTAACAAGTTGCTTTATTGCTACAGCTGCAGAGAAGACAGAAGCATGGTGAGCGCTTGCTGTCTTTGTAATGCCAAAGGAGTAGCCACGCACCTACCATGTCATCCTGTTGTAAAACTTTACAAGTTACTGTTCATCTCTGCATCGTCGGAGAGCAGGTATCTGATGCTGCCTGSTGAATCTTCGCAGGATTTGTGAAAATCAAGATGACTTATTGAAGGGGGAGAAAAAAAGATAGCAACACACTCATGGTATTTCCTTCAGTTGGAGAATTTTTGTGCGAGTTTCTTGGCTAAATTTCATTGCATCTTAAAGTGTTGCTATTTGGCAACATGATATCAGAGTACCAAGTAGTACCAAGCCCCCTTTTTTTTTYGTTTGTTTTTTATGTTAGTAGCAGTGTTCTCTTTTTTATATTTATTTTTATTTTTTATTCCTGGACATTTGCAGAAAAATAAAGCTGGTCAATAATTGAGCATGTAGATTTGAGCAAATATTCTGGCTTGCCTGCGGTGTCACACTCTTGCCATGGCATGTAAATCACTTCTTGAATGAAATGTATAATAAGGTTGCTTTGTACTGGATGCTTCGTATGCATAAGAGAATTGCATATGACAGATTTGCACTAGAAATTTATGAGGGGGTTGCAGCAGGGATCATATTTTATTGCAAGGTCTTTCTGTAGAAAGAGATGTGTTTTTCTGCCTTTCTAAACCAAAGTGTTGTACTTCTTTTGTTGTTATTTTCTAAGTAATATTTACTTTCACTGATTTTAACTGAATTTGTTATTGGTGTGTGTTTTTGCAGGTCATCAGCGTTTTAATCTTATTGAATGTCTCTTTATATATCTGATGCTATTCAGATTCTGCTGCTAGGTAGGCTGAATTCAGCAACTGGTTTGAAAGTGATTCCATCATTAGAAGAATATTTGCAACTCAAATACTTGAGTATAAAACCCCTTTGAAGTTTCTATATGTCTGCTTCACAGATGAGATGAAGCCAGACTTCTCTTAGAAGGGCATTGCGATAGGGTGAGAGCAAAACGAAATTTAGATTAGATATTAGGCGTGATGATCAAGAGCAACCGAGCAAACATGAAAGTGTAAGTATATTAGCAAAATAACGTTTGCTTGTCCATAGATAACAAGCAAATGTAATTGTCAGTGGCATATTTCACAAAAACTAACAGCACTAGTTAATATATCATAGGGTAGGGAATGTTCCGCAATGCCAGTGGGAAAAGGTCAGACTTCCATTAGAATTAATAGAACTTTTTGTAGGCTAATGTTTTTAGTTGTCATTTCCTAGTCTATAATCACTGAGTGCATGATCTAACCAATTGGCTTCAGTAAAAGGATGCAGGAGAGATTAAGATTTCCTGCGTTATCTGCTGAAAACAATGTTTTAGGACTGATGGAATTGCAGTTTATRCAAGATGTAGAAGTTCACTATTTTACTTCCTTAAAAGATGAATGCAGAGATAGGGAGACATGGAAAAGGAAGTTTATTACACCATGGTAGTCCGGATAGCCAACTATTGCTCTGTTATTTGAGAGAGACCTTGTGGGCAAACCCAGTTTTAGCCAGGCTACTTCAAACTTTTAAGGGTCTCATTCAAATGTTTGTTGCAATGTAACCTGTCCCCTGCATATATCATAACTTTATAGCACAATGTGACATAGTGAAATGATGGAGGACTCTTGCAATTCCTTGCAGGAGATTTCAGAAAGAGGCAGATTAGTCTGTAGCTGGCACAATTCTGTTCATCTGATGGCTGCCAGTGCAACCAAATAGAAATAATTAAAGAATAATTAAAGTATATGATAATTCCAAACAGTAAGTTAGAATTCCAAGCAGTATGTGACAAAGAAGACTTTTATTACACCCTCTTAATGCCTGGGATTTTAGTTTGACACGTCAATGAAAAGGCAGCGTATAAAATACCACCTCCATCACCAGAAACACCAGCAGGACTTGCTTTTATTAGTGCAATTCATAAGAAATTAGAGCATTTAATGAGAAAATCGTTAAGCATGAAAAAAATGGACTAGCTTAACTTGTGGAACTTAAGTAGTGAGATTTCAATTTAGTTTGTCACCTTCTGGTAAATAAAGGGAGTTGATCACCTGTGAAACAGTGAGCACTTGGGCTTGCTTTGCTGTATTAGAGCGGCTCTGGGACAGAATCACTGTCCACCTCCCCTTCTGCATCACTAAGACCAGCAGCCAGTGGGAGACCGTCAAACACAGTGTGGTTTACTCTCTTTTCCAGAAGTGTTTCCAGCACTTGCTGTCAAGAGTAGCCCACACAGGAGCTGCTGCTTCTGCAAAATGCTTTCCTCCTTTCCTGAATGGCAACGTGTCTTCATGCTTTATCTCCCTTGATAGATTTCCTCTTCCAATATTTTGTTAAAGCATTTTTGAAGCCATTAAAACCTTAACTGCAACTTGTCTTGCTGCAGCCTATGGTAGAGTTCCACAGGCTGCCTCACTGTGTTGGAGAGGTGCTTTCTTCTGGTTATTGTCTTATGTGGGAAGAGGCAACAAACTGCCATCTTTTTCGTGATGCTTGTGATTTTTATGGATCACCAGTAATTTTCACTAGCTTAGTTACCACTTATTGAGTAGAGCAGCTTGGAGAGGTATGGKTATGATTAACTCTGTTTGTGCCAGTCAACACTGGGTGGAATAATAAGAGACAGATACAGAAAAGAGGTTTTCTCACTTGGAAAATGCGCATTCTTTGATTTTTTTTTCTTTTTTTTTTCCAGTGAGTCAACAGTTGATAAACCGCATTGATCAGTTTTTGGAAAATAGAGGTTTACAGTACTACATGAAAGGCATCAATTGTATCAAAGTTTTTAGAGAAGAGGCAATAAAGGTAATGGTGATATATGAAAAGTCTGATCTTTGTTGAATTGAAGGTATGGTGGAACTACTTGCTATATGAAAAGCTTGATACATTGTTGCTATAGCAAAAAGAAATGATTCATAGTTTGAAGTGCATTTACTGTTTGAAGGTTTAGAAACACCACTTGTATTTTTTATCTCTCCTGACATAGAGACTAGTTTCCCTGTGCTGTTGATTGCAGTTTGTTTTGTTTTAAACACGAAAACAGAATCTGTGATCCGATGCTTCTAGAAAAGTGTGTCGTTTTCCTAATTTCTTCTTAAATGAAACTAATCACAAGAATGTCTGCAATTTCTGAAATGCCATTTATTCTGTGAATCATCCTACCTTAGAAATCTTAAGTTTAGTAGAATTCAGTATATAGTGATGACTTAAAGCTATAGTGGTAAATCTTGAGATGCCATTTGTGTTCACTCTGCTAGATGGCTAAGTTTGCAGCAGTCTTTAGTAAGTGACTTCCATATCTCTGTAACCATTACTGATGTGTTGGTTTTGGGTTTTTTTCCAGCTGTTCGAGGCACAGTGCTTTAATGATTTTCTGCAGGACCTGAAGTCAAAGGTGGAAGATAAAGTCCTACCTGATTTCTGGGAGATAGTGGTGCAGGGTATGATGGCTTTTTTATTTTTTCTATAAATTGTCTGTGATGTGAGAGGAAAACTTACGTTAGCAGTGGGATGCTTAAACTAAACACGGCGTTTCTTATGTAGTTAATTCCTGCAACTTGCAATGTGAAAAAGAAAAGATTTTTTTCACGCAACTTTTTTGGCACTGATGATTTCATTCCAGAAATATTTCATAATGCCATGCCAAGTTTTGTTGAAATGGTAAATTAATAGTGTGAGAAAAGAGACAAGTTAAATGCTACAGGGTAAGGAGAAGACGATATGATTTCAGATTAATTTCAAAATAAATGGGAAAACTCATGCAGCAGAGATATAAAAAGATTTTTCCATTTTAAGCTTCAAAAAAGGCATGGATGACATTGAAACATGTCACTGATCACTTTGTATTTAAGCAACTTAGAGAACAGAGTATGTGATATTATGACACCTACCTATGATTAAACAGAGATACCAGGCAGTATAATTCCAAGAAACATTCAGAAACTACACAAGTGGTAAATAAAGGAACATTTGCACAAATAAAAAAAAGATTCACTAAAAAAAGTTTTTTACGTCATATCCCTAACTTTGATTGGAACCAGTGCTGGGAAAATGTTAAATGATCAGCTGCATCTCTTCAAGATAGGTGCTCTAAAATGCAATCACATGCTTTTGTATAGCACATTTCAAAATGAAAGACTCTAGACGGTCTAGTGTTTGCTTTATTCAGCCATTTCAGAAATACAGAATTTGTTTAACAGCCCATAGAAACAGTGGAAGGTAGCACTCAGAGTACTATATTCAGTTGTACTGTAGGGGATCTTCTCTGAAGAAATCGAGGGGGGGAAAAAAAGGGTTTTTAAAATAGGAAACCTATATTTTTTCAAGGCGTTCTAATATGTTCTTTGTTAATAACTTGAGTTGGTACAGGCAAGAATTTCCAACAAAATGGACAATACTTTTTAAAAAAAACAAATTGCAAAAACAAATCACAAAAATCACAAGCAGGATTTTCATGCAAAGAAAAAAAAATAGTCGTTTTCTAAGAAGAAAGTTATGCTTTACACGTAATCTGTTTTGGTCTCACCGGGTAGATGAGGTTGCTTTTGGCTTCCTACTACCCAAAGCTGAAATCCTGCTTTCCCTGGTTCTGGCCACATCCCTTCCCATGGCTTCTTCTCTTCCAGATGTGATATGCAGCAGACTTTCATGAGCCATTTCAGTCACCAAGCCCATAAAAGATGAGCAATGAGAGTGAAACAGTTAAGTGTCCTTTGGAGTAGGAGCAAAACAGATCTGTTTCTTAAGTAGTTTGAATTTTGTAGAATCCTGTTGTGTATTTCTATGGGCACGTTAAGCTAGTGTAAACTCACTCTGCTGCTGAAGGCCTTCTGGTCCTCAAGTCCTTTCGTTTCACGGTCACAGCTTGCTTGTGCAGGCACCAAGTGCCTTTCCCGGTGAGGGATGAGGTAGGCTGGGACACATTCAGGTTTAAAAGCAATTGAGGTGCTCTGTCCCTCCCATTCAGGACCACTGCACAGGATGAAGGCACTGGTAGAACAGATGAGGCCAGACCACTGCTTCTGGGGGTCAAAGTATAGGGAACTAAAGTTGCCAGCATATATATGGTATGATTGTTCGAAGGCTATTAATGCTGAAGAGCATGCCAGCAGCCACTGCAAGTGTAATTTCTGATAGATTTTCCACAGTTCTTCTGTGATCTATGATCTCAGTGTCTCATTAGTTTGATTGTCATAGTGTTAGCAGTTTCCTAAATGGATACTTCCGCAAGCTTATGAATATTCTCATTAATGTATTTTTGTATCATGATAGTTGATTCATTTATGCAGGTCAGGTTTTCATATGAGCAATTTTTTTTTCCAGCAATGATGACACATTTAGAAGTAGGAATTTGGAAGATTTTTTTTCTTTTCTATCACTAGTGGATTTTTGGGAAGCCATGTAATGATTTTGTTTTCTTTTTCTTTCTTTTTTTTTTCCTCTTAGACAGAATATCTTTGATCACTAAAGATGAAGCAGAGGGAAGTTTGGTGACTAGAGAGGAAGCTGAAAAGGTATATATAAATATATTTAACGAGTATTTCTTTGTATAAAGCCCTTGCTGTGGAACACTTTCTTAAATGGATAAGTCTTTAAATGAATGAAGTAGGATCCAGATGAAGAAGGAACTTTCCGACAAAAGTGAAATTGCTCCAACTCAAAGCAAATTCCTTAAGTTGTACTACAACATTTTGCTTTAATTGGCCTTTGGAGGAAGCATATTATCTGAAAATATATTCCTGAAAGAATAACAGTTTAAGGAACTTTGTTTAGTGGAAAGGCAGTAGACCATTTGTATATGCACAGTTAAAGTGAATTATAACAGGCAAAATAGTGCATTCTGTGTCAAAGAAGGCAGAATTTAGACTTAACAGATACACTGCTGTTGAAAATCATGTTTGTATTCGCATGGAGATGATTTTACAGGTGTTCTTGTATCAGGCTGCTAGTCCTGATTTTAAGTGGTTTAGGGAAATGAAGGCCTTTATATTAAAGGCCCCATGAGTTAAGCTTTGCAGAGCAGCAGATTTTCTAAAAGCTGCCACATTAATCATTACAACTTAAGGTCCTAAATTAGCATTAACCAGAAAGTAGATGATGTAGGTTCTCTATGAGTGAAACAGTAAGAGGGTAAGAGGTTGTATTTTGGGAACTATTTTTTTCATCTTGGCAATGTATCTCCCATTGAAGAAGGCACAGGGATACAGTGCAAATGAAAAATGATTCCAAACAGCTAAAGACATGTACGAAGTACAACTGAAGGAACAGATTTTTTTTTTTTTTGTAGACATGAAGGAAGTTTCTCATCATACATAGTTTATAGAGTAATTCTTTCCCTAGCAGCCATTTTCAAGAGTATCAGTATTTTGCAGTATATTCCAAAGAGTATGAATATGTTTTGGAACTTCAGAAGGTGATTTTTCTTGAGAACTTAATTTTCTACATGAAAATTCCCTTTGGTGCTCAAAATGTGCCTACGCTGTGTGAAATAGCCTCCCTTCCTTAAGGAAAACTCTGCTAGCCATAAAGACATTATAGCATATAATTGTCATGCAAGATTTCAAGTTTATAGGGTTGATCTTTGAGGAAGCATGGAAGACATTCAAGGTTGCATATTAGAGAGGTAACCTGCAAAGATTTATTTTTAATTGAAGAAGATTAACCCATGCACAGTACTTATCATGGAGGAAAAAAAGTCTTATCCATTTTTTATTTCTAATAGCAGAGGTGCTACTTATGGAGCTTAAGGATGATAGGTTAAAAGAGTATAATTGTCAAGAGCTTTCTCTGGTTGCTTTAGGGAAGATAATGGGTTTCAGCATAGCTATTATATATAATTTGCTTCTGCATAAATGTAAAACAGATTTTTATTTTTAAGGCAATTTCAAATTCTATCACTTGATAGAAATTTCAACTTTCCATTTATTGTAAATAAATCTTCCTAAATTTCTTTTAGCTTTCTTTAGCTAATTTACTGTGGGAAAGCTAATTTTTTAAGACTCTGGAAAAAATATGCTACTTTCAGAAATATCATTTGACTCTTAATTAACTGTGTAAATTGAAATTTGCTCTGGCACGGAAGACATTCGAAGCTGACAATGTCATTAGCTTTTAGTTGTATAATATGAGCTTCATAATAGTACTAGATTGAGATCTTTTCCAGGAAAAAGATACACAAACATATGGCATCTTGAAATTCTCATTCCGTGCCACCTTCTCTTTTTTTTTTTTTTTTCAGCTACAAAGGCAGTAAGAATATTCAAGCTCTTTAGTCCAAGTTTAGACTGTTTTAGAGATGGATAATACTCTTACAGGGATCCCTGGCTACTAATCCCTACTTTCTCTCTTCAGTTTGTATCAATGGTTATTGCTGTTGTTTACCTGTCCCCTGAGGAAGGATTCATGGAGGTTTAGTGTTGTTTATAGCAGGATCTTATCTATCTAGATTATCTTTGCAATAACTCCATGACAGTGGTAATTGAAGTCCTCAGGTATACAGTAGTTTTATAAGCCTGGTGTGTTTGCACAGAAATGTTACTTAACCTTTCAACGGGTGTTTATAGATTTTTTTTTTTTTAAGTCATTTTTTTTCTAATCAGATATTCTTTTTCATCATCCAGAGCTATGTATAAAAGAGCCACATAATATGGCATAACTTTCTCTTCCCATTTCAGTGCTACCTTTCTAGGGCAGAGAAAAATAAAGTTTCTAATTTTACTAGTGAGGATACACTGATTCAGGTGTTGGTGTGTTTTTTTTTCCCTACCATAATCTATAACTTATTATTTTTTGCACTATCTTAAGACAAAAATAATTAGGCAGTAACTGTGCTCCAGGTATTGTCTGTGTATTTTATTTCTGTTAATAGAGTATCTAACCTGGTTAGCTTTACCTTCTGTTTATGATGCTATACACTAAGTGAAGGGCATATGGTGAGTTGTATCAGCAGCTATTGCACTAGAACTGTACATAATGACTGTTCTATTTTTAAAGACTCCCATTCTAACCAGCTTGCATGTTTGAGGGTTTTTTTTTAAATTTATGTCTTTGTTCATTTGTTAAATGTTAATTGAGCTAAATGAGAAACTTACTGAATTCTACACAGAAACAGAATGTAGTGCTTGAGATCTTTGCTAGAGAAGAGGTTGGTTGACTTGCATATGTCTCAGTAGCAATAGGGAAGATTTTGTGTTTTTTTTTATTTTTGCACTTTTGCTGTCCTTTAGCATATTTTAGTAACGCATAATACCCTTATAATTACCTTGTTGAGAACATAAGAATGGTCATATGCAGTGGAGTTTGGGCTAGATGATATCCCAAGGTTTCTTCTAACCTCAGCCATTTTAAGAGGCATTGTCACTGGAGAGTCCTTTCCTTTTTAAGCATTGATGTGTTAGTTTTGGTGTTAAAAGTAAATATGTACATTTAACATTAAATGTCTGTGTTTTTTCAGCATCACTTAATACATTTTTGATTTTAGTTCCTGGCCCCAAAAGAAAAGCAAGAGGAAACTCCACCTGCCACAGATGAAGGCGGTGACGTTGATGATTTGGTGAGTGCTATAAAGACATAATATGGCTTTAGAACTAAATTTGAACTGGAAGATGCATTGAGAGAGAGCTTCTTAAAGCACTGGGTTACTGTGTCTGGCTTAGAAAACACCAAGAATCTCAAGTCAGAGAGGAGACACACAAAATTGCTAAGTTGCCGTTATAAAATGTACCAAAACATCTAATTTACTGGGGGCAAAAACTAGGTTCTGTGATGTTTTCTAGCATCTTTCCTATTATGCAATAAGGCTGCTCATTTCATAGCAGATTGTTATAACTTCTGTAATAATATTTAACAAAGTTTGTAGATGTAAAACAGTTGTTTGTGGGAAACAGTCTTCTAAACCTTCTCTATACATAATTTGCTGGAATTCAATGATTTCAGGCAAAATTTTAATAAATATATTAGCCATTTTAAAATGTCTCCAAGGCTTAGTTATGATTCTGTACTTTATAGCAGATTAGTATTAAGTACAGACCATCTATATTTTATTATGAGTATTTCTGAATTTACTTTGGTTTCTAAATGCTAAATACACTAAAACCCTGAATACAGTGCCTTTTTTATAAATTTGTTGCTTCTACTTGCAGCTGGACATGATGTGACTGAGCACTACAAGGTGATCATACTGGTGAACGTTTGGAAGAGATCTCCCTGTGACATGGGACACAAAACAAGATGCCAAGGGGAAGCAGTGTATCCATTCTTAGTTTTTCAAGTGAGAACAGAAGTTCCAGAGACATTTCCAATTGGTGTAAATGTCMTCTGTTTCCTCAAAACTAGAGCAGAAGATTGAAATAATCTGAAGTATTTCTGGAGGAATGATATCTTTAAGGCATATCCTTTTTTTCCTTTAGCACTGAACCTAGCTTATCCTTGGTATTCCCTCCAGCTAAACACCACTAAATTAAATGAGAGCCTGCCCTGGCACCTGATATCCTTGTTGTGTTGCTTGGGAAGGAAGACAGAAATGTCATGGTGAGGTTACCAGGTAATGTAGAACCTTTGATGGAGATAACTCTTGTAACATTATAGATAAAGAAAGAAGACTGTATGTTGATGTTTTTCTCCTATAAAATGGCAGAAAAAAAGGTTTTATTGAAAAAAAAAAAAGGGTTCTAGGCCATAGAGGTCACAAAATAATGACTTGAAATCTAAAACAATTTAAAGTACATAGCAAAGCAAAGTACGTTGAGATATATATATAGATAGATAKATATATATACGCACACATATAGTCCTTCTCTTGCCCCCCACATTGTCCTCTAACACCAATGATGGTCATTTGTATGTATTAGAGATTGCTTTTTTCCATCAGGTCAGCAGCAGCAAATGTCTTCAAAGCTTCTTTCTGTTTCTGTTATGGACTGTCGTGTTCTTTGTCCTGAGATTTTCTTTTCTTTACAGACTTATTAACTATCACAGTTACTATAGRTATTTTTGGTGCCCCATTTTGTACATTGCAAGTAACATGAGCAGAAGAATCTATACATGAAACATGAATCCGTATATGAAACCCATGGTAAATGCAAATAGTAGTTAAATATCAGCAACCTGAATGGATTGTCTGTACAAAGCAATCCAAGATAGTTAAATACGGCTCAGAAAGAGATGCTAGTGTGTGGTTTACAGACCTAAGGAGACACTAATAAGATCTTCATAAATGCTTTCTTGCTATGGGATGATTCATTCCTTAAAAGACTTCTGTTAATGAAAATGTATAAACATCCTGTGCAGAATGCTCTTGAGACCATAGAAAATACAAAAATCAGAAGCTGTAGGTAAAAGATTCTTTGGTTTGGAATATCTGTATTCTCTGTGAAACATCTTCTGTATGAGAAACAGTAATTGCTCTTGCTATACCTCCCTACACCTGCTCTTTCCTCTCTTATGTTCCATCCCTACTTAGTTCACACAGACTTTGAAGAGATTTCTCAAATGCTACTGGGCAGGGAGAAGGTGATGTCTTCAGACTTTTAGAGCTTTTGTGTCCTTGCAAGTTGTTTTAATGAATTGTAAATAATTAGTATTTGATCAGTCCATTGTTTTGACTGTCTTTTGTGGTCAATTATTGCACATACAACTGGCTGGAGTTTTCTATTTTTTTTATTAGTTTGATTAATAAAATAATTAATGGATTGCTTTCATTTTCTTTGGCACTGTTTCCTAAAGTTGGGTGATTAGCTGCCTATGTATACCTACTACCAGAACTACCAAAAAAAAACTTTTCTTAGTGCGCATACTATACAAACACCAAATATCAGAAGTCTTCTACAGAAGTTAATTGGCTCTCTAGAGCCATAGAAATATTTATTCTTTACAAACACTAAACTTCACAACATGTCCATAGAATCATTTTGCAGAGATGCCATGAAATCTTGGTCAAGAGCAGTCAGGGTACAAAATTACTTTGCAAATCAGAATGAGATTTGGGGCTTGTCATTTCCGATAAAGCATTTGATCACATTTTTACAGTGAAATATTGTATTTGTCAAGCAGTGAAAATTTAGGAGTCTACAGAGTATTATTTAATAGGCCTTGTAACCTATAGTGTACATTTAGGCTCAGTCTGTTAACTGAGTTGCTAGAACTGAAGAGGGGATTGGGAATTTATTACTTAGAGTTAAAATAGGTGTAAATGGATTCTTAGATGGTASATGGAGTGTTTTTCATTCTGCCTCAACCTGGGAGCAATTCTTTGTTACTGTCTGACCTAGTTACTAATTACTTTGAAGGTATTCATTCTTAATTACTATCCTGTTCAGTCTATGGAAGCGATAGAGTGGTTAGTTGTTATACTTCATAGTCTGGGAAATTATCAGTGTTTAAAAAAAGAAAACAGAACTTTTGCTACTTGATGTCTGGAAGGAATGCCTCTTAAAGTTCTTTGGTTGCTGATAATATGGGACAGCCACCCTTGTTTGCTGAGAGATCAGAGCTTGTGATTATCTGTTTCCTTCTGCTAGTCTACTGCTTTGATACCTCTAACTCGTTTAGCAGTATCAGTCAGTTTTGGTGGAAGGGTAATGATTTCAGCATTGTGCTCTAAAAGGATTTTATGAATGCTAATGTTAGGAAGAGGAGAACTGGAAAAGAGGAAAAACTCAGTCTTTGTTCTGTTTGTTTGGCTGCTCTGMCAGCTGAGCAGCAACTGTATGAATGTGGGATTGGGAATGCCCTAAGAGTTGGAATGCTACACAAAACTGTGAATACCCTCCGAAAGGGCAAAATGGGAGGCCGTCCAGGAAGAGTGAGGCATTTCCAGAATGTTTTGGGATGACGATGAATCTATAAGCAACTGGACTGTGTTAATTCTGCTGCTCATGAAGTGGGCTGTGCTGTCCCTAAGAGACAGAGTCTGCTGACTCTGTAACACAGTTCTTAAGTCTTGCCTCTTCCACTGCATTTCCAGAACCCTATTTTTCGCTCTCAGACAGTTATAAAAAAAATTTCCAATCACAGAACTAGTAAAAAACAATTTCCAGAATGTTACATGGTTGAGGACCACATATAATGCTGGACTGGTTTGAAATGGACTGTCAAATCAACAGTAAGTGTGGTTATCACCAGTTAGCATGCCTGGAGAGCCACGGAAGGCAGACACCATTGCCATCCCTATCTTTATAATGTGGCATAAAGGTATAACAAATATAGAAACCCATCTAATTTTTTTAAGTTTATTTTGCTGCACTGAGGACTCTTTCTTGTATAGGCTTTCTTGATAACTTTCTTCTTTTTGTTGTTTCTGATAGAGTGSTCAGTTTGGTGATTATGGCAGGATCTTTGGTGTTAGGATCCCTCTGAATATGGCACATGCTGTATTGGCTCCTCTGGCAGAAGGGTTTGAAGATGGCAATAGAATTGATAGGTCGACCAGAGACTTTTTTCTTGCTTGCTTAGCTCCAACCCTGTCTCACACTTTCTTCCTGTTTTTTGGGGCAATCATATCCAGTAATAACTGTTATTTCCCTTTCCTCCAAAAGGGGGTGAATATTACAGCTCTCAAGATACCGCGGAAAATGGACAGAAATTTCTCTTGTATAAGTAGAAACACTTTCTATCTACTGTGTGAGACAAGTCATAAAGGGAGCAGGAGCCTCTAAGGAGACTGTGAAGTAGGTAGTTTTGCCTGTAGCATGTGAATCGGAAATATCACTGGGTAAAATAGCTGTAGTACTCGACACTAGAATTTCATATTATTTGGGTGTGTGAGACTGCCTGCTAATATAAATGGTCAAGAAAGTCTTCTCTCTTCACAGAGTGAGGTGACTGTCAGTCCCGCTGGTGCAGTGCAGGCTTAGTTGGCTTGCTCAGTTGTGTCTTGGTATACATAGCAGCACAGTGGAAGTAGAAATCATGATTTTGAACATCTCTGTTACAAGGTATCCACCTRGAACCTAATTTTCACAGAGGGATTTCCAACAACTATCAAATGTAGAAGGTCTRTGTCTCAGACAGGCCTCCAGAAAACTTCAACATAATCAGTCATGATCTGTGGTTCATAGAACTGGTGGGTGGCTTACACATTTGTATATTATCTGAATCTCGGACCAACTTTCTAATTGTTCTCTAGAAGCTAAGCTTGCTAATTCCTTTCATTTGCATCAGTGCAAGTGTGGGGACAACAGGTTATCAGTTGTAACAGAGCTGGATAGGAGAAGTTATCAAAGCGAACGGCCAGCAGATATATTTTTCTGCATGAAGATAAAGGGGAAAGGAGTCGAAGGATTTTGAGGAGGACAGGATTTTTAGTGATGTGGCAATTGCATGTAATTTGTTCTGCCACTTGAAGTATGAGAACTATCAGTGTTTTCTGTGCGTTAAACCATTGTTTTCCTGTTATGGACTGTACATGCAGATAATAATGTCACCTTTCAAGGCATGCACTTCATGTAGAAATGTCATTCCTTGCTTCATCAGAAAGTAAAAGGGCTAATCTTGTGGCTCCCTCTTGGAGGGCAGCAGCGGTAGGACTTTATGCCTAGCTCTGCCAAGGGCCTCTTCGGGATCTCAACCTCTCCGCCTCCTGATTTATCCTTGATTTGTACATGGTGAAACTTTTTGTGCATGGACTATCACACARAAAGCAGTTGAAAGAGTTTTGAGATATTTGAATTGAATGTGACTTCATATAGAGAGGATAATAGAAGTGTGAAAGTTCAGTAAAGAATTTAGGCACAAAAAGGAAATGAAGATAAAAAAACAAGTAACTGTAATATCACTTGGGACCTTTAGAGAATGTGATTATTAGTTTTGGAGAGAAGTGGAGCTGAAGGAATTCTAGTATGTGTCTCCCAGGCAGCAGGAAAATATCTGAGAGGCAGATATTAAAAAGACCATGATATTTTGAAAAAAATACACAATCAGATATTCCATGTAACRACTTTGAAGAGCAAGGAGAAGAAGCAGATGAGGTTTGAAGGTGTATTAGGTGWCAGAACAGGCTTTCTACATCTCTTTCACTCCAAAAAGAATGACTGTGTTGAACGATGAACACTCACTAGTGTTTCTCCTGGACACACACATGCATACACTGGCCTATTTAAAAATGCAAATGGTTACAAAAATCCCTTCAGGCAGTGACAAAATCAATGTAGAAGGAATAGGGTTAGCCCAGCAAGACMATATCATGTAATTGGGTTGTAGCTTGTCCAGGAAATAATTTTTTTCAGCAGTCCTCAGGAGATGGGAGCAACAGAGGCTTTAGCATTTCAATGACTCACAGCTCAAGGTGTACACATGAGATTATGTATAATCACCATTAACTGAAAGCTGATGATGACTCCGATAACAAAACTGTAATGAGACAGAGGATGTGTGAGAAAGAAACATAAGATAAGGTTGCAGGAGCAACCGTTTGTTAAAACAGATCAATGCAATTTGAAACAACGGGAGTGATATGTACCAAGGAGACCACTGGAAATTTAGGGAACCCATTCACTGAATAAGCTTACTGTGGCAAGCAGGCAGTTTGTATCTATCAGCAAACACGTTCCCTTAGGTTGCGTTTAGCTGGACCCAAGCAGGCCCTAAGGAATGCAAWACTGAAGAAGAGAGATTCAGTTTTTCTTGGACTTTGCATGACTTTCATAATTTAGGCATTTGTCATCAGCTCAAAATGCTACCGGTGATAGAAAATTCATATGGCTACTATGTAGGGAGACTGTCAATATTTGTAATGTATGAAACAGTCTCTGTTAATGCACACTAGCTCTTTGTAGATAACAGCCGTGTTTCCTGGAGCTGAAGGCTGTTAATGGGTTGCTTTTAACAACTATTATTGAGCTTGGGTTGCTTGCTAAAGGCATTCTGCAAAGAGGTCRCAACATACAAAACACAACAATTTCTGCAGTATTTCAGTCTTTACCAGGCACTACCAGGCAATACCAAGCAGCTCCAATCTTTTGCATTTATTCACTTGCCTAATTAAAGGTAAGATCCTCATTGCAGCTGATACTGCTGTAGAAGCCTTAAGAGTTGTATCTGGCCTGGCTGCACCCAGGATTCAGTTTTGGGGATCAGGATGGGATGCGAGGGCTGAGGATTGCGTGTCCTGAGCATCGTTGTCCTTCCAGTGCAGCCTGCCAGTGCAGCCATCCTCGAGTAGCTGCACTTACAGAAGGGCAGCAGTWACGTAGCGAAGAAAATAAATCAGAATGATGGTGTGTACAGGGGTGGTGCTCTGCACAGTTGGTTTCTCCGAGTCCGTAAGGATGGGAACTGTGTGGTGACTCAGTCAGGTTCTCTACTTTCCTCTCTATTTCCTCTGGGGCAGGTTGCCTTTCTGAGCAGGATGGCTGTGATGTTTGGTTGTGTGAACGCACGTGCACGTCGCAGATGTTCCCATACAAGCACACAGCTCTATAGYAGCAAAGAGCAGAAACACTGACATCTCCAAAATTTATTTTTAAAGATGGGAAATAGATGGATTATACCCTTTCACTCTGTTTACTGCTGTAATTTGGGATAAGAAGCAATAAGCGGTTTATGAGCTGCCATAGGCTGTGTGTGACTTTTTTAACTGATAGCCTGAGGATCGTCAATGGGGGCTTGTTGGCTGGCCAGCTGGCTGTTAACACCCTGGGAGGAAATGCTTAATTTATATTTATTAACAGAACTTGGAGATACAGTCTCACTTAGCTCAGCAGGGCTTTGAGCACAAAATACGCTCAGGTAGTTTGCCTCTTGTGCATGGCACAGACAGCAAAACAAGCCGCCTCTTTAATGGATGATATTTTTCTGTGCATTGCTTCTTTCGAGCAGCCGTGGTTTGGTAGTTGGTGTTGAACAGCTCAGGACTTCAATGCTCAGTAGCTCTGGCTTATTTTGAGGAGACAGAGAAAATATCACCATCCCAGACTAGCAGAGCTGGTTGGGGAGTGACTTTGAGTGTGTTCTCCTTTCTCCCCTACTGTTGCCATGGGTCTGTTGCATTTTAGTTGCTGCTGGTCAATGGACCCCTTGCACAGCGACTGTCATGCCATGAAGAATGATGGAATGGAATGAGAGAGCAAGTGTTTAGTGGAGGCTGTCAATATATGAATSTAGAAGGCTCTGTCTGCCAGGCCTGCATGATGAGAGACATTGCTCTGTTCTGTGTTTGTACTGTTTCTTCTTACACAGTGCAAAATCTGGCTCAGGCCTGTGTTGCTCTTTGACATGAGAAGCAATGTGTGGTATATAAGCTGCTACTTGAAGGCCACGTTTGAAGGCCCACGTTTGAAACACCACTGCGTTGCTGGTCTTCTGACCATTCCGACTTCTGGGAACAGGATTGAGACCCTTCAAATCCTTCTGACCTAATGGCTTTTCCAACTTGACCTCTTCAGGAAAACACAAAGGAGACACCAAAATACCGTTCTTCTAGGCCATGTCTCTCTGCAGAGCTGTATGAGATGTCCTGTCAATTTGTTGTCTGCAGTGTTAGGATGCTGCCTTTACAGCGTTTCATCTTTTTCCTCCTATATGGTTAATCCTTGTTCTCTGGAACATCTATCAACCTGGTGGCCTGTAGTTACCTTTCCCTGAATTTTCTTGTGCTAATTTCTGAATGTCCTTCTGGCCAATAAGATGAGAAGAACTTGCATTATGCTGCAAGTATATAAACACTTCTGGTGTCAACCATGTGTATTTAATTCACATCCAAAAATGTAGACAATCAACCAAGGATTCAAGTTTTCCTGGGCTGTTTAATTTCTAGCTTGTATAATTTTCTTTTCAGTAAGAATCTGTTAAATAGATTCAGGACTTTGTCTGGGTGATTATTAACAACTCACTGGCACAGAGTGCTKTAATAGCTTACTTTCATCCTGAGGTTTTCAAAAGAAGGTTAAGTGTTGCTCCTGTTTTTCAGCTGAATGAATTACAACATAGAGAGGCAACAGGGGTCAGTATGAATAGAAATAACAATTTTGGCAGGGCTAGGTGGCTTCTGCGGAAGATTTTGAAGATGTTGGTTTGGGATTGGGACACTTTCAGCTGCAAATGTTCTTTATGTGTATGCTATACATATACTGCCCTACTCGTGTCCCAAGGGTGTATCGCTTTCCTTGCAGAATTCACACAGTGAGTGTTCTTCACCCACCAAGGTTGAGGGTAAGTGTGCTCGGATGTTGTTTCTCAGTGCAGTTCTCGGCTGTGCACCTTCAGCCCAATATTGTTGCTTTCTCCCCGCATTAACAGACCTCTTGGTCTTGCTCTCCATTCTGCAGAATGGAGAGTCCTTTCCAGAGGTGGCTGAAGACATGACCACTGCTTTGCYGGAGACTTGTCATTCCCACCAGCAGCTCTGTGGTAGGAAGGGAGAAATGCCACCTAGTTCACGGCTTTGTGGAGTCAGCCAGGTGGGTTCAGTCACTTTTGCTGGTAACTTGAACTGTATTGACTGGCTTTGGGTGCTGCTCCCATGTTCTGTCTCACCAGTTCCAGTGGAAGGAGGCAACAGTGTCTTAAAAGGGTGGTTAAAGAGAACCAAGATACTGGCTGAGTTAGGGCTGAAGTGGAAGGGTAACTAATAGGGATTTGGAGTGCAGTGCCCGTATCGCTCTATCTGAATCATGGGGGAAGTGCAGCATATACTTGGTGACAACTTCTCTTCAGGTTGCTCCTTGGAACTGAATCCTGCTCCCAGGGCAAGTCAAGCCATCCAGCTCTACGCTTTTTGCCACACAGTTCATACAGCAAAACAGTGATTTTTTTTTCACTGTTTTTTTTTTAATAGCTCAGATAAAATCTAGCATAGATGATCTTTTAATGAAGTGGTCTTTGTGCCTGATTGTATTAACTTCACAGGGAGACAAATGGACTTGAGCAGTGAAAACCCTTTGCAACTATAATTAGATGAATAAAAAGATTCATATTGATCTGTAGATCAGCAGGAGGAAGGAACAAGTGTCACCTATGTAAGCTCTGAGACTGAAAACTACTGCAGGTTGCAAACAAGCCAACTTCGGATCTTGATGTTTAAGCAGCAGTTTAAGCCTGGACTGGTACCTACCTACTCTTAAAAAGTTGATTGCACAAGCTGAGCCTGTGCCACTGAAGTTATTGGGGTCCTTGTGTTACCTGCAAGCAGGGGTGTGTGGATTTATGGAGCAAAGCTAAGATAGCACCTGATTGTGCTAGATCAGGCACTGAGTACTGACTTTGTTGGGCTGGGATCCCCAAGAACCTTTTGGTAGCACTCTTCCTGCTCCTCGGCAGCAAGTTGGTTGTGCACAGCTCAGTGGTGCAAGCAAAACTTTGGGATCTGTAAAATCCAGGTCTGTGTGCAACTTAAGCACTGTCACCCTGTGCATCTGTTATTCCACTTGGGCATTTTAAAGGAAGGAAGGTACAGCCCTCAGTGAGGGCTGGGATCTGTCTAGGAAAAGGCATGTGTCTGCCACAGAGCTCTGTTGGCCTCAGTCAAGTCCCTTTGCTACATCACTGTCCTCTCATCTATTCTGTCTTCTCCATTTAGGTCACAACCTCTTTGAATCAAGGATCATTTCTTTGGTTGCATCAGAGATGTTTGGCCAGTCAGGACTTTCAGCTACCCAGGAATTACAAATTGCAATAAAGAGAGGAGCTATTTTCTAATATTGATTAAAAATGTAAAAAAATAAAAGGATATTGTGAAGTATATTTAAAATATATAGCAGCGTGGAGGGATCGAGCCTACGGCTCAAGCCTCTTGTGGAAGTCAATGGCACCAAAAATCTTAATAGGTCCATTTAAAGTGTCAAATACAAGCAAACTGATACAGCTGCTTTCATAATTGTGCTTTCTCTGGCATAAGAGGCTTTGCCTCCTTTTTGGGACCCATTTGTCTGGACAGCTGCAGAAAGGGACAACTGGAAAACCTTGTGCAGGATRTGAATGATGTGAAGATCGAAACTGCACTGCAGGGATGGAGAGGAGGTGGAGAAAGTGTGGGAGGGTGAGGAGGAGGATGACAAGAGTTGCTGCAAGGCAGATTCTGAATGACTCCAAAAATACCCTTGCTGTTCCTGATTGCAGAATGCATCTCTGTGGGCTCAAAATGTGCCTGCGTTGAGACTAGCATTCTCCTGTCATCTTCTGTCAAATCCAGCCTTTGATAACTCTCTAATCTAATCTTATTGAGCCTAATATAAGCCAAAACTTTACCGACTCATCTTCTTTTTCTCTCTGAGCACCTGTAGTGGGACTGACATGGCAAAGTCTCTCTCATGAAATGCACCTTGGAAGTAAGCACGTCTTGCCTGTCTGGCTAAATATAGGCTGCAACTGTGAGAGACAGTTGACGTAACCAGAGAAATGCTGATTTTAAGCATGTGTGTTTGTCTGTAGTAACACCTTTAAACTTTGATGCACTTTGCAGGCAGTGCATGAGTTCCAGACAGTCTGCTTTACATCAGCAGCGTGCTTCGTGTGGCAGTTTCTTTGTGTTTTGATGGACTGGTAGTAATCCTTACCTGTTCCAGTTTCCAGGTCTGTAATGAGCAGCTAAGTCATTTGCTTCAAGTCTCATGATTAATTAAAAGCAGCAGAGCTACAGGCACGTGATTCTGACAATTTAGGTCAAAATATGGAGAAAACTGATAGATTTTTCCATGTATTGAAGGCCTCCAGATCAATTTTCTGGRTGATTTCCTGGGAAATACATTATTAGCCAAATGAATTAAGGGGCTCAGGAGAGAAGGTCAAAGTAAATAATCCAATTTTGCTTCTTGGGTTGGAAATCTGCACAAACTTTGTCCATCTTGATGGAGTATGGAAGAACAAAATTAGACGTGTCCAGCATTTTGTTTTGCCTTAGAGACTGCTGGTATAAGATTGAGAAAAGTTTTCATTTCCTTTAGTGGTGCAGATTGGCTGAGATCAGTGCAAGCTCCTGAACTGTGAAGAAAGGAAAAACACCTCTCTTTTTAAATGCAAARCATTTAAATGGATTGTCATGTTAGCAAAAGCCAACGAATGCATAGCCCTTTTCTCTCTGGAAAAAGAAAGTGGGAGGTGTGGAAACCCTTTAATGCTGTCTGCCTGGCATGGGTTGATATGATACTGCTCTTTGCCTGCTGAAGCCCACTGTGTGTGGGGGGGGTTGCAGCCTCACACAGTTGCCTGTGATCCTGACTCCGGAGAGAATAAACACATTCCCTTCCGCTAGGCCTGCGCTCCTTGGTTGCCTTTTCTTAAAAAAGAAAAAAACCACATTTCTGAAACTATCAAAGGAATTTAATCATCCATTTGTGCTTAATCCTTTGAGGGCTTGCAAGAGAGCTCTAGACACAAGTCATTTCAATGCAAGGGGTTGGTTTTGTGCTTTGCTCTCTGTTGCATCTTGGCTGGCAGAGAAGGCAGCATGAGAACACGTTGCTGAAGCCGGTGCTGCTCCCTGCTAGCGAAGGAGACCAGAGCAGAGCAGAGATGATGTGTGCTGGCAGCCAGATCTTAATGTGCTGGTAGTTAGTGGGGCATATTTGGGACAGTGACGAGGATTCAAGTTTTAGTTTTATAGTGGGTTCTCCCTCTGCCCCAGAGGGAAGTGATTCTGGAGTCCTTTGGTATGCTCAGCCCATCTTTGCTCTTTCTTGGCTAGCAGTCCTTCTCCTTTCTGTGCTTCAGTGCCTTTCAGAGGAAATATGTGGTTCCGYTGCCACCTGTGAAAGTTCTCTGAAGTCCAGTATATTGTGTTAAGTACRTGAGATAGAGGGTTGAGGGGGAGAGAATAATTTGGTTGAAGGGGAAGGTGTTAAAAGTTGTACTATATTATAGGTGGGTGAAAGAAAAATCAGTGTAAGGCAGAAATGAATTTGAATCAAAAATCAGATCTAACACTCGCAAACCCTGGGCTGGGTCTTTGTATCTTGAACTGTGCTCTTGCAATGAGATGAAGTGAGTGCTCAATTCCAGATACATCTGAATACTTTGAAAGTTCATCTATAAACACACATCTCAAACCCGGGACTCATCCAGCAAGTTAGGAGTGGTGTTTTGATACCGATTTTGCTGGTTTACCTACCAAGAGTTTCATTGTTTTCAGCAGGAAGATGCTTTTTTTAATTATTGTCTTGAGAATAAAATAAGCCCTTGTGCATATCTTCATGCATRCAGCAGGCTGTGACAAAAACAGGATAGCTACACTGCAGTAGCTGGTTAGCCACCTCAAAAACTACACAACATCAGTGAAGGGTTGTTTATTTTCCCCCAAATGAAGAGTCTTCTTCCTTTCACAGCTTCTAAATGTACAAATGAGACTCTGATGACATTGAGAACGGAGAATGTAATTAACAAGTGTCTAACGTGCCAGTCTAATTAGTGCTTCTCTTCTCTCTCCGTGACAGTAATGCTATGTAAGTGGAGATATTTGGCTTATAAAACAGGAACTAGAAAGTGGTATGTTCTTTAAATTATCCTTCCACTATATCCATGTGTATGGAGGAGAGAAGCATRAGAGAGAATTGCTGAATTAATATGACATTATTTTCTACTCTGTCAGGTTACCCTGGATATACCTGGTCTGTASAGGGGAGAAGCATCACATCAGGACAATTGATAGTGGTAAGCAGGATATATACACAAGCAGGGTATACATAAGCAGGATATATACTTATGCTCATCTTACCTTGCAATGCTTCAATGCTGCAGGGAGCTTGGAACATGGTGTTTCTTAGAGTATGCTGYAGAGATTGGGATTTTAATGCTAATGATACCTAGTTATTTCTTCTAACTAGATTATTTGGAGGGAGCCATGCATTTAACATTAAATAGCATCGTATGAAAGGGGCCTGACCTTGAAACCTGCACTTCCCTTCTCTCCTCAGATAAACTGCCCCTTCGTGGTTTCTGAGTGGTCTTTRGTAGAGTTGCAGGTGGAACCAGAAGATCTGACCCAAATCTCAGGCTGAGTGATGGATTCACTCCGCAGTGGGCACACATGTCTGTACATATCTGTCATACCAGCTGATGTGGGGAGACGAGCTTTCTGATCTCCTTCCGAAAGATGGCTTAAAATGCCCTGGCAGAACATTAGGCTGCTCGCACCCTTTGGGCTCTGGGGAGTAGAGGGCTCCGAAGAGATCTTGGCATGACTCTGAGCTCGCTATTGTTCTTTACCCTGGAATGGCTCGGGCGCATCTGCCTGCTCYTGCACTCGTGATACAGACATAGCATGAGACAGCTGGAGCTCACCTGAGCAGTAATGTTCCTTGTGTGGTTTGGTTGATCCTCAGAAATTTTAATTCCAGGAACATCTGGTCTGTCCTAATTTCTTTTCCATTCTTCTCCTGGGAAATCTACATATGCRTGTGGCATCTGTCTCTCGCCCTCCTTGGTTTACATGAAGACAAAGAGTTATTAGTATTTGCAAATAACCGTTACATCTGTTGGAAGTGCTTTCCTACCATCCCCCTTTCAGGYCCATTTCTTTTCTTCTGTAGTTTCCAGTTCTCTCTGTAACTGGAGAAGTGGCCTCTTGCTGACTGTACTTGCAAACTGACATTCCAAATAAGCTAGCGAGCCATTTTGTGATGGAGAAACAACTTCTGTAACTTAAAGCAGAAGCAGTGCAAGTAGAACCTGTTTTTTTGTGTCCCTGTGTTACCTCCATTTACCTCTATAATCCACACTTTCTCAGTTACTGAACTAAAGACTCAGAAATAAAACATAACGCAGGAGACCCGTCAATGTAAGATGTCCTCTGCTCTCTCTCCAAGGTGATTAATGAGCAGTGATCTCTATGAACTGCAAAAGTCTAAACTTATCAAAACTAAACAAGTCTAAACTCTTCTGTCCCACACCAGTATGGACAACTGCAACCTGCACTGCCTTCAGCTGGGGCTGCTCCTGCAAACAGGRTTCCCCTCGTGTTGTCTGGAGCAGAGTTGGGTGGGAACAAGGTTCTTCAACATGCTGGTGCCTGCAGCTGGGTGGCAGGCACAAGGGTTGGTGTGTTATGGTCATATTAGCTAATCACTGCTGATAATAGTGAATAATCATGACTTGGATCTGTGGTTTAAAGAMGCTTTAGTGTGTCAGCTGTAACTAATCTTGGTAGAGGTAGAGGACTTGCCCAGCTGCAGTCAGATCTGCCTTGGTGCCCTGTTCTTACAGGACCTGGTCTGAGCTCCTAACATCTCACAGGGTTTGATTGCAGGGATGAGCTTGGGAAATCAGACCGAAGTTGGCTGGGTTATGATGCTGCAGTTACCCTCTGTCTCCTCAAGTGCAGGAATGTGATCCCATGAGCGCACTTAAGTGAGCAAGGGGGTTTGAGCCAGTGGTCGCAGTTATTATTGCAGGTCAGCTGATGGGCTCAGTTGAGCACTCAGCTTGGTTAATGAGAGCATGGGCCTGACTGAGAGCTCTGCTCTGCCCTGTGTTACTGATTTTAAGGTGAAAAACACTAACCCCCATCCCCAGTGGCTAAGACAGGTTTTCCTGGCAGTATGTTGTCAACATTTTGTGCTGCTAAGGGATCATGTAGTAGGACTTTTCCCTTCTCACTGCCTTGCAGAACAGTTCTGGAGTCTAGGATTTCTCACAATAGAAAGTCCTTTGATCAGCTTCGTTATCTGCTCTTCATGCCCTGCTTTTGTTCCTGATCCCCGTGATCTGTGTGTGGTTTCTCAGATTCCAGCTCAGCACTTAGTCTCTCCTTGACCTGTTCATGGCTGTATTTGATTTGCCACCAGCTCTTGAGAAACTACTGTTGCTTTTTTTGTCTTTCTTTAAGTGATGAATAGGGAACACATTGGAAGAGTTCAGCTCCTCACTGCATTGCAACATCCTCCTCTGTCAGGACTGTTTTCAACTGATCTGAGCAGAACAGACATCCAAGAGAGTGAATTTGAACCCATTCGCTGGAGTGCAGAGAGTTTGGACAAAAGAAAAATAGGACTCGTGTCATCTCAACAATACCCTCAACAGTTCATATCCTTTCCTGAGATGTTACATCCTCTGATCTTGAGAGGGTAGCAAGAAGGAGCTTAAACAAGAAGTTACAATTGATAGGCCTCAGCTGTCAATATTCCACCAAAATATTAGTGCATCATGTAGAGGATGTTTCCAACTCGGTATCTGCTCGGCTTCCTCTGTTCTGGAACACTTTGAAGTGGCTTGTTCTGCCAGCTCAGCCAGTGATGCTGGTAGATTTATTGAGGACCCTGACAACTAATTGCTTTCAGACCTGAGAAGGTCTCACTGTCGTCCATCAAAGTTGTAATTAATCAAAGAGGCAGATGGGTAGTATTGGCTTCGAATACYGGTGTAATTAACTCATTCATTATCGTGTTCCCTTGCTCTGTGATAGTTCATAAAGGACATCTTTAATCTGGCTGCCATCATGCTRCCCCCATAACAGGAGTTAACTGATTTTCCTAACTCTTATCATAGTTACTCTGTATCCTCAGTAAAAATAGGGAAAATGTTAATTTTTGACAATAAATATGTGAGACCCTCTTTGACTTTAAAGGGGCAAGTAGAGTTTGACCTGCAGAAGAACAGGGCTGGTAAGAGTTAAGTTTTCATTGGAAAAGCCTGTCTGGAATTTCTTTGTAATTCACACTATTAGCGAGCTCAGCGCATCCAGGTCATGTTCCTGAGCTCTCTGGTCTCCTGACCGTCAGGATGGAAAGGTGGTCAACTGTCCCATTTTTCACAACACACAATACACCTTTCTTACCTTGGGGAAATAGAAAGAACACGCATTTTTAGACTTCAAAATTGGATGGTTTAAGACTTTTTTTTTTTAATTCTCCTCCCGTAGCAGATTAATTACCCAGAATTCATTACAAAATCCATGGATGGTATTGATCCAATTAGGTTGCCAGTTTGTGCTTGCACGAATCWGTCTGTGATCTTTCTTCTGCAGGAATGTGGGGAGGGCGGGAGCAGACTGCCAGTATTAATAGAAACTGGAACAATTTTTTTCTTTCTTTTTTTTTTCTCTTCTCCTAGCTGATTATGCAACTGTCTAGCATTTTGATTTTAATCTCATGCATCTCAGTAATAGCAACAAATACAACCGTCACAAGCCCAGGGAAAAGTGTGAAGATGGATGCCAAAGGCGATAGTGTATTCCTTCCAGAAAGGTAGAGCCATGGGATTTTTCACACGTGTTCAGAAAGTGTTTTCTCAGAAACATACTCTGAATAATCCAAAGAACTCCTGGGCTGTAGTTTTACCCCAACACAAAACATTCAAATTTAGCCCCAAACAAACAGTTGATGCTCTGCAGTATCCAGTGATGTGTGTGGAGGCCATTGTGCCCACTGGCTGGTGGCAGTGGAGTGGTCATGGGAATCTGGTGACAGAAACAGAGTGGATGGGAAGCCAGAAGGTTTACTTCTGCAGAGCAAGGGCAGTGTCTCAGTTTTCCAAGACGAGGCCCCAGACTGAGACAAGGGCCTGTCCTGGGCGCAGGTCAAGTGATGGGTGAGGAGCACTGCTCTTTGCGTAGCTGAGAAGGGCAACCCAAGGAGTGTCCTTTGGTGTGAGGCTCTCCCTGCAAAACATCAAGGCCTTTCTCTTGGTTTGGAGGGCCCTGGTTAACAGTTCAGGGCGCTCACTCACCATTCCCTGCTGGATGGGGTCCTGAGTGATCTCCTTTTGCAGAGCAGTTACCTTGGAAGATGCAGTAGATGCCAGTATCTTTGGCTTGCTGAGTTCTGATCTTGAACCTTCCAAATACTGTTTTAAAGCCTCAACACATTGTTGTAGGCTGCTGCTTGTTTGTTTTGACTGGCAGGCAAGTGCCTTCGTTAAAAAAATTTCCAGGGGAAATTTCTAATCCAGGGACTATCCTTCAGCATGAGGTCGTGCATTTCATCAAGCCAGTGGGTTGAACATGGTAACTGTACTCGCTCCAGTCTGCCTGAGCACACGGTCTCTCCCTGCCTTCCTTCCTCTATTGTGTCAGGATTTTATTTTCCCCTTACTGCAGCTTTTTCACAAGCAAACAAACAATTCCCCGAAGCTCCGAAAGATGCTTCTGATACAGGATGTGCTGTAATGATTAGAACTCTCCGCAGTATCACGAGCCATGAATTTGTGACAGTCATGGAACTAGCTGCCTTGCTGTTTAGAAAAGGTTTGGTTTTTTGCCAGATTTCATTTGCAGCCTTGCAGAGTTTGCTATTAAAAAAACAGTTTTCTGCTTAGTATTTAGAAAATCTGGCTTGAATTTTCAGGAGACAGCTGTGACTTGGGGATGTTCACTTGTGCCTGAAAAGGTGTGTGTGTGTTGCGGGGGGGTTGTTTGTTTTTTTATTTTCAGGAAAAAACAATATTCTTTTGGGGCTTCTTAAACAACAACAAAAAAACCCACTGAATAAATTGAACACTTTGAATGACGTCATCCTTGCTGCAAAACTGTCATGAACAGGAGACACGCTGCAAGCAACAGATGTAATGGGCTGTAGACCACAAGAATAATTTACTTACTGCAAGGCTAGGATATTGGTGRTTGGGTTCTTGTACTGACTGTGGACAACCTCACAAATTCCTTGACGTTTTTTCTCCCTTATTTAATCCTTTGATAGCATGAGCAAAGAAACCAGTGYGCCAGGGACATTGTATTCAGCCTGGTGGGCCTTACTTTCTGTGTTTAATAAAGTCAAGGGAAAGATAACTAATGCAGGCTGCTGACTTTCTGATACATGAATAGGGGAGGCGGGTGCGTTTTTTCCATCCTTTAGGAATGGGAGTCAATTTGAAATTAAGACCTTGGAGGCCAGTCAAGCATCTCAAATTACAGAAGACAACTGTGTAGGCGGCTTGGTGCTGAATACAATTGGGATGAGTAATTCCTGGGAGCTTTCTGGTTTTCTCTGCTGGTTACTAGGGCAGCCAAGTGGCCTTCGGGTATATAAAGCTGGGTGAGATGTAGCTGTAGACACCTAARCATTTAGGCAGGTTGAAATATGTGGCCTGCACATAAAACCCAAGTGTCATTGAACTCATAGAAGTGATTACTGGAGATTGAGGCAGGACTGATGTAGCTTCCTCAGTCACTTCAGGTGCTGGTGAAGAGTCAACTCCAAATCTGGCATTTTTCACCAGCATGAAACCTTCTATGAATGGAAAGGATAAACATATGGATTGTATGTGAAAGTGGGAATGGAGTAAACTGACTTAGCATCCTGTAACTGTTTATAGCTTTGAAAAAGATCCATTCTGCTCCAACCTGATGACAAGACTTAAATGATACAAGAAAGTTCATAGCATTCACAAACTAGAGAAGGCTGCTGGCATTTAGAATAATGAATGAGTTTRTACATGTTTGCTGTTATTTAGTGCATTAAATGAGACATTGTTTACGTTAAGTAATTTGTACTTCTAGCTCCTAGCTAAGTTTGAAATGAGAGAGAGAGGAAAAATTTTGATTATTCTTCTATATAAGAGGTACAGCTCATTTTCAAATCAAAATACTCCTGTGTTCATGGTGGTTAAGAACTCTTCCTGCATCCATCCTGCCTGGAAATCATTTTAGTCTCAAGCCAACAATATTTAAAATTTGTCTCTGAATTTTCCAACTTGAGCTCAGACCCCAATGTTTCGACAGTATTCCTGGTGGTGTGCAAGGAAATATAAGCTGCAATATCACTCAAACCTCCCCATTTTACAGACAACCTTTTATCTCTTTATAACAACTCAGCATTTTAGTATGTGTGTTCTTCCAAAATCCAGGGAATTGGCAAGGACCACAGTGTTACAGCTGCTACAATTTGGGAGAGCGCTGGCTAGTAGAGGAAATTAGTCTTGGACTGAGCAGGTGCTCGCCACATTATGGTGTTAGATCTGTAGCTGTATGGACAGAAAGAAACCCTGTGAGGCCTTCTTTAATTAGGAGTAATACTTTTTGGCAAGAATAATGAGTTACAGATACGGTGGTGGGTTTAGAAATTTGCATTTGCCTAGCCTGGCTGATGAGCTTTGTGTAAATTGGTGCTTATAATCCAACAAGAAGGTTGTTTGCCAAGCTGTAATATATGAAGGGCCCATTTTTTGGTCATGAACTTGTGGAAAGATTGGACCTGATGAAGAAAGATCGGACTTGGGAAGTCTGGTCTGTCAGTATCACATAGGTCCTTCATCCTTTTCTTGAGGAGCCTTCCAGGACTTGTCTTGCCCGCTTTTTTTCCAAACCATCAGTGTCATTTCTTCAGCAATCAATAGCTGCCATCAGCCTTTTCATACATCATCTCGCTTTCTGCCAGTCCTATCCCTGCTTCCTACCATCTTCTCAAACTCAGTCCCTGTTCTACTGACTTATCTCTCCCATCCATTTTTCCATCCTGCACATTTCTTTTTCTCACTTTGCTTCCTTCTCCATCTCTGTGCATTTCCAYAGACGTACTGGAATAGACTTGTATAGAAGAAAAAAGCTTGTGCTTATGGTAAGAGCTTATGGAAAGAGCACTGGTTTCCTGGGGGAAGGGCAAGGAGGAGACTCTCCAGCTGCCTTTCAGGACAGAAACTTCTCAAGTGCAACGTGCGGCAGGTCTGTGCCGCTTCGGCAGGAGTTTTCAGAGCTTTTCGAGGTAATGTCCTTCGTGAGCCCTGTGCCTGGCTGGTGAAGCTCTGCCCCCGGGCTCCTCCTGAGAAAGGAAGGATCTGCAGTTCTGGTCACATCACCGAAACAACGATCACCTAAACRTTCAGCGGGCACTTGGGCAAAAGAGGCAGCCTGAAAAGACATCCCGAGGTAGCCAGCATGCAAGGCGTGAGCTGCTGCTCTCCCTCAGCCTTCTACCACCTCTTTATACTGTGATGTAGGCGGTTGCTTTCAGCATTCTCGGTTTCTCTATATATTTTTGCTTGTACGAGCTGAGTCTGCTGCTGCTTAGAAAGGACATACCAAGTGTCAAAGGCATCTGTAGTTTTCCTGGGTGCACCGCAGTGAGAAGTCTGAAAATGGAGCATTTTTCAGTGCTTGCCACATACTTTAACGTGACTTCTTTGAACATTGTCTACTCTTCCCTTGCACTCAGGGAATGCACTACACATTAATCTTGCAGTCATGTTTGGAGTTTTTTTTTTTTTTTGCTCTTTAGCAGTATAAACAAATGCTAAGTTATATTTGCTGATATATTGTAGTAGGTATRCTAAGCTATAGCTCATTTTTTTCCTCCCCAAAACTTCTAAGTGAAATCTTGACCTCTGGCATGTGAAGGCATAAGACAAAAGCTTACTATATAAGGCCCTGTGTGGATCATGACCAGAAAGAAAGAGACTTTTATTGACCAGGAATGGCAGTAAACAAACAAGGAGGAGGTAAAGTTCACAGTGTGTGTTACAGGTTAACAGAGAAGGAGAGGAAAAGATTAACAGAGTCTTTAATTTGCTTTTTTATTATGTATATTTTCATTAGAAAACAACCTTAAACACCCAGGAATAGTTTTCTAATAAACGTAAGCTCATGAAGAGCACTTGGAAGTTTCCATTCTGGGTTCAGGAGAATGACGGGACAGTAACACAGTTGACATGGTCATTCCTCTTAGTCAATCCCTCCCTCGTGGCTGATTTTGATTTACATGACAGCCTTCCCTTCCCCCCCATGCTTCCTGCCCTGGACAAAACCACTCCCCCCCCACCCCAACCCCACAGACATCTATGTGGAAAGTCTCAAAGAGAGTATTTCTGCATGGACATACCACTCTCTCATCCCATCCCTCGGTGGACGTGGTGATTGCTCCAGGCCCTATTGGGGACCTTGCTAACAGGCCTCAGAGATCCATGCAGAGACACCACTGATCTCTCCTGGGCAGATCCTATAGTCATGAAGGACCAGTCTAGTCCTTGGAAACGTTTCAAAGGGGACTTGGACCATGTGAGGAGAGTGGGAATCGGCCTGCTGGGGAGGCAGATCCAGGGAAGCGTTCTTTCCATTCCTTCCAGCTATCTCCCTTGCTACTCTCTGCCTCTCTGGGACAGAGGTGCTAAAAGGGGTGATTCATAGCTATAGGCTGGTGGTGCTTGTGGTGTGAGGAGGATTTCCCTCTCGAGCCTGGCCTGCGCTCCCTATAGAGGGTTTGTTTGTGACGGAGAACTGATGCGTATGAGCTGCAAACACAAAGGACAAGACCATTTTGTGTATAAGCCTTACAGAGCAGATTCTTGCTCCCTTCTCACCTGGGAACAACTCGCTGAGTTTTATCACTCTCTGGAATTCAAATGTTTTGTCTTCACTGTGTTTTTGGCTTGTGTTCATCATCCACTCTRGTTCTCATGAGGTGAAGAATCAAACGAGATTTCCCATGCTGTTGTCCCAGAGCTGGATAACAGTGAAGAGAATGACTGAAAGTGTTTGTTCTCATGGAACAAAAGAGCTAGCTCTATGAATAAAGGTTCTGCTGGACACACCAGCCTAATGGGGTGTGGAGGAAGATTTGTGGGCCCATTAACAAGGAGGAAAATGGCTGTCTACACTCTTGTGTCAGAGATATTTTGTCATTCAGTGCATAATGAATCACCTTTTTGCAAGGGAAAGGAGAGATGATGTGTAGGGAGTGAAAGGGAAGGAGAATATAATCTCACAAGAACAAAGATACCAGGATCAGCTGTTTGGAGGACATTTTTTTTTTATCTGTGGCTAGAGAGAGATCAGATGGGTTAAGCAGAACTCTGTCCTGCTAAAGAAAAGGACTAAACTGAACCTCTGTGATGTGCAGTGGAAAAGCTGCTAGGGAAGTATGAGAGGACAATGACAATTCTTGTGATTATTGATGTCAAAACTGATACAAACTGATAGACGCTCAGCAATGGCTTGATAGTAACACAGCCTTCTCCCTGTTGTGAAAAAGTCTTTCTTCTTGACTTAGTTACCAGTGTCCAAGTTGGTGCCTGCATAAATGATAAGCCTGATCTTCATGAGACCTTTGAGCCTCTGTATACTAGCTCAAGGCAGAGACAGATTGAGGGTGGAGATCTTGCCATAGAGAGGTGTAACTGGAATTGAAACAGTTGACTAATTCTGGTTGTCCCATCCAGAGGAAACCTGTTGTCCCAGTAGAAGCTTAAGCTCCATGAAGACTCAGACTCCTCGATTATGAGCAGATTCAGTTACTTGGGCATGGAACCAATTTTAATATCCCATTTATGTTTGGTAAAATACACCTTGATGCATCATATAGCAAAACATCTTCTCTTAGTATCTCTTCTCTACTGTTACTTAATTCATTAAAGCCTGGGTATCAGAACTGCCCAACCCTTTTTTTTAACCTAAGATGCTTTGAAAAAAAAGGTGAACAAGCTGGGAACGATACTGTCCATGCTTGGAAAGAATTTCTCCGTCCTTCTCCCTGTTCGGAAATCCACCTTTTGTCAAACAAGTGTGTTGGTGSGTGTTTGTGCTTTTGCATCTTTGTGCTTGTTTGGGTATGGCTCAGATGAGTTAGAGGAGTCTTCAGTCCATTTCCCACTGCTGTAACTGAGTGTCTGTTTTCCATATAGTTATGTATTTATTAAATGCTATACAAGAATGAGTATTAACCAAGGACCACCTGAAATCATTTCCCTTTTCTGTCTTGTCTTTGCCTGCAGCTGAATCATATGTAGTACTTTCCACATAACAACTTCCTAGCTCCTGTCAAGACTTATACTCAATATAGTTAGGTATTTTTGGGGGGTTATTTTTTGTTTTCTTTCTATTTTCAGGGCAAGTTGTATATATATGTGTGTGTGCATGTGTATATATATTTTATCTTGCAATTCCAATTCTGGAAGAGAAAACGTTATTCTTCTTCAAAGGAAAAAAATTCACCCACTGACCTGGAGGTAATTTGAATAATGAACTGAGAGAGTTTTTGATGTTTGTATAAACAGCACTGAAGTGTCAGCTTCTGTTCTCCTTGTATCTGACATGATAGATATGAGATCAAAGACTGCCTTCAGTAACTGCAGCATGTCAGACTTGCGTTAGCGTGGGAAATGTTCCTAGAGCCATCAACCTATTGCTGTCATACAGCAACCAATGGATGTTTTCACTGTATCTCCCTCAAGGTGCAAGGGGAGATGAAGGTCAATGCAATAAGCTCATATGCTTGTTCCTCCTCACTGGATTCCAGTATGAGATTGGCCATCGGTAAAATGAATCTGTCTGAATGCTTGTGGGATCTGTAGCAAGTCTGTTAATGTGGTGTCTAAGGGAACCCTGTGTCTGTTCAGGAGATCGTCAGAGCTGGAGTCCGGTACAGCAGAGAGGATGGTGAATCTGGTGACTCAGGAATGTGAAATGAAGAGGAGAGGGGTTGTTATGTTCCCCAGACACGGACCACTTAGGCAAATGCACTGCTKTCCATCAAGGCAGTTACTGCAGGGATTTTTCCCTGCAGGGCTTCACTGGCAGTAAGGAATTGGTCTTCTGGCCTTTTGCGCTCAGTCTTGACATGCAGGAGTCCTGGTGATTAATTCACAGGTTGGATGTGCTAGTGGTGCAGGCTGTTCCTATATCAGGATTGCTGCTAGGCTGTGCGTGCATCCAAGGGCGGGTAGGGTTCCCTCACTAGGGTTTTTCTTAGTTAAAGTTGTCGCATTATGTCCTGATGAGTTTTTGCCTGTTTAGAACACTGCAAGGAGCTGTGACATACAGCAGAGGTCTAGCATATATATTTTTTTTTCCTCTTGAAGAAAATAGAAGTTTGGATGACTGACAATTAAATTTGGGTAGACCGTGGTCTTCAGAATTGGATAATCTTCAGATGTCCTCCATCCACAGGCGTTGGCTCTGATATTTTACTGCTGACAGCTAAGGGCTTTGAGCAAGGTCAGAGAACTGGCAGACATAAGCAGTATTTTCCTGTCTCCCTGAGTGAAAATGTGGCAGGCCACTGATGCCTCTTGACTCAGTCCTGTGTTGCTGACTCGCTCTTTCCTTGGTTCTGTCCAGCATAGTGAAGTGAGATATGGACCTTTTCAGCACCTTGCTTGGGAAGCCACAGTCCGTACATCAATTCCCACTATCGAAAGGGAACATACTTGACTTACTTGCAAGATGACCCATCACTGCTGACATTTGAAACTGGAAAGCAAGTGTTGCTTCAATGTACCAGTTTTTCTGCTGTTAGTTTTTTTGTGGCAACCAATTATAGYAGCAGGCACTGAGATTGGCAAAGTGAGCATATATCAAATAAGACTGATAGGGATTACAGAGTCTGACTGTGATATAGTGTCTTCATGGTACTTGTGATCTCTGGTCACCCTCAGGGTTAGTGCCATGTGCTTGAGCCAATGCAAGCACAGAAGAGGATCTGAACTTGGAAGTGGATATTTAGCAGGAGACCGAATGGCCAGAATTGGAAGAGCTTTGGAAGCTGGAAACCAACACTGATATTTCTGTAGCAAAAACTGCCTTGACAACTCACACAGAGTTAAAACACCTCTGAAGAACATTACCAGAAAGACCTGTCAAAACTGACATAAAATCAGGAGACTGTAGGAGAAATCACAAGAATGATCAGGACCAAACACACACTATTTCTGATGGTGAACTCAGTCCTCCACACTGACCACCCCCAAACATTTGGAGGATGATAAAACCCAAGATCTCCACAGTGATAGGACCTGGAATTTTCTCCACAGGGAGAAAAAGTTGCCAAACTCTTTACAAGTCTTGGTTGTTGGTGAAAGCTGGTCTGTCTGCTTTGTAACAAAATACAAATAATGTCTTTTTAGGAACCAGCAGACAAGCCCAGAGGAACAATGTTGGTAAGAAGAGATACCTTCAGTCGCATAGCTCTGCCTCATCTTTTCAATCTGCTGGGACTCTCCTCTACACAACGTACTTTGTGTATCTCAGGAGCATTCTGCCTCCCTTTGCACCTTTTGAAGTCCTGCATAGTAGCATGAAGGGGATGGCACAAAGAGACTGGGGGAGATGAGAGAACTGTGCTATGGAAGGAAGAGACCCTCCTTGATGTTTCTGCCATCAATGCTGGGGGGCAAGGGAGGGGGAAGAAAATCCCGAACCCAACACTGTGTTTGCACTTGTTCTCCCAGGCTGGCAGCCTAGAAGTTCATAAACTCAGAAGCACCTTGTTCTGGAATAAACTGATTTACAAACAGTTTCCAATGGCTTTCCCGAGTTAACTGTGCTGGTGGCAGTCCTTCAGCTCCAAGCTGGCATATGAATGAAGCTCTTTGAACAAGTTTTGCCCCTCTGCCCATCAAGCCAGGTAATGACATGCTTTGTATTGCACAGAACACATACAATTGACAAGTTCATAGTGTTGTTTAAATATTAAACAATCCAGACAGGCTTTTGAGTCTTAGGCCAATATGAAAAGGCTCAGACAACACCCATCTCTGAAATTGGGCTGCAGGATCATTTGCACAGTAAGACAGACAATAAGACTTGTATACATTGCCATGCAACAGAAGAGACCCCGAACCACCAGCCCTAAGTGGAAAGTTTATTTCTAAGCGCAATATATGGAAAAAAAAACAAACCAACAAACCCCACAGATATAGAAAACGTTGTAGCAAATCCCTGGTCAAGTAGGACTTCATGTCTGTCACTACCCTGCACCTCACAGCTGCTTAAAATGTCATGCAATGGAGGAGAGGGGACTCAGATGACACCCTCCCTTTGGGTCAAGGAGGGTCTCTGAGCAGGAGAGGTCCCGTGGACCCTCGCTGAGTAATTCAGGTTATAACCAGCAGAAGGGCAGCACCGCTCACCCCCACCACGCGCTTCGCGACAGCCTGCGGTGTGCGCGCGTGACGCTTAGCACTTCAACAGGCTTCACGAATGTGACTTCTCACAACACCCCTGTGAGGTAGGTACGTATTGTTATTCCCCCTTTGTGTGGACAGGGGACTGAGCCAAACAGCCCAAGGCTACAGAGTTGGTGGCAGAGCTGGAGTGAGAGTACGCAGAGTCCCGTGTGCTCCGGTTACTAGATCGCGCCACTCTTAGATGGCAAGTTGTGCTTCTGGCCTTATCAACTTTTAGCATTGAGTCACGTTAAAGGAAATTGACTTCTCCGTATTAAACGAATACAAGACAGGGAGGGAAATAAATTATATCTCGCAGATATCACTTCTGTGGTGYATGCCTCCTGCCTCCCAAAACCACCACAGTTGCCCATCTCATGGAAGAGGGACACCTTCCAGGACAGGTAAGGAGGGAGAGAGGCTGCTGTGTTTGCTCACCTTGACTGTGTCTCTCTATGGTGGAGCAGAAGCTGTTCTTCCAGAGACCCGTTCACTGCAATGCTTTCCTTCTGGGGCAACTGCTTCTAGAGAGAATGGGAATTGCCCCTTCCCTCTCCATCCTCCCACTGATATTCCTTCCCTACCCTCAGCCAACAGCACTCTTTGGTAGATAGTGAAGTTGGTCAGATAAAGGTACAGTRGTCTCAGAAACCACGCTGTGCGCGTGGATCCTCAGTAAGCCAGCTTTCCTGGCTGGTGTTTCATCTCCCMCTTTCTCTACCAGAGAAGGTACCTGTTCTGTTGCATTCAGATATTCAAAGGGACACTGTCAAGTAGTTGAGGTGAAAAATATGACCTGCCTTAGGATGCTAATCTCCGTCTTCCGCATTGCAAAATGGCTGATAGCTTTGAACACGGCGCTTAAGGCTGGGCATCTTCACCCATGAGGGGTGAGAGTCACCTCACCCATGAGGGCCCAGCCGGACACGCTGGTGACTCCCACCTGCCCTGATGCCGGGAGAGCTGGGAGAGGTGCTGCTAGAGCAACACAAGGGCAGCCAGACRGCCATCATGCAACGCTGGTCAGCACCTCTGCAAAATGAATGAGATGTGGCTAAAATCCTTAAAGTAATTCAAGGGGGGCTGAGTCCAGGGTTGGTCAGTGTAAGCTCGCTGTTTTGGAACCGCTGAGCTGTTGCATCTGGCTTAGTCTCCGTATTTTTGAGGTTCTTACTTGCATGCTTCCTTCGTGGCACTTACACTGGCCAGCTCAAGCCCTCGGAGCTGGGCCATACCCTGGGCATACCCATGGCACAAGGACAGCGAGCATGAGATCAGGAATATGGCACCTCGCTTGGCTCCCCGTCGCAGCAGAGCGGTGGTGATGGTGAGAGGAGCRGGGTGAGTGGAGAGAACAGCGCATGCCCAAATGGAAAAGGACAAAATCCGTAGGGAAAGAAATTTTATTTTCAAGCTTGTAAGAGAATATTACAAACAATGGAGAGTAAAAAAAGCCCAAATCCTAAAAACTATTTAAAAAGTACTTGACAGTGTCCCTTTAATATCCACAAATGATTCAGCCATTGTGCATTGAAAGAGGATGTTCCTGAAGAGCAACCAGTACCTTTGATCCCAGAAAAGGAGGCTTACTAGAAGCGTAAAACACGTGGTCAGCAACTGTGCTCCCTCTTCAGACTAACTCTCTGTTGAACGATTGAACGGAACAGGCTCTGTAGTAAACTAACAAGCTGGATGTGGAGGGCTCGGCCTACGGGACTGAGTGGGACCCTGTTGCCAAATGAGCAGCAGAGATGCTCCAAAAAGATGCTCCAAAAATATGCACCAAAAAGATGCCTATTTCTGATGTGTGAGTGTCTGAATCAGCAAGCAGAAGCAACCCACTGAGGTGGGTCACCCTCTTGTGACTGGAGGGGAAATGGATGGAAACAACCTGGAATGTATGCATGGAAAACGATGTGTGCGAGTGGGAAGGTTCGGATGCTGGATTTGGGGTTATGAAGGCATAAATCACGCCAGTACTTGTGCTTGAAACACCTGCGGAGCGTTTGTACAAATTTGCCAGGAATGTCTGTATATCAAATAAAAGTCATAGAATGCCACCCCCACCCCTGCAACTCCACCCTCACAAACCCTTTGTCAAAAACATTATGAAAAATTGGATTTTTTGTTTTGGTGAAATCTGGTAGGCTTGGGCTTGTTGGACTTTCTTGCTGAGGTGATTCAATTCAACTCATTTCCTTTCTTTTCTTTTCTTCTTTTTTTTTTTTTTTTTTTTTTTGGTAAATCAATACTGAAAAATCCCCAGCCATTTCCCTTCAAACATCCTATGGTAAATCGAACAAGGTTGCAGAGTGACTCATGAAACAAAACGACTCATAGCCCTGCTTAACCGCAGGCTGGAAAAAAAATAAAAATACCCAGAATCTTTCAATCCCTTGCCTGTTTCTCTCAGTCTCACACCTGTGTGTGCGTGTGCAGGGGGTGTGTGTACACAGCATTGCCTCTTCCAGGTAACAGAATTTGAAGGACATCTAAACCATCTGTGCCTCTGCCTCCCCAGGGCTCTGCCTACTCGGTTTTTAGTCTGTATTGCACTTGTTTTGTTGTTTTTTGTGTGTGTGTTTGTTTTTTAACTGGCTGGAAAACATGAACCTCTTTAGCATGAGTGTGCAGCTCTCCCTCCACCTGTTTTTTTCCTCAGCTGGYCGAGCGCCGCCTCTTATATCTTGTGCAGATACCCAAACAATAGAAAGAAAAGAAAAGAAGAGAAGAAAAAGGAGAAAAAAAAAATAGAAAGAGAAAGAAAAAGGCACACCATGCTCCTCTGCTTTATGAGTTCTTGGTCTCCTCCACTCCGCGTTAAGGCCTCCTGAATTCCTAGGCTCAGACCGTCGTGACCCTCATGACGAGCTCTCTGTTACTACTAGACTGGCTCCTCTGTTCGTGAGGCCTCAGGTGGCTGAGTATATGCAGGATGGTGTAAGCACAGTGGTGGTCAGAGAGGGTGCCTGTGGCATGGCCGGCAGCCCGGGCCCCGCTGTCGGCTGGAGCGGAGTTAGTGGCTGTACCACCGGTGGAGGACGAGTGGGTGGTTTGGGAGGAAGGGCGCTGGTTTGTCCTGGTCCCTGTTTTTTGCTCCTCCATGTCCTTTGTTTTGTCATAGTTCAGCACTTTCCACTGCTGATTGACCGCCTGCCACCGCTTAAAAATCCGGTAAACCGAGGGCCCTTCGTGTATTATTAGACCTGGAGGGAAGGGGGAAAGAAATAAGCATAAAAACAGAAAGAAAACTTTAGGAAGAATMACGAACCTACCCCAGCATCACTCCCTCTGGCTAGCCGGTTATCTCGGCTGTCCCTTAGCCGCAATTATTCAATGATAAATCATGTTTTTTAATTACYGACTGGCAGAGCACCAGTGCTGGTCCCTTGTCCCCTGAATTAAATGCATTACAGCTTTATCTTAGCTATCAATAATCTTTGCAATCCCGAATGCAGCAGGGCGAGCCACGCTCTTACAGCCAAGCRGTATCTCCTCAATAAGCGCCTGGGGTTTATCCGCGCCTGGACCGCTTTCGCATGCGGCACGGGCATGATTCACCGCGCTGGGCTCTGCGTGCGGAGGGGGTGTCGCTGCGAGTGACGTCCTGGTGACGTCCGCTGCACCGGCGTCATGGAGGGCACGCTCCAACCTCTGCATGCACATACAGGGCAGCAAAACGGACTCGCGTGTGGAGGCCGGGGATGGGAATYGAACCAAAAAAAGGATCTATACCTGTAATTCTTTTTTTTCTCCTAGGCAAACGTTTGCTCATCTGCAGATTGGGTGCAGTGATACCTCATTGCTCCCTTCCAAGGGCAGAAAACACCGCTCTTAAAAGAAAACTTGCACAACACCTGTGCTAACACCACGTACGCACAYACGACATATTCAATTAGCAATCTGCATATGCCAGAGTTGACATCCAGAAGCAGTAACTGGCTGTTAGGTCTCCTGACTTCCAATGCTGTCTGCATTTCAAAGATACAGCAGCTCAGGCCCTTCCATCCATCAACTAGTTCATCTCCCGATGCTTTCTGGCATGTTCCCCACCCTTGCAAGAGGGTTAGAAGGGTCAGATGATGTTAGAGGTTGTTTAGAAGATGACGTTACCTGAGCACCAAGCACAGTTATTATTCAAGCTACCAGACTCTGACCAGATGCTTTGAATCCAACTCATAGAAATTGGTGGAAACTGGAATATCTCAAGCAGACTGGCTCTGGTGACACAATGCAACACATCTAAGAAGCTTTGATGGTTATTTCATCGAAGGTAGGGTAGAGTTTATGCAGAATGAGGTCTGAGTCTCCATGTGAGATCTTTCCTATCTATTAGGAAAGTACTTTTGTACCCATATGATGCAACCAAACCAACAGGTAGGATACATACTGAGCAAGATAGCATATGATTAATTTATTTTTTCTTAATAATGATGGCTTTACTATTATTTGGTCAGGATCAAGATCATTGATCAAAATGTTTCTGAAAGCAGCAGCTGTCCTGCCTATTTGTTGTAAATGCCTAAAGGTAAAAACAAACAATAAAAGATGCTCAAGATCTGAGTGTCAAGTCACGCCAAAACCAGGAGATTTCCTTGACCAACAGCGTGGTGTAGAATGAGCAGAATGTCACCACTGAAGTGGTTCAATGCCATCGCTGATGAATCACACGCTAGAGTTTTACCCTCCATCCAGCTTTTCCAGGCTCCTCTGGGTTCTGACAGCAGCTAAATATTGGAGCAAACCTTTAATATATAAAAAGTCTGAAGGTCATCCTACCACTAGGAATGAGCTCCCCTGTGCTCACTTATGGGATACAGCCATCTAGTTTCTTAGCATTTACGTCAGATTTTACAGAATTTGAACTCCAGCTTCAATATAGATGGAATTTCTAGCCTTTCCGGTTCTAAACATAACTAGAAGCAATGCTGGCTTGATCACAAATTAGCTTTAGGGGAACTCTCAAATACATCTTAATGGGGTGCTGAGCCTGCTTAATGGCTGTAGAAGTAATCGCATTAAATACTTTACGTATTCAAATCTGGCTATTTTGGGACAGGGAACGGAGCTAGGCACAAATATGAACTTAGAATATGAAACATATCCCATAGACCACTGAGATGGCATGGATACAATCCTGTAGTGATGCCAGTTTTTCATTACCAAACGCGATGATGTTATAACGCAAAATTGTGGGTTTTTGCTCCCAACATTGAAACACAGAAAGAATCATAACACTTTCTGATCAAAGAATGAACCATTAAAGCAGGGCTGTAGAGATAAGCTGTAGACTCAGTAGGATCTGGAAGGAAACAGACCTTTAGAGCAGGTCTAAAGGGGATTGGTCCATGGCAAGAGACATTAGACATATAAATATATAAATATATGTCTAATGTTCTATATTATATGAACTGTCTCATCTGTAATGAATGAAATTCCACTCTGATCAGTTACATAGCCAACGTTCCTCTGAAATCACTTTAAGCCATGGATAAAAGAGCCCAAATTAAGTATTTTCTCCTTGGCTGTACAACATCCTCCATAGTCCCAAATCCATTCTCCCAAGTATTAAACACTGAGCCAGGAATGTAAATCTATTCTTAATTACCTTATCACAAATATTTAATGTGCAGCCTGATTCAAGAGGGTTGTTTATAAAATTCTTGTTTGTTTGCCTTCTAATTATAAATGTTTATGATCTTATGCAATTAACTGTGTGATGCTGATGGATGGGTTGCTGAGTCAACTGAGCACCTGTTTTCTTAGATAATTTGGGCTTCCAAATATTTATAAAAGTACAAAATAACTTGTTTTCTTCTATATTTGCTGGACTCTAAATTACTTATCGATTTCCCCATGTCAAGCTCAGGAAGCTGTAAAATTAAAAAAGGACCAAGCAGAGGGGTGGGCAGGRAGGCGGAAGTAACAGTGATTCATTTGCAAGAGCGAATGCCAAGAGTAAGCAACAGTCCATCAGTTTATATCAAGCTACAGGAAGTTTAATGCTTCTATCGAAACAAATTTTGTCTGCCTGAGTTAAATTATGACTGGAATTCCTAGGCTCAGCTTTGTGCACCCCCTTCCCGAAACATGCCCTGTGGAGGATCATTCTTGTTAACTGAGGTGAATCTTTTCAATTAAAGGCCAGACCTAAGTGGAAAATCCTTCAGGAATAACTCTATTCTGCAAGAAGCATCCAACTAGATGCAACTATTCCAGGAGCCAAATCCTGAGTACATGGGGAAGAGAGCACACGGCTGTGAACTCTCTCTTTTCAGAAATGTCTATTTGAGAATTTTGTGTGGATTATGGCAGAGGCCTAATCCTCCTCCACTTCTTCCAAGTTCATCCTTGCCTCCTCTGCTTCACGAAATGTGTTCTTAGTAAATTCTCTATGGAAGCCATCTCCCTGAGGAGGAAAACCTCTGTGATTTTCATGCAAATCTATTTTGGTCCAAGTTGTTTCATCCACAAAATTCCTTGTWTCTGATGTTCATGAATTGAGACTCCTTTAAAATATGGGTAGTGAAGACCCGTTCCTATGTTAGAATTTTTTGTTTCCAAAGGGTTGTGTTATTAAGACACATCCCAGATGGCTCTGGAATTGGAGCTGGCCTATATATGTGATGGGATCATTAGCCCTGCAGTAAAGTCTGCAAAAGCAGTCTGAGCCTGATTGCATCACCACATTAATGTGGCTGAACTCTTTCCTGGACAAGTGATACTATCACTGAGCTAAAGCTCAGAGTAGGGAGGAATAGGGGGAAGGGAGAGGCTAACCCAGGTTGTGCTCTGAATTAATATACGCTGAATAGTGAACACCTATATGCACAGAAAACCATATCGATGTCTTTCCACTGAGATGACTCTCGGTATATATTAAACTCAGACTTCTCTGCTCCTTCTCATATGGCTTATATTTGTGAGTGCAGAGTTTTAGCCCATGGTTAGCTCTGTAGATCTCTATGGAGTCAGGACAGGAGGTCAGATACAAGTAGAGACTGGTGATATTATCCTGGATGGAGATATTACTTCCCAGACACTAGCGCTGGTGGAAACAGTTTAATGTCCAGGTTCTGCTCATTACCACAACTAATGTGTTCTGCACACTTGATAAACAGAGAGTTGGGAGCTGGAACAAGATTAAGGGTGAATATTAACACCCCAAGATGAGGCTGGTACCACTGTAGGCTCACAACCCTTGCCCACACCACACCATGATCCATGTGGGCAGTCTCCATGCCAGTGAGGAAAAAGTTCTTAGTGATGAGGGAGGAAACATACGGGCTGTGTGCAGGAGGGGGCCTTTGCTGGAAGAGATAGGATTAGTTGGGACAGAGGTAGGTCCCTCAGCATGTCAACACCAAGCCTACTTGAGGGAAAGGCCTTCAGGTGTTGCCAAAGCATTGGCAAAACTCAGAGGTAACAGGGAGACTGGCGTGTGTGGGGATCAGTTTATACCCCACCATCCCGTGAGATTAACCTCAGCAGTAACGAGCCTCCAGTTCAAGGCAGCTTTGGAAGAGCAGCTCCCCGAAACGACAAGCGGTCAGCTTCTGCATACTGTCAGCCCCTACCACCAAGCGAGCTCTCACCAGGACCTTCACCCTCTGTTTAACCTCCTCTTCTATTGTTCCTACACTGGTATTGCATTTTCCTAAAAGAGAGGGATAAATTCTTCGGAGCAAAAGCTGTCACCGTTTGCTGCTGAAGGAACCAACAAAAGTTCCCGCTGACTGAGCGTGGTACAACAGCCCTGCACGGTGACTCACATCATCCACAGGGAAAAAACCCTCCAGTTCTTGGTTGGTGCTCTGTCCTCCTTCTCATAAAGACTATCCTGACATCTGAGCCAGTGTCTCTCATTTCCCACCTTCAGCAGCACTTTGTCCCTTCTGCTTCCTTCCAAACGCAGTTTCACCTTAGCCAGATGACTGCCAAGCTTCAGCCTATTTCTGCTACTTCCATTGCTGAGTTTCAAGGGCAGATTATGGCAATTGCAATCAAAGTTGAATATTTGCATCCACAGGAGTGGTGTCTCAGTCCAAGGCAAATATTTCTGGGAGATAACACTTTTATTGATGGCCTTTCCCTTTAATGACAACCTGGCTGAACACGAACCCTCCTCTCCCTTTCTGTGGATCCTGTCATCTCTTGCAGCAGTTTCCGATTTCCTCACCTTTGTTTCCAATGTTCCTGCAGCTCAGCCCTCACTTTATGCCTTTGCTTTAATCTCATCCTATATGATCAGTGCTCACTATTTTTATCTTAACCTGAGAACAGAAAAATGGTTGTACTGCTTTGGACAAAAGTCCGTTTATCACAGCCTCCTGTCTGCGGTAGTGGCTGAGAGCACAAGATGGGCATAAGGACAAGGCCAGCAGAATGTTTTCTTTATGGGCTCTACATGCCATAAAGGACACCCCCAGTCACACTTGGGCCTCCTGGGCTCAGTTATGTTCCCTAACCATAGGCCTCTAGTGCAGTACAGAGATTGCACTGACTTTTGCTCTGTGTTCTGCATTTGCTCAAGTTATGTTACCCTCCATATCCTGAATTTTCATAATCCCTATGAGATTGCTCTGTTCCAAAGTGCTTTAGAAATAACCCTGAATCTTTATCTTATGCCAGCGTTGCAAGTATCTCACTGGGCATGCGGGAGATGAGTCACTGAGCTCCCAGTGGACCCTTCCAAAACAGACTACTTTTCAGTGCAAAGTGCTGTACTCCCTGTGCTTTATCCATCATTAACAATGCAAGATAGTCCTTGGTGATAAACCTGGAYGAGAGCTGAAGGGATCTTTTCAAAGAAATATGGGCTTAGATAGGGGCATCCAGTATTTGGAATCCTCCTACACTAAAGTGGGGTCAATTCCAGGCAAATTTGAAAAACTCCTTAAACATCCTAACATGTTCTTCAAGTCTGCCAGTGACCACGACTTCAGGCTACAAAACAGCTCTCAGTAGAGAACGAGGAACAGGCTGAACCAGGCAGAGCGAGGAGCTAGCGGTCACTATCCTCACTCCTATCCATCCTCTCCAGAATCTTTCCAGTTTGCCCCCTTTCCTCTACAAGTGAGGTCCCGCAGAGGGTGCAGCGCCCAGAGCAGAGACGGGAAGGAGCAGGACTGTGCACCCAGCCTTCCTATCAGCACACTGATGGACCAGCCTGACCTATGTTGTCACTGCATTGCCTCYGGTTTGTGATCTTGGTTTCTCCTTCCTAAGCACAGCACTCACATTTCTCTTTATTGAATTTCATCTCATTGATTTCTCCAATTTGTTAAGATCATTTCAAACTCCGATCTGAATCTCCAGAGTGTTTTCCAAGCTTAGTGTCATCTGCGAGTTTTATAATTTTATATAATTTTATAATTGCACTTTGTGTTTCATCATCTAAACCGGTAATAAAAATTATTGAAGAAAGCAGAGTTCAAAATGGTCCTGCTTGAAACATATTCCCAGTTTAACAGTACATCATTGACAACTTCCATGAAAGCATTTTTTAATCAATTATATACCTGCCTCTTAGTTATTTAATATAGACCACATTTCCATGGTATGTTTAGCAGAATCTTAWGTGAAAGCATCAAAACCATTATTCAAGATAGGAGTTACCAAACTGACTGCTTCCTCTTTAGCCCCTTGAAGGGTTATCCTCATGGAGTATGGTTATATGCTAGTGCTGAACAGTTGGTCATTTAATGATTTCTTCTAATATCTTTCTATGAATCAGGGTTAAGCTGATTTGCTCTTCATCTCCTTGATCCTCAGCTTCCACCTGCTTTAATGATAGGGATTATATTTAAAGCTGGATACCCAGCTTGCATTTTTTTCCCACTGCCTGGCACCTCCTGCATCAAGTTCCTCATGATAAAGTGCTCTCGGGTCAGAGACTGCTCCTTCAGCTTCCTCGGGAAGTTCATTAGGATGTGCTGCCAAGGACACAGCTAACTCATCTAAATATTTTTGAGTCTGCTCTTTTCTAATTCTGCCCTGGGCTCCTTTCTCCTCATTAAAATTATTGTAGTTAAGTTGTGAAGACAGAAACAAAGGCGACATTTAAGACTTTTTTTTGCATCAAATATTATTTGAGTTCTTAGACTTGCCTTTTCTCCCTTTACATGTATTTATGGACCTGTTTGTTGCTGCCAGTTTTATCTTGGGATGGTCATTCAGGGGCTCAGCTCCCTCACGCCGCTCCTCCATCCCTATGTGATCCCTAGAGGCTTGTCATTAGGTGCATGCCCTTTTTCCCTTTTATTTGATTTCATCCTCTGATTCTGGGCTCTCAGAGGGCTCTTCATGCAGCCTCGGTGCTGTCTTCCCACGCTTCCGAGCCTTCCCCTGCACAAGCACAGTTTGCTGCCCTGCCTTCAGCATCACCCCTTTTGGCAACTGCAGGCTGTAGGAGGCTCTTTTATCCTTCAGATTCTCTTCCCAAGAGACACTCCCTGCTCCGGTCCCCTGAGGCTGCCCGCTTTCTAGAGTCCATTATCCTCACATCATACATTTCTTCAGCTTGAGGATGCTTGCTTTGCACAATCACTTTTTATGGGAACTACTGGTAAATTCAGATTTTTGGGGAGCTCTTTACTTTCAGTCAAAATCAAATGTGAAATATCCACTCCTTCACAATTGGCTCCTCTAGATTATATATCCTCTAGATTATATATTTTCTCTTCCCCAGCATGTTTTAAGATCCCAGTGAATGGTTTATCCTGCATGCAGGAAATGTTCAGGTAATTAATGGCCTGGGACTCCTGTCTTTCAGTCATTTCTGGTCGATGTGAGACACTGGACCAGCGAGAAGCAAACCTGCATTCAACATGATGTACAGCAAAGGTCTGCTCTAGATAATGCTGGAACTGTACACGGAGGATGTGCAGACTGCAGAATGTCCAACACTGAAATGTAAATAGTATAAACTGCAAACATGAATTCATAGTGATTGGAGCTTGAGTGAATGCTTAGCACGTGGAAAAAAGTAATTAACTGATCATAATCATGCATTTTGCTATCAATCATTCTTCATGCACACAATTTATTTCCAAGAGGAACTGACTTAGGTATGCACAGGGCTAAGTTGTGCCTTGCCTTGGCTGAGCTGGGGTGGTTGCACGGTTGGGCCCTGCTGACTGTTGCTGATCGCTGCACGATGTGTGCCCTCGAAGACACCCTGAATTTAAAGAAGTCAAAACCCTCCTTTTCCTCATTGTGTTTCCAGTCTATTTAGTGCAGTGGGACTCCACTGCTAGGCAGCTTTCACACTGATGTGTTTGTCAGGTAGTGAGACCTCCGTGGGTCAGAAGCATTGGCTGGGCAGAGCTCTCACCCACATATGCAGAAAAATTTCTTGCAGCTGTCTTGATGAGGCGTTTTCTGGAGGTGTAGATTTTGCCCGATATGATTTCCTTCCTTTAGGATCTCTCGCAGCCTTCAAAGGCCGGGCTCCAAGCCTTCATTTTCCAATTGACTAGCAAACCTCGTGCTTATTGTGCCTTGGATCTTCTTAATGCAGGCTGGGGCCCAATGATGACTGTGCCTCAAGTCTTCCTCAGCACCAGGTGTGCTGAGACCCCCCACAAAGGCAGCGGGAGCCCTTCTCTTTCCTTGCCTCCTCTGCTCCATGTGGCAGAGCTGCAGGAGCAGCAGGTCCCATTGCCTAGATGACCCCTCACGTTCTGCGCAACCATGAGCACCATCCTCGGACTCAGCAAGAGCCCTGCTGGATGAGAGGTGGCTCCAGCACGTCAGGATCGCCAAGGGTCACCGCAGTTGCTCTTCCCCCAGGCAAGCCATCACTATTGCCCTCACCTGGGGCAGAGTGTGAGGGCCTGGGGAAATCCTCCTTCATGTAATCCACCTGAGSCGTCCACCCGAGTGCTTGGCCTGGCAGCTGGGAGTGTTTCTCCTCCRAGCAGCACGGTGGTTTTGCAGAGTCCTGCTGCGTTACGGCAAGAGACGAGTTCCAGGCCATGACCCTGCAATGTGCCATGCATTTATATAGTGTCTTTGTGGTGCAAGTCTGCCAAAGTGATTCTGTGCACATGGGATGCTACACACTGCCCTCAGTGGCAGCAGCAATCCATCCCCCATGTACACAGCCCTTGTAGCTGGGGAAGGAGGAACATTTTATCCAGTGGGATCTACTGAGCGGACGGAGAGGGACTGGCTGCCATGGGGCTTGCAGAGTACGTGGGAGCTGAAGGCAATGGGATGTAGGGGCAATGGGATGTAGGRGCAATGGGAGAGTTTTGTGCCTGCCAGGTAGATGCCAGCTCCTCTGATGCCTCTCCCTAAGGCCACCATCCTCAGTCATGTCCTCTGTCTATCCCTGCATTCCTCTGTGCATGAGCTGGGCTTTASAGATTAGACCCCAAATGAGGAAAGAGTAGCAAAATTAACGAGTTAATAGGATGTGTCCAAGAGACTGGAAATTTTTTCTCATTCAACTCTCACAACTTTCTCCTTTCCTGCCCAAACTCACGCTTTTACTCCCGGCCTCAAATCTGGGACAAAGGGGGAAAAAAAGAGCTAAAAATTATAAAATAAAACCTAGAGGAAGGCCTTGGTCGGGAAAAAGATAAACAATAACAGAAGCACTCCAGTAAACCCATCTAGCTGCGAACTGCTACAACAAAATGGATGTTGTGCCCTTAAGGGCTCTCATACTCCTCTAGTATTTAATTCATAGCACACGATAAAATAGAGGATTAAAGGGCAGTGCCTAAATACATAGGCAGCAATAAATGAGACTCTTCTCGTATAAAGCAAACAAAAAAGACAGGAGCCAAAAGACAGGAGCCCCACCAGTGGAACAGCCTTGCTTCTGAATCGTACATCTCCAGCAGTCTTCTTCACTTGTGAGTCCACCCATCACTGTGTCAATATAGGAAGGATGGGAATTAGACAGTTTTTCTATATATCCCCTGTTTTCTTAAAGTTTCTCCTCCTTGCTGTGTAACTAGGATTTTTTTCCCCAGTTTTAAAATGTAGAAGACGACAACATCCCACACCTTGAAAGGGCTTTGTGCATGAGAGATGAAAGAACCAGTTGTGGGCATGTTAGCTACTCGTAGGTTTAAAAGAAGAGAGCAGAAAATCATTACAGACTTAACTAAACTGGCCAAATGCATACCCTGTTCTCCCTGTGGTTTTATGGGTCTTTTCTGCCCTTAGGTTTCCAGATCTTCCTAACAGAAGTTAAAGGAGGTGGTTGCTCTCGGTGGAGATGGGAAAAAGCCTAAAGCTTCCATTTCCCTGTGCTTACACCATGGCAGCCAGTCCTCCAGACCCAGCTCCTGAACCTTCCCTATCCTATTACTACTGCTGCTTTGTCTGAAGCGCTACCTTTGCAGACAGGCTGTGTCCTCTGGGGACAACTATTTAAAGACAAAGCTGGACAACAACACTGTTTTGGGTAGGGCTTTGAAATCCAACCTCATGGCTGCTTGGAGTGAAACTTGAAAAAATTGTGTTGTGCCGCAAAATAGAGGAATGCGTACGTGTTTCCAGACAGATCAGAATGTTTCATTTTGACTTGAATTTTTTTCATGTTGTATTCTAATTATGATGCTGAATTTAAAATACTCAGCATGAAAAGTCATTTCTAAATGCCAAATCAGAATGATCTGTTCGATAGTGATCAAAATATGACATTTAGCTATTGAAGGTTGACTGCCTCCTTCTCTAGTTTTATTAGGAAATGAAATTCTGGAAGGAAAAAAGAGTCATTCTAGTCTCACAGTATTTCATTTTCCAAGGAGCTGCAGGCTGCTTGAGAAGGATTCCTCCAGGCTGCTCTGGTTAGACAAGCGCTCTCCCACTAACATCCATCCATAGGAGTGGTTGGAAAGACATAAAGGCCAGTACAGACCACCCTAAACAGGCCATCCACAGAGTAATATAGGGCACTTATACTAAGCTAATGTACCTGGGAGCACCTCAGAAGTCACACCTCTGCCTGGCGTGATGGCAGCCCAAGAACACGAGGCAGAAAGGACTAATGGTGCTCCTTGGCCAGCTCCTTCAGATGGACAAATGTGGTCCTGGGACACACCACAGAGCCCCCTTGCCTCTCAGTTTTCCCATGGCCTTCATGTTTGACCCGGAGTGCCTGGTCTAACTGCACTCATCCCACGTGCCCTTCCTGAGTTAATTCAATACCTCCTGCTGGCACGAGGAAAGTGCTCGCAAACGCAGCCTACCCTCGGCCAGGGAGGGGGGACTGGTGTTTGGTGGATAAATAAAATGCCATGGCCCTGCCTTATATTAAACTAGCAACAACTGGCCCAGGGCAGGTGGTTTGTTGGCCACCTTTCCTCACAGCCCAGCAAAGCCTCCTTGTCACCTCCTCCTGCCATTTGCATCATCCCTTTCCGCTCTTCTCCCCACATCACTGTGCAGTACCTGTGCTGCTGCTTTGTCCTCCACAGCTGCAACAAAAATGTTAATTCCAGCCCCCAGGATTTCAGTAAGATTATGAGGAGTCGTTCCTTTTGGGTGCTGCAGCCTCCCTTCTCTGCTTCCCTTCAATGTCCCTGTAACTCCCACCTCACCCTCTCCATTCAGATGTCTTCACTTCACACACAGAGACACWATTCAAAGCAAAGGGAAGAAATAGGAGCCACGACAATAAAGTCCAGAGTTACTGTTTCTTTTCAGTATTGTTGTTAATTCTTGCGTCCGTGAGTATTTATACACTGCAACGAATCCATCATTAGGCAGGATCCCTGGAACGGCCACACTTTCATCCYGTTCTGGGTATACCAGTTTCTTTCGCTGGAGTTGACAATTTTTGGAGGAAGAACTGAGCTTTGCGGATCAGTGCTGTGGCCACGGCTGAGCAGAGCGATGTACCCACTGGCACTGCAAATGTCCAGGCCCTTCTTTCTGGAGGCTTCTCCAYGTCCAACAGGCTGCTCCACGCTGGCCCTGCCTGAGAGGTGCTGCTGTGGGTTTGTTGCTGGCTAGAAGTCTCTRTATTTTGTCTTCCAAGAAGATGAAGTGCTGGCTGGACTACTGGATACAGCAACCATGGCTTTATTTCTTTATTATCTTTTATATCTTACTGAAGAACTTCCTCAAACACTACCTGGCTATACCTTCCCAAGCAGGCAAGGACTCTCCCATGTTTCATCCTTGATTACAGAGTTGCCTCCTCTTGGAACAGYCACGCTGGCTGCACAGCCTGGCACAGAGCTGAAGGACATTTTCAGTACAGGATCACCTATCTAACCGGTGCAGGAGGCCCTACCAGCTGCCTATGAGGGAATCTCCACACAGTTGTGGTGCAGAAGCTATGGCAGGCAGGTGTGTGTTACTGCCTCTGCCCATGTTCCGAAACGCAATCCAGAGGCATCAGGTACTTCCAGCACAGGACTCAGTGACATGGCAGCACCATTCTGGTTATACCTCACCTCCCTTTAAAGCACAAGATTTAAGCAGTTCACAAGCCAGAAGGGTTATTTCCCTCCTCAGAAATGTTAATTATGTTGCCCTCATTAATTGCTAAACACATTGATCCACTGGAGCAGAGAGCACCATATGGTTTTTCACGACAAAATACATCTCTGGARCCCTGCTGCAAAAGTGGGAAGCTATGAAGATAGATGTGGCAAAGGACCACAGAGTCAAAGGGGCCGTTGTAGAAAGGCAGGTGTTACTGTGGCTGTGCTGGAATCCAAGACCCTAACTCTGAGAAAAAAGGAAGACATTCAGATCTGGGTCCAAACGGTGTGGCTTTTGCTCAGCACCTTCTACAGAGAGCGGCCCGAACTGCATTGGAGTTCAATACYCACATTGTGCCCCTGCAGAAATATCCGTCGGTGCAAACAGCACATGCACGCACTCCGGCTGGCCCACTCTGCTCTCATACTGAATAATCAATGCAGCATTAGATAAAAATAGTCCCCATCTTTCAGGAACAGGGGGGCTGCGTGGCTTGGCTTTGTTGAGCATCCAGCTTCCTGCCAAGAAGTCAGTCAGCAGATCAGCCGTGCACCTTCCCTTCTTGTGCTGCTGGCCCAGGTTCAGAGCCCACAGTGACGGGTTCCTAGGGACGGGTTTTGCCCCGTGGGGTTGGCAGCCCCACAGCTTGCCCAGTCCCCACTCTTCCTGTTTTCACACATGCCCCTTGCAGCTGATAATCAGTGATTTGCCAGACATATGGCAGACATACATTGCGGGTGTGTGCAATCCAAGACTCTCAATGCAAAAAAGGGCTGCCTGCTCTGCTGCTCTGCCTGCTCTGCTGCTAGTACCTGGATCTAGTCACTCCAGTGAGCTCCAGGTAGCCATGGAAAAATGTAGGGACCTTAAACTCTGAGGCATGAGGCAAGAGGAGACTGTAAGACAGAAGCTAATGAGGAGGAGGTAATAGACTGTAACACAGGTGGGGAAACTTCACTCCCTGTTTCCCAAGCTGGCCTGCTCATCCCTGTCTTGACTCTCCAGCCMAGCTAGCCCCCGTGAGTTGTTTTATTCCCATGAATCAAGGGAAAATAATTAGGACATGGGGTTTCTCAGAGCACAACGCTCAGAGATAGGCATCTCCCTTTTCCCCTCTGGTTTCCGCAGGAAAAGCAGAGTGTTCAGACACAAAGCGTGATTTTCGAGGCAGGAGAAAGAAAGAAAGAAAAAAAAAAAGCAGGAAATATCAGTCACGGGGTTGTGTGCAGGAAAGCACCGTGTCRTCCACAATACCCTTCTGCAGAGCAACTGGTGCACGGTCAGAGGCTTCACAACAGCCCGTACAGTGGCCAGGAGATGCTAACGGAAGAACATCCCCTCTCAGTGGCACTGACACACACGGGGCAGGGCTGTCCAGCCCCACCATCATGGAACTGCCTTTCTCTCTCCTGGCCTGTTGGCTCCATTTTGGATGCTTTCTGAAAGAAGCCTCTCGGATGGCAGGGACACGTTGGTTATGTCTGGTTTCAGAGAGACACACCGGGAGACTAGGTGTTCGTAGCACACATGATCCTYATGCTTCCAGACCCTTCTGCCTCCGTTTGCAGGCACACTGGTCAAGAAGTGTGGCAAAGGCTGGCAAACAGTGCCCTAAGATGAAGGACATGGAAGATCTGCATATTCTCATGGGTCTCTTCTAGGTGTGCTGAAGCCACTCCTATTTGCTGTTTGGGTTGGTCTCTATTTTCTCCTCCAAACACATTCACTCAACTTCTCTGCCTTGTGCTCTGCTTTTAGAGTATCATCAACTTAACGTGTGTTTGGTGCCTCTCCAGAGATTATTCTCTACTGTTGTAGCAATTCTTCCTACGTTCTACCACAGAGGAGAGTACAGACCTGAGACACAACATCCACTTGGAAAATCAGATCATTCATACAGATGAAGACCAAGACCCCAAAGACACTTAACTTTCTGGTTTTACTTTATTTTGTTGGGATTTGGGCTCCTAAACCATTTGGAGTCATAAGGCCCAAGTGACCTGACCAGAAAACACTCTGAGGTTACCTCAGTCTGGCATCTCCTCGATGAAGCAAAGTCCATTTACAACAAAACCACATTAATTTTGGCAGGAACCTTGAATTGTGACCATTTCAAGGAAGCTCCATTAATTACTGTTCCCATTGCACTATGAAAGATCAAATGCTGTGGATCAGTTTTAATTGGCTATTGATTTCTTATGTTATTACCTACAGTTGTGTTTAGATGCCGTCAGACGTACTGGATGCTTTTGATTATTCTTGCTGGCAGCTGGGATTAAGAAGAGYGGGCACACACTTCCTGATCTATAATGGATTGCCATGGTGTGCCAACAAAAATCGTTGGCAGGATGAATGGTCCTGCTTTGCTTGTCTCTTGTGCTATTGGGCTGCAGTGCAGTTACTGTTGTGAAGGCAAATACCTCAGGGACGGGCTGCCAAGGAAAGCCTCAAAGAACATGGGGATTTAGTGCTCACAAAAGCGAGCAACTGACAGCACCAAGGCAGGGGTGAGTCAGAGTACAAGGAGTGGATGGGCATGGGCAAATCAAGAGCTACCACCACACAGTGATGCAAGGAAAGGCGGATCAGATCGTTGCTTGCATGGCTGGGGATAACCCCCCCAGCACGCCAATCAGATGGATGCCCGTGTGCGAGCGCATACTGGACTGCCCACACAAACCACAACAGCTACAACCCCGCATGCTAATTGCCCTCCTGAGATGCAGTTCCCCCTCAGAGTACATGTGGTGATTTCCTCAGCCTCGACTGTGACACGCTCTCATTAGCTGGCAGAGTTCCTCTTTGTTTAACAGGAGATTGTTTCCTCTCCTCCTGACCCCAAATGACACTTTAATCTACAAACAGTGACTTTCCCTAATTGCACCTTGAYAGAGAAAGAGGCAAACCCCTCCTTCCCCCCTCCAAGGACCGCCATTTAATTAACAGGCAGGTRTCTCTCAGGATTCACAGCCCAGCTTTAAGCTGCCAGTCTCTCAGTACCTCAGGTCTGTGATGATTCACTCCACTTATTTTTACATATTGATACCTGCATTTTTGCTAATCCCTCTCTATGCCAGCTTCCTGGATTTACCTCTCATGGTCCCATGGGGAAAGCATTTATTCCAATGAACTATCCACATCTCACTTTTCATTCACTTCCTGGTTACTGAGCTCAAATATTCATGTTGTAGATGCCTTCATAGCAGAAAAATACCTATGCTGGCACTGTCACCAGAATCTAGTTTAACCCAGTTCACATATCTGCCCTATAGACATGACTAGGGAGAGCACACATGAAAGAGAGGGAAATCAGAGTCAAATATCAGGCTCGTTGGATATCAAGAAGGCCTTTCCTCCTTCCCAAGCCAGGATCTGTTCAAGTTTCCTCAATCCGTTCCTGACAGATGTTTTTCCCATTAGTTCTTAAAAGTCCACTATAGGATACTCCCACAATTCCCAAGCAATCTTTTSCAGCGCTTCCCATCCTCCTGTTATACATGCGAGAGTAGCAGTGAGAAGAGTGTTGAAAGACCAGTCTGCACATCTTGTTCAGAGGTAAATGTCTTCTGGCATCTGAGGGTAAATCCTTTGCCCTGACGATGATGAGCAGATTCATTTCAATTTGATTGTGATTTCGTTTCGATGGTGGATGAAGAGGTAGCAAATGGTATCTCTTACAGTTGTCTTTGCTAAGCATATTGGGATCTAGAGAAGTCCAAAGAAAACTAGTTTGTTACTGAATGTTATATTTTGAGAGTCAACTCTATGACCTCTGAATTTTAATGCATGGATCAATACTCTCTGAGTCAACAACTCTGTTTTGAGAGCTCATTTTGGAGAAGGTCTCAGACTGCCTCAGATCACGTGCAGATCAGGAGCACCAAATGGTCCGTGCAAATGCCCCATTTGCATGTGCACCTGAGGGAACCGTACGTGCAGATGAGCACTTGTGCCCTCACCTTTGACTCCACGTTGGAAAGAGCAGTGTGGCCACAACATTACCTCTGCAGCAGCAAATTGCTACCTAAATCCTTTGATGAGTGGCAGGGACTTGGCAGAGAGGGGATCACACAGAGCGCTGAGGGGTTGCATTTCCCCTTTGGCAGTAGTCAGCATCTCTGGTGTCTTCTCCAGCTTTGAAACTCTAAAGTGTCAGACTGTGCCTGGCTGAGCACTCTGGTGACAGGAGGCGCAAATCTGCCTCATGGACAAATGTCGCTAGCTCTTCAATGAGAAATCCAACAACAACCAAAGTTGGAGCTGGCAGGAAGTGCAGAGGAGCTGTACCTTGACACACCTGCATTTTAGTAAATACCTTGCTTTTCAAACATCTACCCCTCTGCCATGGAAAACAAAGTGCAGGGTGGGGAGAAACAATTGGAATTCACATAATTAATGTAGGACTACAGCATAACATTTTGCATCCTAAGGCTGGCCAGCTTGTTATCAAACAAGGCACCACTGCACATTACATTAGCTGACAACAAGTATAGCAGAACTGAGTGTATTTACTGCCTGCTCTTTCCCCGTCACTGAGCATTGCTTCATTCCTAAATCTTTCCCATCCACCCACAGGCTGGAAAGCAAAAGGGGAAAAGGGGCTGGAGAGTGGAGGAGAAACCAAAATGCACAGACTGTGCCCTGGTATTTCAAGAGCTGTTGTCACTGCAATTATCCATGAGAGGCTTTATCCTGAAGTTGCAGAAGTGGAACTAAAGCCTGGGGAGGGATAACAACAGGCTTTGGGCCATGCTAACAGTCGGGAGCAGAACTCTGAATCTCCAGAGCCAGCTTTGCCTGGCTGTGATCAAAGACATTGCAGGAGGCTGCAAGGTTTGGGAGAAGTATAAGCACAGGGAAAATAACTGTTCCATAGTGAGGAATTCACCGTGAGTCTTYTCTGGAGCTGGCTTTGCTGCATCCACTGCAGTCAAGGAAACCTATAATTAATAAGGAATTAAACCCAGTTATTGAGTTCCCTTTCATCCACCTCATCTGCTGACCTGACCTGATCTCTCTGCAGGACAAATCAGCCTTTCAACTAGGGCTGATGCAGCCCTCTGAAATCAGCAGGGCTGTGGACATGTCACCCAGAAGAAAGACCTGACTGTATCAACAGCCAGGGAGTCACAATCCTCTGTGAGGATGTCATTTGTCACTCTGTTCAACTCGTGCAGAAGAGGAAGAGGAGGAGGAGRCAAGCAGAGAGAGAACAACCCATTCCAGCCTAGTACTGCCCAACCAATATGTATTGTGGCTGGATTGCAGAGGGCTATTGATACAAGAAAGTTTTGCATGGGGAAGGGGCAGAGGGCTGTCTTCATACTGATATTTCTAGTGAGATCTATACAATGGYTCTGGTAGTCCCCTAAAAATCACCTTTCCTGGCTCAACCTGAGTAGGCTCTCTGGCATTACAGGCAAACGTGCTGCCTATGACAAGAGGAGCCATCTCTGGTGGACACTGCTCTGAGGTGTTGAGCAAGTGAAGCCATGTATGGATATGTCAACTCATTGCAACTGGACCCCTTCTGACTTCCTGTTGAGTACATGGCCCACTGGGACTTCCAGCTGTGAAGAGAAATCTGTGAGGGAAAGGACTGCCTTAAGCCATGACTGAGATATATCTGGCAAGGGGATGGTCACTTGCTCTTTGGTTGTTCCCAGTTTAGGACACTGAGCTTAAGGGTGAGGACGAATCAGTGGGATTTGGAAGAGAGTTCTTCCCTCCGGAGCAGTTTGAGAGGATAAACCAATGTCAGAGCCTTAAAAAAAATAAGAAAAAAAAAAAGCAACCTGAAATCCAAATGTGTCTGCCTGGTTCCCCTTCAGTTCACAGCTGGCATGTTTTGTTCTCCACCAACGGTGTGGGAGGCTTTAGCTCTATTGACAGATGAGCTCATCAGTCYCCCTCAGCTCTGGAAGCTTTATCAAAGCCAGCTAATCACGTTACTGACACCCGCCCAGGCCAAGGCGCCCCACTGCTGTCATCAGCCAACAAGGTGACACACACATGCACACTGCACCAATATAGGGTTCATTTTGTTTTCAGTCCAGTCCCACTGACAAGGGGATGTCAACACTGGCTATATGCACCAATAGAGATGATGCTCTCTCTCACTCGCCTTTGACACTCCTCATTCCTGGAGATATGGGACAGCTCTACCAGCATCTCATGGAGAAGCAGGATGATCTCTGAGGGACAGGCTCATGTCTGGTTACCAGCAGAGAACTGGGAAGGATTGGTCTGGGTTTTGACAGGCCCAGGCCCTAGCTGGATCCTGAAGCCAACAGCCATTTAAATCCAGACACTGAGGTGTTCAGGCCTCTATCCTTGTGACTGGGTTGGTTTTACTTTTGTACCCTCATTTCACCAACTACTGCTCTGTGATATAGTCCGTAATGCTTTTCCTGAAGGTAGAACTGGGAGCTGTGCTCTTTTCCTCAGGAGTGCTTCTATATGCAAATACTAATCTAACAAGTCAAGGGAAATGGCTTGTCCTGCTGAGCTTCTGGGATTTACACCTTCTGCATTTACACCAACGATGGAAGAAACCTGTCACAAATGGGACTCTATGGGACCCTCTTTCCTTTGTAGGTTCACTTGTATCAATGTTCCCTGGTAGCTTGTCTTGGCTGGACAATGCTCAGGAGCACATTTGGAGATGGCTGACGTTTAACAGCCTATTCTGTTAAACACCACACTTCAGTGGCCTGGCTTGCTGTGTGCCTCAGCCACCAGGGATCACCAGCTACATCCCACCCTCTGGCAAGCCTGCCCTGGGGTTGCAGCCTCAGGTCTTGGGGAGACAGAGCTGCACCCAGGCTGGCTGTGTGCAGAGACCTCACCCACACCCTGACCTCCTCCCACACCTGGCTGGCTCAGAGCTGCTCAGTGCAGAGGTTTCTGTCCCTCTGACAAGGGTCCTGGGCTAGGCCGTGACTCAGGCTACTCGGCATTTGCAGCTCCAGAAGGGGCAGCTACCCCTGCCAGGCCAAGACACTGTGCTGGGGAGGAAAGCATTTGGGCAACTTGGTGCAGGGTGAAAACTCGGCCCTGTTGTACCTAAATATTGGGCACTCCTTAAGCCACCTATTTCAGAAGGGAAAGGAGTGCCATTCCCAGTGCCAATGGTCTCAGTCCATGACCTCACACTTCCCAACTCTCTGTCCTCCCAGACCTTTTCTCTCTCCAGAAAGAAATTAATTTCCCTGGTTTGGCCCTCAGTGTGATTGTGCAGTTGCTGCAGGTCCCTCTGCCAGCCTGACCAAGGAKATACCTCGGGGCTGCAGAGATGAGCAGGGAGCACTGTAAAAAAAATGCCACAAGAGCAAAGAGGAAGAAAAGGCAGGGGTTCGATCCGAGCAGAGCTGCACAGGCCGGCTCTCCACATGCCATTTCCCGCTCCCTTGTGGKCATGAGCAGGCAGGTGACATCCGCCATGCCATGAGATGCATTCACCCACCTATACAGACAATGTCCATGAAGCCATACATTCCATAGCAGATCTGGAAGAGCAGGTCCTGGCGCTGCCATTTGGCCGAAGGACTGAAGGTCGACCAGATGAGCCACGAGATACTGGCGATGAGGAAGAGGGAACCCAGGATGGCCGCTGCTATCTGAACCTTCTCAATGACTGTCAGAGAGATGGCTTGCCACTGCAAGGGGAGGCAGGGGGACAGCAGAAGGGACAAGTGGGAGGGAGGAGGGAAAAAAAAAAAAAAAGAGATTAGTTACAAGGTGCACTGTTTTACATTATGGTAGTTTGGAGATTCCAGAGAACACCAGCATGGACTGGGGAAAAGATACCAAAAATAGCATCCCCACATCAGTGCGTCTGTGTTGGCCATCACAACACAGGATGTTCAGCTGCCACATGTAATGGAGGCCAAGCAGCATCCTGGGGCCACAGCCCCCATTTGCTGTGAGTGGAAAGGCCTAAAGAGCTGAGCTGTCCTTTGGAGGTCTCCTGTGTAAGTCAAAAGCTGGTTTCTGTGCCACTTTGTGAGAGCTGACAGAATCACAACACTGGGTCGGATCTCACTGAGGCAATGCACACCCCATAAAACATGTTACAAGCAGCACGAGTTCCTATGGTCAGGATTTCTTGGCTTTAGGGCGATGACACATTCAGGATGTGTTCCAAGGTAAACGGCAACACTYCTTCCTCAGAAGAAGAAAAAAAATACAAATAACTTCCCCAAATCCACTGATCCATTCATTATGTCAAATATCTCTGTAGAACCTACAGTATGAATATCCTGAGTCTGGTCTCCCCTCTGTAACCCATAACAACCCCTCCCTACTTGTGTTTACACTGCTGAGAAAATGCGCCTGTAAAATAAAAGAGCTGAAATTGCTTTCTCTTAGAGGGCTTGATGGTCCATGGCTGCTCCTGCAAATCAGAACCCAAATGCTTAAAGAGACTGGGGAGAGACAGGTCCTTCTGGCGCTGAGGTATGTAGGCCACCTTTAGCTGTGAGTCACGTGCCCTTGAAATCTCAGTGGGGAGAAATATAAAATGGGCAGAAATATAAATAAAGGTGGAATTTAGCCTCTTGCAGGTAAAGAGGATTGAAAGGAACTGAAAMCCTTTAAAGCTTTAGCCTGGATTCAAGCCCTCGTTGAGTGTCCCTGTGAAGTGGTAACTCTGGGGGCCTCTGAGCACCCTGTCGTCTGTCAAACACATCCTGAGACGGCAGGGGCACCTGTCAAACCCTGTGCCATCCTTTCAGAGAGCAAGAAGGGAGTACAGTTGCTGGGTCTCTCCTAATGGTTGTTGCATAAGGACAGCACAGGTCACTCAGGAATTCCCGGTGTTTTGGGGCTGTGGGCATGACCCTGAGCTCTGCTCAGAGAGMAAAAAGGAGAACAGGAGATGTGTTGGGGCAGGGACCACGACATTGCTACAAGTCCAGAGACCAACTGGATGCACTGCCTGCAAAGGTTGTCTTTGGAGAGGAACAGACGAGAGCGTCAGTCGGATGCTGATGTGTGCAGTTGTATCTGGAAGCAGATTGCTTGGCTTGGCCCAGCGGTGAGCTCAAGTGTCCGCCTCTGCCAGCTCTGGTTCTTGGCTTACATCCTGCAAGGGCAGGCAGCCTTCAAGGCARTTGTCAGGGATGGGCAGTATCAGTGAGGTGGTACCAGCTTCTCTCGTGTTGGCCACAAGATAATATAGCCATAAAGCTCCTAAGCAGAGACAGAGACTGCATCCTGCTGAGCCAGGCCTGAGCTCTACTAACCATCCTGCCATCCAGTGCAATGGCTGGGCCAGCCAAATGCAAACACAGACCACCGAGGGCACACAGTAATCTCTTAGATGATTCCTGCTCTGCTCAAAGACCCAGCCTGCTCCACACCTTCACCAAAGGCAACCACAGCAGTGCCCCTTCATGCCATGAAGAACATGAGGTAGTGAACAGCCCCTTTCAAGGGTTGGGAGCTTGGTGGTGCTGGAGGACCAAGGCCAGATGCTGGAGCCCAGAAGACATGTGTAACCACACAACTCCTCCCAAGCCACGAGACAGAGCAAAGGCCACTCCAGGGCAAAGAGAATAAGAAGGTCTCCTAGCATCTGTCCTTTCAAGTTGGAATTCCAAGGATGAGAACAGCAGATCTTCCTACCAGCTCCTTCYAGCTTCATCCTCACAAGACTGTAAGCAGACACAGGGCAAATCAGCTACTGGTGTCAGCTCAGAGCTCCAGGAATACAGCTGAGGAGGGAWTTGGTATGTTGGGTGGGTTTATATTTTCACCTTTGGAGCTTTCTCCAGAGCTTGTCTCTCCGTCCACTAGCTCTGGCAAATGCTGAAGAAGMAGGGACGCTTTTCAGTATTTAGTGCTACATGCTAAGGTTTTACTGCTAGTCACTCATGCTGATCCATGCACACCTCTGCCAGCCAAATCATTCTGCACCATTTCTCTCTCGAGAGGAGGTAATGGACTGGCCACTCACCGTCTGTCTGGCAAACTGCAAGGCCTGTGGCAGCAACAAGTCCTTCCAAGGTAGTAATTAAAGAGAGAAAAAGAAGCAGCATCAGCTGATTTCTACAATTAACAGCCATACCCAACTAGTGTCACYGTTCTTCTGAGACAGGGAGTTGAGTATATTACTGAAATTGTTATACTATCAAGGAGGACAGCTTAGGGCAGAGAGAAGTTACACTCTTGAGTGCAAACTTCAAACCCAGCTCCTTCAGCTGGGAGCAGGGAGGCTGGAACACAGGCAGGACTCTGCCTGACACTGCTCTGTTGGCAGCAGCTACCGGGCAGGTCACAGCAGTGACAGTGAACGAACCTGGAGTCCTTCAGCCAGGCTGGGTAGTGGGAGACTCTTCCCCAGCATCTGGCACTACGTGACTGCGACGTGCAGCAGCAGTCCTGACTGTTTGGAAGGTGGCACTGGGGCGGGATTACTTGCCAGCAAGGAGGTAAATGGGTCAGAGCTGAACACTGCTTGCAAAAGAATCCAATGTTTTCCAAAAAAAGAGAAAAAAAATCCTCTTTCAGGATTACGTTTCTGAGTATTACAATTTAGCATCACATCTCACTTGAACCACCAATAATCAWCAAGAATTGCAGGGTTTTTTTCTTCATCTCTAATTTTGTTGCACATCCTAGGGTAAGTGGTGTGGATAGAGAGAAAAACAGGGGCCATGGCAGAGGGCAAAGCATGTTGCCCCAGTTAAAGTACAGACATAAGTGTCCAAAGGTTGTTCAGAGGTGGAATGTGATGATGGATTTTAGCTGCAGGAAGCGGGCCTGGTGCATCCTTGCACTGGCCATCTCAGGGGCTGGTCTCCATCGCAGTACTGAGCCTTTCATGTTTCCTAACAGCCCTTAGAAAATCATCCGCTCTCCTAAACCRTCTCCATGATCTTCAAGGCCAGCAGACCAGGGATTTGGTGGGTGACCCTATTGTCCTCAGGTCACTGCATAGCTGCTAGAATAAAGGTCTTAGCAACACTGCAGCTTTCTTTCTCTGGCACTTTTGAAACCCCTCAAAGCTCCTTGCTTGAATGCCTGGTTATAGATTCAACCCCCTCCCTACGAATCTCCAACTCAAACATTCATGTTCTAGCAAGGTCACAGTGTCAAGCAGTCCCACCTTGCAGGGGAGAGACCTCAAAATGAGCCCTTCTCTCCTCAACTTATAATGACAGYCAAGTCCCAGGTAACTGCTGAGTTGTATTACAAGCTCACCTTTAACAAGTGGCAGCTCTTCCAAGTTGTCAATCAAGAGACTAACTTCTAGACAGGTAGCAGGCTCTACAGATGCTCTGCCACAGCTGAATAGGGCTGAACTGAGGACCTGGTGATACCAGAAAGCATTAAAGGCTCCTGTGGGGTAACAGGAGCAGCTTTGTGAACTCTGTGCTGACAATGGCTTCAGAGGACTGAAGCAGCTCTCTGCAATGGCTGGCCAACCACACTGGAAAAAGCGCTCTTTTCCTCCAGATCACTCTGAAAACAAGTCCTCTTTCACTGAGGAGCAGGCTGGCTCTTCTCTGCTACCATGCCCCTTGCTTGACTGCTTTGGCACAACACCCAGATGTGAGTGTATAAATCACTAACCTCTCTTGGACTGTTTCCCCCCCAGTTTTTCCCAGTTTCCCCAAATTGCAAGCCTCTGTGACCCAAATGCCTCAGAATGGGTTTGCCAGGAGCCCAGGTTTGACATCTGCAGTGATCTCAGCTGGGGTCAAGCTGGGACCTGTGCCTGCCGGTCATGCTATACTTGTTCTTTTGCACTATTCTGTAATTTACATTTTAAACTTGGAACAAGGCTCTTTCCCTCTTTGCTTCAGTGCTTCCGCTCAGAGACTTGTGACTGAAAATCCTGGCTGGAAATGTAACACTAATTAATAATGTCATTATTATAATATTTAGGGCACAATCTGTATTACCCTTTGCCTGGCACCTACAATCTCCAAATACTCAAAAGCACCAACACAATCAGATCCAAGAGACCTATTTGCCTGCAGAAGAAATCTATGTCTTACTGCAGCAACTTGCTAAGAAGACTTGCTTGCTAGAAAAGCCTTCCTACACTCCTGAGAGCTCCCCCATCCCTGCCTCAGGCAGTTCWGTTTATTTTTATTGCTGTATCTGACACGTCCCCTTAGTATGTATCATTAACATCCTGAGCTCTGCTAGTCAGCAATTTCATTTTCAGGACCACAATTATAAGCAGGCAGCATTTTTTTTTTCCTGGAAGGATAAAGTGGACCATTCCCAGCACTGCTTAGGGCTGGGTCTCCCCTTACTGCTGTCCCAGGACCCTGGAAATCACTTCTCCAATCATCTTTTGGAGGATGGCTTTTCTTTCTACAAATTCACCAAGCAAACTCATCCTCCAGATACAAAGGCTCCCTTGCTGTACATTTACAGATCATGTGGCTTATGCAGATACCACGAAGGCAGCAGCGAGGAAGATGGGTCTGTTCCCAAAGCACCAGGGCTACATAATGAAACAAGCACACTGATGAAACCCCCTCTCCCCCATGTGCCACAGCATCTAATAAAACTCAGGCTATGGTATCTGTGTCCTAGAAAGCCCCTGTTGCAAGGCCCATCCTATGATATCTCTGTTGCTATGACTGCTCGCACTGTTCACAGGCTGGAGCTGAAGCAGGAGACAACCAAGTCAAGCTGGGACAACTAGGAGGCCCCAGTGAACTTGGCTCTGGCCTTTTTGCTTGGGAGTTCAGGCAGAGGTTCAGGCACCCTGGTGCATTTCTTGTGGATGTTGGGGCCACATAAAGGGGCCACATCAAAAGAAAAAAAAAGCATTCATCGGCTCTTAATGGACCATCTCCACAGTTGGATTAGAGCCAGAGGAGACCTGGTAACAGATCCCAATCCTAGGACTGAGGATCTTTGGAGCAGAAACAACCCACGAGACAGAAAGACTCAGAGACAGCAAGTGTAGCCAGAGCAGAAATTCCCCAGACATTAGACAGTTTTAGGTCTGGAAAGGCTGGCCCAGACTCTTGTTTTTGCTGAAATCAGAGGATCTGATTCTGCTCTTGGAAAGGTGGATGTGGCTCAGCAGTGGTTATTAAGGAGGAGGACAGGGAGATCCTCTGCAGAGTCCTGTCATGGTGGATACATTCCCCACCACATATCAACTACAAAGTGCCTGTAGTGCTATCAGACACTCCCCAAAACTTGTGTCTTCAGGATTCAAAAACTTTTTGAAGTCATAGTTTTTGAACAAATACTGCAATGAAGAGAAGCATTTAAGGCTCCCCATGTCCACTACTCTTTTCTTTGGGACTGGCAGACTAGTCAGTGGAACACACAGGTAGGGAAGAAGACTCTGCAACCTCTGGCTTGTCACAGCCTGTGGGATACTTTTGTTCATTTGCTGACTGGCTGCTGCTTGGCAGGATGTTTTCGATGTTCTCTGACAACCTTAATCCCCCCATCGCAGCAGGTCTGCAATGTTGTTGCTTTAAGACCTCTGCTATTAAATCCCAGCAGTCCAGGGCTGGGGGTTAATTTATAGAGATTCGTTCTGTCAAAATACCAGGCCAGAAGTCCCTTTCTGCTATGAGACATCATAACAGCCTGGAGGCTGGAAGGAATCGGTGTTAATTATGTATGAGCTGTGTTCCCCCAGCTCTAACTTCTCTGCCCACGCCATGAGTCTCCACACACATCTGGCCCATGCCATGCTCCTAAACACGCCAAAAAATGGGTAGCACACTGATTTTGCAGAGAAACATGCAAATCCTGGAGAACATGTGGGCATCAGGTGTGCTGAAGTGCTCGGTGGTCTCTGTGAAAGGCCAGGGATCATCGCTTTACTTAGAGACACGCTTGTTTTTATACGTGGAGCCTGGCATCCACAGGATGAGGAATGAGCGAACGGGATGCCTTTTCCCGCCACACGTTATCACAAGGCCAATACTTTGTTCTTGTACAGAGTGCCAGAGTACCCCATCCCTTTCCTCATGTTAGAGGATGAAGAGAACTACAGGAATGATGGAACCGCTGGTGACTCACTTGGTGCCGGGTTACCTTAGCCCCTCAGTCCTCTTGGAAAGCCCAGGCCTTGCACATGAGCTGCTGGAGGATCTTCCTGCTAGTGCTTGTGTAGCACCTGCTTCCCAGGAGCGACTTTGTGCTCACTCTACACAGGCGCCTGGGCAAGCAGCTGTAACTCTACACACGCTGCATTTATCCTRGAGCAAGCAGCTTTTCACTCCAAGTGCTCCTTGCCAAATCTCCACAGAATTTCTCCAAGAAATGCTGTGAAGCCTAGCTGGAAACAGGAAGCCCTCAGAAATCAAGGTCCGTGTGGTCCTCTGGAAATCTGTCTCTCAGAGCTACACTCCACAACTCAGTTAATTCTGCCAATCAGCCTTTATGGTTGTGGCACAGACCAATACATTAGACCACTTTCAAAGAGAAGAGCCTAAAGCTAACAACTATTTGTGCAAGCATTTGGAATGTGCACATGGGAAAGGGGGCTTGTCTGTGAATAGCTCTAGCAAATTYGGCCAAGTGAGGAGCACTTGGGTAAAAGTCAATGACCCATCGCCCTGAGCCATATAAAGGTGTAGAGCACTTGGAGGTCATCTAATATATGTGGTGCTAGTTACATTCACACTCTCAAATCTGCACCCACAAGCCCTCGACACCACTCAACTTCACACCCTTGATCTGAGGCATGTGAAGCATCAGGGCACTCAGGGATACAATAGATACTACTCTGTCCGAATATCCCCTCTTGTTTTTCAATCTGGTCTAAGTTACTAGAGCCAAGAAATCAAGACACTGTGGTGTGAGGTTTGGGATGAAACTGTTGATCTCTTTAGTCCACAGCACATGGGAAATCAAATCAGAAGCTTCAGGGGAGGAAGTCTTTTTTCTTATCCTTCATCCTCAACCCCCCAAAAGTTCCCTATGACACTCCCACTAATACTTCATTTCAGTATGGAGACACAGAGAGTTGCGCCTGTTTCCTCACTGTGTTTAGGTCCCCTAGGATTGAAACAAAAGACAGACAGAGACAGTTTGGAGGAGAGATCAAGGCTTTACATTACCCTTTTCTTTCCTTTCCTTTAATAAAATGGGCTTGCAGCTCCCTGGCAAGGTCTTTGCCTCTTGTCAGAGACAGCAGCACCAGCAAAGAGTCAAAGCCTCTCAGCTGGACCACACTGTTATAGACACAATCTTATTCATAATGTGCTGCTGCAACATCTCTGCAGTCTAGATGATGGTAATTAAGCAGTAGTGCCTAGATCTAATGGGCTTCCTTACCTCCAAGGCCCTAATGGTACTCAGTGAAAGCATGCAGCAATTAGCCTAACTTCAGGTGTTGCCCCTGCAATAAATCAATAACTGTTAAGGATATATTATCCAATTTTTAACAGGCACACAGTTTTTCCCATTCCAAATCTTGACTTTTAATTGCTAGCCCACATGGGGCTTAGCAAAACCCAGTGCTTTTGAACTCAGAAAAGAAGGTCTTCTGATGCCTTTTACATAAAGATGTGTCACACCTGCAAATCATCACTGAGAATTGGGCTTACAGAGACCAGAGCACCAGCTCCACTGCTCTTATGGCTATGCAAGGATGTATTTGCTTGTGGGTGAGCAGTAAAGCAAAGAGGCTTATAGCATCAGAAGAGAAACCGGAAGACCCTTCCATGCCCCTCTTCCATCCCTCATGTCAATACAAAAGAGTCCCAGGAGAAGGAGATTGGGTTTAACAGCACAGCTCGAGGCACAAGGGCTTGCAACATGCTGTTTCATCATAGACTTTTTGAGTGTCCTGTAGGGAATTGTTGAATTCCTTTGAATTCTTGTCCCGTCCCACCGTGCCCCTGGAGAGACACATCTGCAGTCTTCAGTGGATGAATGCATCTRAAAGCCTGTAAGGTGTTACAATACTACTACAGTCACACAGCTTCTTAATGCAGGAAGAAAATGAATGCAGACATTGTCAAAGGAGAGGAAGAGCAGGTTCCCAAGGCATCTCCCTGCTTGCCTCCAAGCACAACACAGTGCCTTTCTGGACCAGGCCCTGAAATCCCTTTCTAGAGGGCTCAGGCAAAAAGATCACTGTGCACAGGGAAGGAAAAWCCACACAGGTAAAATTCAGTTGCTCCCAGAAACAAAAATAGGAACAAGAATAAATAGACTTTGAAATGTCTCTAGTACCTTTACCTGCAGAGGGTTCTTTGTGCTTATGGCAATGACGTGATACTTGTAGTAACACAGCTCACAGCTCCAGCAGCCTCTCTCGCTAATCCATTTGATCAGACATGGCTGGTGCGTGCATTTCACCGATCCATCGCATCGACACGGGCTCAACAACTCCCCCTGAAACAGAGAGACGGCATGAGCAAGGCTCCCCTCCTCCCACGGCACGGCTGCGCAGCCACATGCAGACGCTGGCGCTGGCCTAAGCGCTCCCATCGGCTGCTCGCTTGCTGCGTGTTTCTTTGTACCTGGCTCAGGCAATCGTCATGTGCCCCTGTAATAATTCCTGAACAGTTTGACAGAGATGTAGAGGGCTCAAARAGGACTCTCTTCTTCAGGAAGAAATCGGTGGGTAGTTGAGAAACCAATWCTTCAGCATCACTACTGAAGGAAAAGCTACATGAATACAGCTCTTATTAGACCCGCAAAATCCACCCAAGGCTGCAACAGACACAGCTCCGGCAGAAACTGGACACTACCTTTTCACTTCTCACACTCATGGCCGTCTGCAACCCCTTTTATTTATTTATTTATTGAAAAAAAAGGAGTTCCTGGTGGGGAAAGGTGCGAGGCAGGCTCTACTGGAGCCTGGTGTCCTACTCRGCTCAGGGCAGCTTCCTTGAGCTGAACCAGGCACCATGGAGGAGACACTWTGACCTTAGGTCTTCCAGTGCAGCWGAGCCATGCCAAACGTGGTGGTGCTGTTCCTCTCCTGGACACGGACTGACCCCAGGGTGATGCAGAACCTCCCAGAAATTGCCAGTTGATAAATGTTTGCAGTGCTAGACWCAGGTCTCTCTTTCTGAGCGCTCCTGGATCAAGAGGAGTGAACCTGAACATGGGTAGCAAACATGTGCTTTAGATCCGGGTTATGAGAAGCAACCAAAGCACCCACCCTCTTGGATTGCTCCCTTGTTTCTGGTATAACTTTAAACAGGCTATTGAGGAAACCACTACATTATTCTGATCCAGGTTCTACTGGCCTGTTCCTTACAGGTCCAACTTCACTTCTGTACATACCAGCGCAGGAGCTCATTCTACAATCAAGGGACCACCACTTATGATCATCATTTGCCATTACTTATTTAGGGAAGAATAGAGCTATTACATTTTACTTCCGACCTCTTAAAAGTTTAAAAGCCATAATATGGACCCCAACTGGGTTTTTAGCTGAATTCAGAGTTTAAAATCTTYAAAGATAGAATGGGAGCGTCTACAAGATGGAAAAAGGTGGCATCATAATTTCAGTGCTAGGCAGAGGATGTTTTCTCTTATACTTCTAGATCAGCCCTTTGCTCTCACCACTGTTACTGCTGATGGTGCACCAGGAAAAGAGAGTCTGGGCACTGAGGTGGCGGGACACAGCAAAAGAGGCCCACCCGGGGTTGCCTTGCATTAGATTAGATTAGATTAGATTAGATTCCTTTACTGTTAAACCTGAGGGGAAAACACCTTGGATTTCAGGGATCCACGTTAGATCTGAAGGCCCAAATGAAGAGAGAGTCACGCAGGCCAAAAATGATACCGCTTCATGTGAAATCTAATGCAAAGAAAAAAAAGTTAATAATTTCATTTGCTTCAGYTAGGTGACCTGAAAATGTCAATTTTTTTTTTCTAAAATTTCAGCAAAACTGTAAATAACTGTTCACGTTACAAAGCCAGACTCCATTCTACCTGACACTGATTTTCATTACACACTGGCAGGGATGTGAAGGGAGAGGAATGGAGCAAACAGGGCTTTAGGTTCTGTGGATTTATTTTTCATCTGGAAAGGTGCGACAGGACAAGACAGGCCTATCASGAGAAGGAAAATGGGAAAAGATTAGATAGGAGGAAGGTGTGTGGGAGAGAGRAGCACTGATGTTTGACATGCAAACTGTCTGCAAGGTGTAGTTGGAGGGGCAGGAATTCTGCCGTGTTTGTGCCCCTTGCTGGGATCATGGTGGAAAAGTGTAAGTGCCACAGGAAACTTAAGCGAGCCAGGAGGCAAATGGAGAGGGATTGGGGCATTACCCCTCCTTCAGCAGCTAAACCTGTGCCTGCTCCGTGCCCCTCTGCTCTGAGCTCTCAGCACTGGGTTTTGCTTGAAGAGTCTCTAAAATCCTGATGAGACAGGATCAAATGTGGAGCAGAACAGAGTAAACAGCAACAACCTCCAGGCAAAGTGGATGAAAGGTGTAGCTGTAGCCTGCAGAGCAGCAGGCAAGAGAGTGACGGTGGCTCTTTGGCTCTGYAATAAGTGAATCAACAAAATCAGAGCTCTTTTCTTCAGAGGCAGAAGGTGTCCATAAGTTTCTCACACCRGCGTGGGGACCCAGTGCCCATTTCCCAAGCAGGAGTCTGTGACATAGATTGTCCTGCTGTCTCCTGCAAGAACTCAGGACTGAACTGGGGAGATTGGAAGGCTCCAACTTCTCGATATTTTGCAAATCCAGCAAAAACATGATTTACCACCATTTTCTCCAGCCGTGTGAAATATTATATCTTTGCATGTGGTGCACAGCTATTTTTGCATACTGTGAAGCCCAATTCTGTACACAGCAGGCATTCATAAAAAGTGCCAAATGCACACACGTACACATGCATTTATGTACCACAAGAAAAATAAACACCAAGGACATATTAAAGGAATAAATTCCTAATACAGCAAAGGAGAAAATCTCATTGYTGACTGTACAGTGAGCTCAGGAACAGACTGTCAGCTGTGATTAACGCATGAAGGATTCACTTTACAGACACACACAAAAGCAAGAGTAAAAGCAGACACAGCTCACGGCAACTGGAGGTGGAAAATACAACTCCAATGTCCAYTTCTGATGGTTTGGAGAAGATGGTCTGCACAACATATCCTCCCATGCTTCAAGCAGCAGTTTCCCACTAGTTCCCCTTGGATCTGTTCTCCAAAGGTCCTTTGAAAGGAAGGAGCAATTCCCAACACTTATTTTTGCAATCTTATTTTGTTCGATTACTTCCTGTCGTTCAGATCAGCCTAAGCATTTCTAAGTATTTCTGCTTTTCCAGCAACTAGTGCAGAAATGCCCCCCAGCTGCAGCTTCCAGCAGATCCTCAGCTTGCTCTCTAACGTCTTGTCCCTCTTAAACACCCAAGAAGATTTTGGACTTAGAGGTATCACCCTCATGTTTTGCTATCCAAGTCTAAATCAGGGTTGGTATGAAGGGTGRTAAAACCAATGTTAACAGAAGGGGAATCAAGGTCCTGAATTCAGCTCTTACCCTGCCAACATATGGATAAAATACTGTTTTGTGGCTCAGATGCTCAGAAAGGCCATGTGGGCTCCATCACTGGGGGAATATTGTCCTTGTAATGCTTAGCCCAGCCATCACTCCTGCCTAGCCCTTGTGTGGGATCGACAGGGATCTCCCTCCGCTGCCTCGATGACCTGGCTGAGCAGAACKGTCCTGATTGAGGGGTTCCTATGGCTTTGCCAGGACTCAGGGAGCATGGGCCTAATGCTGCCAGCTGCTTGAAACTAACTGGAAAAGTGCTCCGAATGCTGCCTTTCTGGAGGGCTGCAGAGAAACAGGGATGAGATTTTTGGAGATGAACTGGGTGTCCGTATTTGCTCCTGCTCTGTCCTCTCTTTATGAAATCCCGATCTGTGTCCATTGCAATACGTCAAAGTAGGTAATGATTATCTGGGCCCTGCTATTTTAAGCCTTCTGGGAGGGGTTCTGAGAAAGGATGGAAAAAAATAATGCTAATGTGAGCTTCTGATGCTTGGTGTATCCAGGGAGAAAATAGCTCCATCAGGATCAGCATACTGATGTCGGTGTTTCACCCGGCCATTTTATKTGCTATTTAACAGGCTCATCTGTGGAGCTGGGACTTCATCCACACGCTGCTGCTGAAGCTGAAATTGCTCACCCACCAGCAGGCAGTTACGGAGACTGTTTCCCARGCCTGCTCTTTTAACTACAAATTATCAATAACAGATTTTTCCCTTTTCTGTCCCCTTTCAGGCGGAGGACTGTTTAACCTCCAGCCCTCCCTCACACTTGGTCTGATAGAGGCAGCCACAGAACAAGCAGAGTACCGGGCTCGGGCCAAACCTCCTGGCCTTTGGACGTGCCGGTGCAAGCCCACCTGGCCTCCTKTTGAGCACACCAGGCCTGGAGATGGCAGCACCCTCTGGCCAACCCACGGACTTCCAGGCTCTCCCAGCTCCAGCTGCATCCACGGCAGAGCTCTTTGGCCTCCTACACCCGCTTCAGTGATCTCTCCTTACACCAGCTCAGCTCTAAAAAGCCAAGACCTTACTGCTGCCACTAGTAAARCGAGCATTTTGAAAAGCAGTGCAATTCTGCAGCAAACTGTGATGGCTGGTGGTGACTGCAGCACTTGCAGATTTTTCTTAACTGTGCATTTCCTTGCTCGGGCACAAAAAGTAGCATCAGTTTTTAGCATCAGCAGCAGGATCGGTGCCATGGGACAGACCAGGGCAGTGCAAAGAAGGTAAAAGAGTTGCCCACACCACAAGGGCTACAGGCTCTCTCTGGATTTGAACATGCAGCTTCTCCTGATCACAGAGTAGCTGCACACATGGCTCTGACTGCTAGCATTAATCTGAGTTTGTCTTGTTTGGAAAAAGGAAACTGGGAATATTTAATTTCAGGTCTTCAACTGAGTCTCCTAAATACACTTAACTTCACATTGAATTTAAAAGCAATGGGAAGTTTTATTATGGCAAATAAATACCAAATGATTTCTATATTAAGAACATAATTACAGAGGAATTAACTCTGATGGCAAAGAGAAACCCTTTGTTACCTAGCTGGTAAACTTCAGTAAATATGTACTAATGATCACTCTGTCTTTACACATGCCTCCAGGAGCTGCCCCTCCATCCTCTTCAACCTAAACACACACCCTTCACTGCAAGCATCTCAAATGCTTCCCGTGAGCACCCTCCTGCACGTGAATAGTGCACCAGCCTGCCCGAGACAACAGGAGACACGGAATAAGTGCCTCCGAACACGGAGGTCACGCGTTTCCATCGTGCCTCCTCTCCGAGCCCTTCAAAGAGTATGTGCATGTATACATAAATATATATCTCTATATCACATGAAACTCTGCAGCAGTAGATTGAAGGTGGATCCAGCAAGATGAAGTGAGAAGAAGGCTCACATTTCCCATGGCTCCAGGACAGCACAGCGGACACTTATCTTGTGCTGTTGGTGGGACCCCTCTAACAGCAGGGCCGTTGGGATGAGCCAGGCATGGCGAGGGCACGTCAGGGGTTCCCGGTGGAGCCGGGGACCATGCTGGCTACCACGGCGTTGGGATGGCAGCAAGGAGCAAGGCCTGGCTCGCAGGTGGCCAAGGATTACCACATGGAGAGGAGTCCTATGGCGGGTGCACTTGTCCCAGCTCTTCAGATGGACCTCACTGCTGCTCTGATTTGGGGATGGGGCAAAGAAGACAGAACGAGCTGAAAGGAGGAGTTATAAAAACCCAAACTACGCAGAGTGCCAGCCGGGGCATCAGGAAAGGAGCTGTGCTTCATGCCTTGTGATGTGGCCCTGCAGCTCCCCTCTGGAGCAGGTATCCCTGTGCCCTGGCAGCTCCGAGGGCAGCGGGTGCCCAGCCCCAAAGGGGACATGAAGCGCTGTACAGGACAAGGGGAAAATCCATCTCCAAGTGACTGCTCCTTTAGCTCAGTGGTGGCAGCGAAGAGCAGAAATCCCTCAGGGGAGGCTTCGTGAGGAGGGTTCGAGTGAGGGTTTCACTGGCTTTCGTAGACACGCGGGGACACGCAAACAGCTCCTCTGCCCGGGCTGCTTGCGTCAACGGCTCGGCCGAGCTCCAAATGCTAGGGCTGTGACRCCTCAGAGCCTGCTCTGAACCACGACCATCACCCTCCTGCTTGGGGCAGAGGCGCCGAGGGCAGGCGATCCATTTTAGAGAGGAGACAATGACTTAAAGCCCCATCAGAGAGAAGTTTCTAGCCTGTGGCTCCATRGTCAAAATTCCCATCTTGGGATCCTGGCCATGGAGCTCTGCAAGATGGGGCTGCCCCTCAGGTGGGTGTGGGTCCCTTTGTGGGGTCCACACAGCGGTTGAAAGCCCCAATCYTGTATGGCAGCCTGGGGAATTTGGAGCAGGTTCAGCAGGGCACAGAGCTGTTGTTTTGGAGCTGTGGGCAATTTTCTATGGATATTAGCAGCCCTGTGAGTGTGACACGTATCTCCAGGAGGGCTGTGACTAACGTAGCTCCCAGGCGTCCCTCACCCGCCGCCTACGTCTGGGCAGAAAAGGAGGGACAAGGCTCAAACCTCCCCAGCAAAACTACCAGCACATGGAGAGGGAGGCTAATCTGGGGCTCTCTGGGAATATGGGCATTGGGCTGGGATATGTTTCACAAAGTCCTAGGCTAAAACTGTTTGCTCCAGCATGAATCCTCCCGAAAAGCCATCACATTTGCAGAAATTCTCCCGGTCCCCAAAAAGCAGCACAAATTGTCTTTCCACCCACAGCAACTGCCTTCTGCAACACCTGAGAAGAGCAGAGCTTTTTCCCCTGTTGATTTCAGAGCTCCGAGGCTGACAGGCCTTATAAAAATTTATTTATTTATTTATTTATTTATTTATTTATTTATTTATTTACGCATGTCTGATGCAGCCCACGCTGGCGGCTGCCGAGCACAGCAAGGCAAAGGTGCGTCAGGGTGCGGAGCCGTCTCAGCTCCCCCGCCAGGTGACGTGGTTTGGTGACATTTGAGGACTCGGAGGCAGGCGCTGACGTTAGCCCTGGCATGAAGCGTCTCTAGAAATCACTGGCTCGCAGCAATGCTAGGGCTGTCTCAGCACTAGGCACACTGAGATCAACCCTGCTTTACCAGCTAGCACTTACAGCCTTTCAAACAACGCTTTACGCTCCTGACATCTGGCTTGTGTCTAAAATTCAGCGCTTTTGCCACCCTGTTGTATTATGTGATCCTCAGGGAGATAAGAAATGCACCCCAGCATGTAGGATACTGCAGGCACCTAGGCAGAGGGGGTTATGGCTAAAGTTTATGGCTARACTTAAAGGTTATGACTTAACCTTGCAGATCCTAGCTCTGGGATTTCTGAGTGAGTTTTGCCCATGTAATAAGCCAAAAGATGTAAAGTTTGATGAAAGCTCTGGAGGCTCCGCTTTKTTGTTGGCACAGAGCAGTTAAAACCCCACTGCCCCCATGCCCAAGGCCACTGCAGTGATTTGGGGGAGAGGCACTCAATCAGCTTGGATCCAGGAAGGCTCCAGGAACCCTGAGCCATGCCATAGGGTTTGCCCTATTCAAGSAAATTGCCCTGCTCCTCCCATGCCACCTCGGAGTGAGATGCTCATGGGCAGCTCCTGAAGGGCTGCCCCAGGCACCCGCAAGGTCTCCTCTGTGCACTATGAGCAATGGGTGCCACATCAAAGCACCTGACGGGAGCCACTCTACTCTGCCTTTCCCACAGAGCACATGGAGTGCAAAGGATTCCGCTGTGCAGGAACAGGGACAGGTCTCCCCTGCATACAGATCAGCACCCATCCCATTAGGGAAGAGAAAAAAAAGGGCCTTTTTCTCTTTTCATTGCTAAAGCTTGAAGGAGCTTTGCAGGGCAGGAGGGTGGGACAGAGACAAATGAAGATGAGAAGTAAGAGCCCAGGAAGAAAAGAAACAAGGGGGAAGAGCCTGAAGAAATCATTGTGGAAAGCCCACCGCATCAGGGAGCAGCGGTTCTGTCTCCATGAGACAGGAGCCTCCACGCTGCAGTGACTCATCATGGGAGCAGCACGGAGCAGGGGCTCTTCTGCATGGTTCTGCCCCGGYTCCTTCACTGGTTTCCAGGGCAAGGTGATTGAATGCAGCTCCCTGGAGCTTCATGTGAGCTGTCAGGGAGCTGGGGCACGTTTGTGCAGTGCCTCGGAAACGGAAAAGCAAGGCAGAAATGTTGGGGAGTTTAATATGACACACTTGGACACGCTCCTACCACTTCTCACAAAAAAAAAAAGAAGGAAAAAAAAGGAAAAAAAAGAAGAAAAAAAGGAAAAAGGAAAAATGAAAAAGGAAAAAAGAAAAGAGAAAAAAGAAAAGATAAAAAAGAAAAAAGAAAAAAACTCGATCTAGGCTAGGGTGTTTCCAATATTCAAGTGTCAGTAATTTAGTAACTTGCCAATGTTAGTAATTTAGTAACTTTCCCACAGGCAGGTAAATTCCCCCAGACCAGAGCACCTCCTTGCCATCACTGGCAACGGCYGAAAGGAGCTGGTGCAGGTAGGACCAGGTATCTCACGGGTTAACATCAATTCCCTTTAAGGGAAAGCCCATTAAAGGAGCAAGAAACATCCATTTTTCAAGAAGCAGACACGCACAGGCATTTCTTGTGCAACAGGCTACAGAGAATTTTAACACCCTGGTTCCAGGCCAGTGAAAGGTGAAGGGCAGAGGACTCTAAGACGTAAATCTCATTCAGCCATAAAAGCAGCACCACAGGGAAAGCTGCTCTTATGCCCCGTGTTGCTACGGGCTGGTACTCATCCGGGACAATCACCGCTAGCTGAATGAGAAGGACAGTCCCTCGGGATCCATTCAGCTCAGCTAAAGATAGCTGAGATCCATTTCTGCATGCAGCTCTTGCCAACTGATAGGCCGGGAGATTCCTCTGAGCAGGAGTGCTGACCCATCGCTTAACCTCCAAGCAAATTACACAGCGGATCACGATAGCTGGGCGATTAAAATAAGTCTAATGAAGATAATAACAACAAAAAGTCCAGAAAAGGCCTTGATGGGGATRGGATCCAGGTGCAAAGTTCAGAGGAAGAAGACCCACTCTAGAAACCTAGAGTGGAGAACTTAGAGCACGTGGCACAGGGTGGCATCTAGGCAGGTTTGGAAGATCTCCAGAGAAGGAGACTCCTCAGCCTCCYTGGGCAGCGATCTTTCAGTCAAACCAATTTAATTTCCTAAAGTCAAAAAAAMCCCTTCCTGGTGCCTCAGTGCCTACTCAATAGACATAACAACTGACAGACCAATGGTTTCCAGGCTAATTAGGCAAACACTGCTAAGGAACRTATCCCCAGACACACGCAACGCTGCCAGAGTCATGCGTGCTCTGTCCACATCCCACAGTGAGTCCCACGTCCCGTCCCGCTGGCACAGCAGAGGCCAGCACAGGCCTTTCCCAGCCGCATACACGTTCTTGCAGAGCCCAGCTCTCACCCCTGCCCCGCTGTGCAGCCTTGCTCCAGCCACTGCTGCATTCAGGCTCRTGGCTGGTCTCAACCACAGTGCCAAAAGACAAGGAGAAATCAGTTAAGAAGACCCGTTCCACAAGAAGAAGCCCAAACCTTGCCTGAAGTACTGAATAGCAAAAGCATTTCAGGAACTGTATCTACTTATTAATAGTCCAAGGGGCAGAGTGTAGCTATGTACTATGTATAGTGTGTGTTACGACACATAGACCAAATTGGGAACCATTTGCTTTTCTCTCTAAAGGATTTGCACAGGAAAAATAAGTTTGCTTAGGTGTTCTAGAGCCCACTTCATCCTAATGTCATTGAACGTGTTTTTGATTAGCTAATTTAAGTGATTCTTGCTAAATGTTGCTCAGTTGCAAGGAATCCAAAGCCARGCATCTCAAATATCACCTGCTGTGCCTCATCAGGTGTGATAATAGCAATGATTAAATGAAGAGCCTTCAGTGCATAGAAATCAGAGTGCTGTGCGTGTGAAATCAAGGTAGCTGAATACCCCTGAGCGCTTGGGTGTTAGAGCCCATTCGGCTCCAGCGTTGTGCTGAACCTGTGCTGTGCTGAATGCAGAGCGGGAGATGTCTCAGCCTCTGAGGAGCTAAAAGGCACCCTAGTCTGCAGCTCCTGGGACTTTCACCCTTTAGACAGTTGCAACCATACACATTTTGTAAAGCACAATGATCTAGTCTGTTCTGAAAGAGAAGACAGCTGTTGCTGCGCTCTGGCTCTTCTTAACTAAAAAATAAAAGTATTTCAGACAATATGCAGATTTATTCTGTGTGAGATGCAAGAATGAACCSTGTTCTGCTCCCTGAGATGCTGGTGTAAATCTCATGCATCTTCATGGAGCCAAATAGCTCTTCAGCACAAATCAAGTGTCCTTAAGTTATGGCTTGTTGTGATAAATTTTAAACCAATTAAAGACCTTTTCCATTAAGATTTTTTTTATATAGATTTTTTTTTCAAGTGAAAAAGTCCCAGCTAATAGAATTCTTCTAAATACACCACTTCTTTTTCATGGGAAAAAAACCCCAGTTATTCCTCAGTTATTCCTGATTATCTTTAATCCTTAGGGTCCTTCACCTTTCTACATCTTCAATCCTCATCAGATCCATCAATGTGAATTTTAAAAGTTCAACGTATAAAGTTAATGCTTTCAGCACGCAAGCACCATATAATGCAATTCTTATCAGAGCTGTGCTCATAATTCAGCAAATTGAACTTTGCAGCTACTTGCCTGGGAAGCTCTTCCTAAAGATACTCAGCTAATGGCCATTTCAGAAAACATTAGGCCATCAGGCACTAAGAAGCAGTTGTGGAAAATCTACAGAAATGGATGCTGCTTAGACTCTCCAGATGATAGATCCTGCTTTAAAAGATAGTGAAGCAAACAGAGCAATAGACTTCTTTTTTTTTTTCCCTTCCCTCCCCACCTTTCTCATTTGCCTGAGAAGGCTGGAAAGCCTTTCAGTATGAGAGCTGAGGGGACTGTATTTGCCTCATTTTCTCATTTCATTTGTGAGTGATAAAATGGCCGGGTGGCACTGGTGGCATAACAGCAGCAAAATGCCCACTTCCAAAACTGCAACAGCTACTGAAGAGCTGCTCCTGGCAGGTGCCATCGGTTTTCACTGATGAGGGGACGGGAAACCAGTGATACACCGGGATTTGGGGATTCCTGTTTGTCACAGTAACCTCAAGCAACCACTGATCAGGGCAGAGGCTAGCAGGGCAGGAAGCAAGAGAGCCAAGTGCACCTGAAGTAAGTGGAATCCAATAGCAATATGAGGAGAAAAAAACAGAGTGGATTTCCAGTACTCAAAGACAGCAGGCAGAAGGGCAGAATTAATCAAAAGGTTTTAAAGAAGTTGGTCTACATAGAAATGTTCTTGTTAATGCTAATTTGGAAGGTCAATGAGCCCAGCCAAGCTCGTTCAAGCCTGTGCTGCTGTGCTGTGAACCGTACGTGGAATTGCATTTGGTGGCAGCTTGACAAGTTTAGTTTCTGTGTCTGGAGAGATGGGTCAGGGCATGCCCTGGAGAAAGCCCTGTCCTGCTGCTGGGGCTCMGCGTGTGCAGGGTGCACCCAGGAGGCTGTGACATGGGCAGATCCTCCAGCCATGGGAGTGCAGGGGTAACTCCTGGTGCTTGTAGCTGYTGAGCTTTACGGTGCCCCCCAAAGCTACGGCCTTCAGCGAGAAGCCAGCATCTCCCACCTCAGACGATGGTTTGGAAGGAAGGGCTGCYCAAGTGGGGTCACCATGGGGTTTATTACAGAAGAGCTTTTGCCCATCTYTCTGGGTTGGTTCACAATTGGCGAGCTGGAGATGGAAAAACCTCCAAAGCCRTTTGTGTCTCCTTTTGCTCTGGATAGCATTGAGATGAAGGCCACCACTGGCCTCGAGTGCACCTAGTGCAGGCTGGAACAGAGGCCCGAGGTGCCCCGGGGCCCTGAGCTGCAAGGTTAAAAGTGGAAGCAGCAGAGGGGCGATGAAGTGGGAAAAAGCATTTCTGACATGGAGTTGCCATGGTGGCTAGGTAATAACGATGGAAAATAACGAGCAGTTTGCTTATTTTTAGCTTTGGTAATGCTGCAGGACCGAACCGTTTCATTAAGAATTGGCCTGATCCGCTTTTCCTCGATGCCTCCCAGACCTGAGAAGAGGAATCYGCAATTACAAAGTTCACTCATGTAGAGCCCTTCAATTACTAGGTAACTCCGTTACCGCTCTTCCAAACAYTACGAGATCCATGCAGTAGGACATGACATCTGAAGTAATTCATTTTTCATCTGCCGATTAGCAGAAACTAAAATGGTTCTCAGAACATCCCAATTTATGAGAGATCAAGTTCCTTATTACTACAGAATGTCTTAGTGGAGAAGTCATTTCTTCTTAAAGTCCCAGGCAACCCTGCAAGCAGAGATGCTGCACAAAAATATGCCAAAGAGGTAGTGAAGGGGAGAATGCAGACCCTTAGGAACCGTGGCCGAGGGAGCTCTAGAGCCCTGCGTTCAAATCCTGCCATAAGGTCACTTAAATGTTTGGTGTAAACTCAAAATGTTTGTTGACATAAATGTAAACTGAAGGTAGAGACACCTGCTTTGGAAATGATGCAGTTACAGAAGGCGGCAGAATRGGTTTTATTAGCAATGAGCTAAAACCCAGCCATAAATAAGCAGATTTCCCTCATAGTTATCTGCTAATCCAGTTGGTTAAGTGGCAGCAGGACAACTGTCTGCAAGATGCAGTTGTAAAGGATGTTGACTCCCATGCAACCCCAACAGGCAGAGCAAGGAGCAGCCGATGACACCTCCTCTCTATGGGGGCCTGGGGAAGGAGCCCGAAGGCTGGGGTAGGGGAGGTGCCTGCAGGGCTGGCAGTGCAGATGGTGCTGGAGGAGTCATCGGCAGTCGGACTGAGGGACAGGAGCAAAAGGAGGAGCCCTGAACCTCTCGGCAAAGGCGACAGTGGTCACGTTGCCTCTACACTGGTGTTTTAGGTTCAAGGTATCCTGAGCAGTGGAAAAGTAGGTGAAGTCCCCTGGGGAAAAGAAAGGTTTAAGAGGAGGGTGAGTGCGCTCCTGCCAACTCTCCATGCCACGGGCTGTGCTGATGCTGTCCGTGATGAACCGTGTCCTCGCATCACAGCAGGGAGCACAGTCCAGGACTCATAAAAGCGAAGGCCCGCTTATTCAAATTGCAGCAAAAATAAACCATGGGAGAGGAGAAGAGGTGGCTTAATCCCCAAATCCCTTTGCCTAGCATGACAACTYTCCAGATGAGAGGATGCAGCCAAAGTTACCTTCGGCACTGGCTGCGCTGCCCCCGGGGGAAGCAGCAGGCACTGATCCTGATTTTCCAGCGCTGCCCTAGCCAAAGACCTCCTCTTTATGAAACTACTCAGACCCATGTGCTTCAGCCTGCCTGCATACACCTTCTGGTGAAAGCCCTGCTGCTGTGTTCCTGATCCAGCTGGGGAATCCAGGCAGCTGCCCCATTTACGAGCAGAATATGAAACAGTGAGGACAGCAGGTAAAAATGCATGTAAAAACAGCAGTGTCATCAGTGAAGTGGGCTACAAAAACTAGTTCTTTCTTTTAGTCTTCCTTTTGCACAAGAATAATGTCAGCTTTACTGAGCATATAAGAGTGCACATAGGCGTGTGTATGTATAAATGGTGCCAGGGCTCTGAGGTTTTGGCACTGTCAGCRTAAAGATATTAAGGTTGATTTATTATCTGACTCTGCAATAACCTTTTGAAGATATACTGATTGGCAATTTGCATATTAACAGATATATCAACACTGAGGCAATGTCAAACGGTACACGCAGCTATGTTCCACTCCAGAGGTGTCTGAAATTCAAACTGTGGCCAAAAGGGAACACTCATTTGTATCCTTCAGCATGGAAGATGCTCTGTTGAAATATAAATTATTAGCCTCTCTGCAGTTGGGGTTTTTTTTGTGCATTATCAAATTGCTTCTCCTATTCCCTCCCTGTAAGACTTGCTACGTCAGATAACAGAAACTGTTACAAGAGAAAAGTTTCTGTCATGTGAGGTATCTCCCCCCACACTTTGATTCAGTTATTGGATGGAATGCAATGATYCAGTCAGATCGGTCTGCGCTGGGTCTTCCTGCCAAAGCTTTTGGCTAGAGAATAGCCTGCCTTCCTCTGAAACAACACATCTCCCTGGCACTTTATAGCTGTCTTAACAAGTGGTGGCCACTGCATTGGGCAGGCTTGAGTGTCCACTCCTGCCTGGGCATTTCTTTTGCCTTTGCAAAGAAACCAAAGACTCAGTCAACAAAACTGATGCTCAAACTGCTCGTTGGCAGCTTTGGGAACACAACTGGGGACTTACTGGGTGAAAACTGTCGGCCTCGGCCACTCAAACTAGAGACTCAGCAGCTGCTACTTAGCAGCATTAGAGTTTTTATTGTCTTTCTAATCTGCAGTCAGCTATTAGTAAGGCAACGTCCTTCACACCCACTGAGTCCACCGCACTGCATGCCTAGGTGCACCAAGATAAGAGCAACCTGAAAGCGTGTGCTTCTGCCAGCCGGCTTCCCCAAAGCTGACCTGCCACCTTCCAGCAGTGCCATTACTCCTCTGCTGTTACTCAGGTAGCAGATATCTCTAGGAGAGCAAACATCTGCACAACCCGTCAGTCAGATGCAGCGCAGCGTCTGCCACGTGTTACTAAATCAAGACCTCTTTGCTGCCGAAACTGCTTCATGTAAGAGACTATAGGAAAAGCTGGTTTGAAAGCGTGGGGACACCCAGAGAGCTCAGCAGAATCTGGGTAATGGTGGTACACCCTGTGTGTTAGACRAAATCATCTCACCATGCAGCTGATGGCAAAGCTGGCAGGTTGCTTCCCATACAGCCCTGGCAGCTGGGAAGATCTGCCCATTAGGGCTACCTGGGGACAGACTATGCCTCTTTTTGCATCCGTTGTCTAAATTCACAGCTGGCACCATCCCAGAACCTCCACAGTAACTGTGGCCTCACGCGTTAAAGCAAAACCAGCAGCTCTTCCACCGCCCACCTGTGGAGACACAGGGGAGCTGAGCAGCTCTTCATCGTGACTATCCTGCTGATCACCCAGTGCTGTTGTCAGGAATACCTGAACAAATATCTCATACTGTTTCTGAACAGGCAAGATATTAGACCCATACTTTTAAGTTGCTRGTTTTTAAGATGCATCTGGGAGTGAAGTTCAAGAAGCAAAGCTGTCCCTTCTAGTTCTCCTTTCTTCCTGCATTTACTGTCCTTAAACACTTTTCAACTACCAGACACCAAAGAGAAGCTACTGTGAGATCTGTAGCTGCTTCTCAAGAGATATCAGCATCTCAGGCTGCTGGTCTGCAAGAAGGTCACCAGCTGAAGCACCAGAAAGAGCAGAAGAAGGAGGGATGGCGGTCTCATACTTTTCCCTGGGGTGTCAGCGCTGTATCATGGACATGAGATGAAATTCAGCTGGGAAGTATGAGCATAAAGAACCTCTGAGGCTCAAAGAAAACTTCACTTTTTCTGAGTCAGCTGGCCTCAAAAGACAGGGCTGAAGGTCCCAGGAGCTGAGGTGTTTCAGTGCGTCACTCCTGGCCTTTGTCAGGACACAAGGATTTTAAGAGGTTTTTGTCAATTCCTGCTTTTTTCCAACCTTTCCAGAAATGGAGTTGTTTGAGAGATGAGTACAGAAARGAYTGCTATCCACAGGCACGTACGTATTACCTGGAAGAAGTCCCACTAATTGTTAAGATTTGTGTTCAGGGCAGGGTAGTGTGTAATCAGCTACTCATCCGCTCCTTGGTGCTGWACACTGGGAAGTTGTGTCTGCAGAGCCGAAAGCATTCAGGCAAGACTAAAGAAACTCATTAGCCAGTCATCACCCTCCGCGGAGATGCTCCTGGAATGGGAAACAGCTACAGTAGCTGCAATTGCTTCCCGTGGGCCTGGATCCACCGCAGCAGGCTGAGCTGCAGCGGGSAGAGGGGGTTGTGGCCCTGGCTCTTCTCGCTGCAGCTCTGCCAGTGATGCACAGCTCAGTCTGGGGGCAGTCTCCACGACKGGATCCTCTTTCTACGTACTGGGGGATAATTACTCTTATCCACCACACGCTGCCAACCAGAGATTTCATTTATCAGCATTTGTCAAGGGCTTTGAGATCTTGAATAAACAAGGCTGTTGAAGTGCAAATGATTGAACRTGGCCAGTCACAAGTCAGGGTGGAAAATGAGTTTTGTTGGCATGAATGAGCTGCTCCTGCAACCACAGTGTGTGCCCAGGCTGGAGCGCTGGGGCAGCCCATGTGCACTGGAGGGCAGCTCTGGAGGCAGCCCTTTTTTTGAGGGGTACAGAAATAAAGCCCAAGGTGTCTGCGGGCAAGGGTGCTTGCAATCATTCTGAGAACTAGGAGGGTTTTGGGCAACTATAATGCTTCTATGAAAAGTTTCCCTATTTTCACTGTGCAGTGGGGGAAGGATCTTAAAAAGCTTTAGAATATGGTCTTATTACAGCCTCTTTTTTCAGTATTACATACACACACATATTGCCTACTTGGGGCTGCTGGAGCACTACACAACCCCCAAATGAATCCCAGGACTTTTYCCCCCTGAGCCTTCTCCTTAATTTTGTTGTCAAGAGCGTTTGCAAATACCCAATTTGTGCAGCCTCTCCCTCATTAGCACAGACCCCTGAGCACCYGCGTGCACCCCATAAGAACAGGAAGCAAGGCTGGCTTTGGGTTTGGCTGCAGGAGACTGACCTTACTGGACTGCYTCCTGCTGTGTTCCTGTACTGCCTAGTGCTGAGGTGAGCTTTTTAAGGGASCAGCTCCCTCATGCAGCCTAGGGAAGCACTTTGGGTGTCTAGGAAAGCAGGAGGGTGTTTGGATATTGTGTTGGGGCCAACCTGTGGCTGCAGTCTGGCCTCAAGTGGGGAGCTGCACTGGGGGTGGCTTGTGCTCCCTCCATCCCTGTGCTAGGGCCTCAGCAACTGCTGGGCATTGGGCTCATCTGGAGCACATGGGGCAAACCTTGGGGTGGAAATAGCCCCTCTGGAGAAAGCTCAAGSTACCACCCAATGAGAGTTGATCTTCCCCTGAAACCAGCCTTGATGCTGTCTTCTCTCTTGTCCCTTTTTGTCAACGTCCCCCAAACAAGGGTTCACTGTGGGTTCYAGAAATGTCTGCAACTCCCTTGATTTCCTTGGGAAGCCAGAGGTGGTGGGATAGAGTGGGGTTTTGTTAGGTAAAAGAAAGTAATTGGGTAGCTTTTGAGTGGGAAGAAATATGTTRTTTTCCTTTAGGCAAATTTCAAACTAAGCTTCAAAACTATAAACAATAAATATGAAAATATGTTCAAAACTAAGTGCTAAGGTTTTTATGCAGTGCTTTTTTTTAGCTGAAACACTGTAGTTAAATCTGGCATGATTTTGTAAATCACCATCTAAATAAGTTTGTGAAGAGGATTTTCTCCTTCCCTCCCCTCAAAGTCAGATGTTCCTAAGGGTAAGTGGGGAARGGCAGAGTTTAAGGTTTGCCTTTAAGGTTTGCATTTCAAAACACAGTCCTGCTCTCTGCCCTTTACTAGGCATTTCTGCCAGCTCCTTGTGCTGTGAAGCTGGTCAGCTCTGCTGTCTAGCTAAAAATGAACCTGGGGGGGAAAGGTGAATTTTCAGTGGCGCAAGGGAAGGGTCTAAMAGAAGGGTGGTCAGAGCATGGTGGAAAAGAGGCAGCAATCGAGTTGTAGATGGGCTTTTTGGATCATATGTTATTGAGTCACATGCCGTCACCTTCCCTGGTGAGTGAAAATGCTTAAACACACACCTTTCCTGGGAGGATTAGTTATGCAAAATTACAAAATGCTCTGAGATCCCTCAGAGAGGGTGCTATTGATTTTTCTCAGCCTCTTTTTTGCAGTCTCCCCTCCTCTCCATGCACATGCAGTATTGGCAGTACATGCACAGTGCTCCATAAAGCTGATTCCCAGGCACGACTAAGTGATAAACACTTTGGAAGAATACAAACTAATTTTATTGTTAAATCCCAACTGTTGTCCTGGGGAAGAAGAAAAGCCACCCACCAGCTCACAGTACCTTGAAGCCCGCCTGTGCTCTGGGGAATTTGCTTTCCCTTGGCAGGGTGACCAACAGGATCACTTTGGAGTGATTTCAGGGAGAGATTTTTGTGCCTCTGGTCTCCAATGTGAGCAGGTCTGTGCTTGTGCTCAGCCCATGTATTACCCGTACTTGGCCTACATTTTTCTTTGTTTCACAAGAGACATGTCCAGAAAGTTGCCCTGTTTTTCTGGCTGTATCAGCTCAGSCGATTAATTACTCCTTTTGCAAACTTTGCCATTGACTACATTGCTTTACTGGGGACATTTCCTTGCCTTACCCCCAGGGCTTTGCAAATATGCACACATCACAGTGGGAGCAGCCTTTCAGGGAAAATGATCATTTATTTTCCATAATCTTGCCTTAATTGTCTGCTTTTATGAGCTATGAAATAGTCTTTAATAGCCTGCATCCTGACGTCCGCACTGCTGTACTTCCTGAAGGGAGCTGTGGTTCAGCGCTCTGGCCTCTTGTTTCAAGCTCTCTGCAAAGTCTGGGAATAGTCACTGGGATCACTATTGGCTATTTTAATGGCTTTTTGTGCAGGCRTGACAGCATAAAATATTTTGAAACAACTCTGGAGAACAATTATGAAATATGTCCCTCAAAGACTCCCACCTCTTCTACACAATTCTGCATTTTCCTTTAATGCTTTGAGAAAAACTGTACCTTAGCCTCTGCTGTCCAAGAAAAAAACAATGCCAGCAGCAGGCTGGATATGTTGCATTTTGGGGGATGCTTTTCCTTAGGGCATTTTTTTTCSTGTGCTCTTGAATGGCTTGTTAGATGCTATTTAGGTAGAAAGAGTGCTTGTTTCACTCAGTAGATACTCAAAGTTGTCTGCCAGGCAATCTCTAACTACCTGGAATTATTTTGGAGGATGCTTCTCTGCAATTCAACAGTAATTGTAACAAAATCACCCAGGTGTATTAGCAAACTGGGAACATTGCTCAGCAATAATATTAAATGAGCAATGAACGCTTTGCCAATTTGAGGTTTACTTGTTCCCTCACATGTAAGCCCAGAGGCCTTTTAGCTGGTTGCTTTCAGTGTTTATCACTGATTTCAGGACTGCTTGTCCCGATTCCAAATTCACAAAACCTGGAGGGGGAATAAACGGAGGGGGCTACCTGTGCTAAAAGACTACAAAAAGGATGGAGAGGGACAAACAGCCCTGCTGTGCATACAGCCTGCTGAAGTGTGCAAGGCTGGGGAGGGAGAGGAGTTATTTAGCAAGGTGCAAGGAGAAGCAATAGGAACAAGTGAACAAAAATTCTCCCTGTGATGCAGGCTATCTTAGCCTGGATGGTGCTTGCTAGCTGGAAAGGGTCTTCCTTTTGCATTGACTCCCACTGCCCTTCATGTGTCACAAACCACGATGTTTTTGTGGGCATCTCTTCTGGAGCTACTTCTATTTCAGAAATATCAACACACCCTTCTCATAGCCAGATAACAAAGTTAGAAGGTAGTCAAGGGACGTTTCTCTGGAAAGAAGACTATAGCAAGTTTGACTGTAGAGGAAGAAATAATATATTTGGTACAGACATTTGTGTCCCTTAGCACTGTTGCTTGACTGTAACTCCATGGACCAAGGTCAAGGAGCTTCCAGCCCAGCACACAGGGGAAACAGATCCAAGGAAACCAGTCTGTGTAATGGGGAGAAGCTCTTGTTGGGCAGGAAGTCAGGCAGGAATATCTTCCCTGACTAACCAATAAGCCCCACTACTCTATTTTAAGAGATTGGAGGCTGCTTTGAATAGACAGATATAAGATTGAAAAGATTGCTTTAGCAGCCAGCTTCAGCCTCCTCTTATTGCATGTCATATAATTTTGCTCACAAAAATGCTCTATTCTATTATAAAATCAGTTCCATTTAGTGCCCAGTTCCTTCCAGAAAGGTCCTCAAAAACCTCCCCACTTGGTCACTTAAACTTGCTTGTGGTTTTCACTCTAAATGAATTCTTGGACAATTTATATCCACCTCATTTCTGCTATAAAAGAGCTTGAACAGCTCTTTTCCCTTCTCAGTGTTCTCCCTACTCTGCTGTATTTATGGTGAAAATTCAGTTTTTGTCAGCAGTTTTCTCCTAAACTCTCTGATTTCTTCTCATAAGATCACTTTGCATCTGTTATCTATATAGCCTGTTTCTGCCCTTGGTTTGAAGTCTTCTTTTTAGGCAGAGGTGATCTGCACCTTGCTTTGCTCAACGCTAGATCAACTCCAGGCAGCTCAAAATGTTGCCTGGGACCAAATCTCACAGGGTTCCTTCAGATCCTGCCTGCTTTAGAGGAAGGGTAAGGACCTCAGATTTTTTCTAAAGCTGCTAGTCTTTAAAATGATGGCAACCTCCAGTTACAAAAAGAGRAAAGAGATGGAGGAAAAGCAGTGCATGACACATCAGTAAATACCCAGAAGATTTCCCTCCACAAAGGTGGAAGCCCTCAGCGTGTCCCTTGTCTTTTCCCTCTGAGACCCCCATGTGTCGTGAGCACTTCCATGTAGTGGTGCTCTGTGCTGGAGAGGATTGTGATGTCCACGGCAGCACTGGGAACATCCAGTTCTGTGCAACGGTGGCAGTCCTTTGTTTTCCACTCATTGATTCAAAGGTTATACTGTCCAAATAACAATTCATTACAAAAGGGAATTAAACAAACAGCTCGTTTTTCCATAATAATTGTTTTATTTCTGAGAAACCTTTCTTGATGAACTTCAATTTTAGGGGCATATGACAAATGTACTGATTGACTCTAACTGCTTCTAAATTTACTCGGGTGGTGCAACAGRAGGGAGCTTAACCTGGCTATGACTGAGTTTGAATGACAGGGGCTTTTGAGAGGCAGGTCATGATAGGAGGCTAAAATAAGTGTCCATGCTGGGGGTCCCACTGCTGCTCTGTTCCAGTGAGTGCTCCTTGCTGTAGCCACCCTGCATGTGGGGCAGAGCACTGAACTGGAAGGGAGCAGTTTGGACCCCCAAAATACACACAGCACCACTGTCCCTTTCCCAGATGCACTMAGGCTGGCTTTGGCCATAGCAGAGTCATACCAGGACCTCAGATTCACAGGTTATGAGACAAAAGTGTTTTCTGTGTTATTTTTTGCTGTGATCTTTTGAACATTGGTTATTTTCAGGCCCTATCCTGTGAAGTGGGAGGTTGCGGGCACAGATCTGAGTGCCTTCTGAACCTCCTTGKTGCATCTCTTTCCTGAGCATACCCCCAAAGGTGGTCAGCTACTGATGCTGGAAAAGCACCAAGGCCGTGTACAAGTTCCCTGGCACTTTTCTTCCTCTGCTTTTCTGGAGAAAGGCACAGTCTCCCAAGCTGGTGTCTGATGTTCTCTGTGCTTCTGGTGAATTTGGTCTTTGGATTTCAGAGCTGCCCATATGCCTTGGCCCATGAATGTGGCTAGTGGCTAGCTGGCCAGCTTGTGCTGTGCTACCTCAGTACCAATCCTGTAGTGAGAAATTCTTCATGTCATGGCAAGGGGAAAYTCTGAGTCATGAAGATACCCAATTCAGTAGAAGCACCTGTGTTGGATGAATTACCTGGCTGGCTTCATATCTAGTAAAGGACASGGCAAAATCTAAGGAAATGCTACAAAAAAAGCAGTGCAGTGAGGACTGCATCCAGCATCCCASATGTACTGATTCTAGAGGCACACTGTAGAAAGAAAAACAGCTCTTCAGCACRTATCCCATGTAATTTTTCATGTTTTTTCTTATCCATGCTGGCATGGCTTGTGAGMGTATGAAGGCACTCTTGGGATGAAGGCAAAGATTTAAGATGTAATGCCTGCAATTTTAGACATTTTAAAAAATATGAATGCATCAGAAGAGTGATCACCTCTCTCAGGTATAAGATATTGGATGTATGTGAAAGGGAAGGTCAGAAAGGACRAAGGATGCCTCAATCCTCCTTTCCATCAAATTCAACTGCAAAACTCTTAGTGACTSTCTTGAAAGTTGGACCTTGAAGAAAATGTCTCCTGCTGAAACACTCTGGGGATATTTTAAAACCAGATTAATAAATAATTGGACCATCTGCATTGGAGTCAGTAAGTGGAATGACACATGGAGGGTGTCTGTAAATGGAACAGCTTCAAATATGCAGAGTAAAATACACAATGGAATGGAATTTTTCCATAATAGACATAATTATTGCCAATTTCAGTCTAGTGCAGGCACGATGAGAGACCCTGCCTGGGAGATGGGCTGCTTTCTCCTAAGAAGCTGAACAGATAAATAGTAGAAGATTGCTCCTGCCCTACAGGGGTGACCATCACATTAAGACAGACCAGGGTCAGGAGCCATAGCAAGGAAATGATTTGCCTGAGGCTGTCTGTAGAAGAGATCAGCAGAGCTGAGATCAGCCTCCATTTCCTAGAGCCCTGCCTAGACTTCATTTGCCAAGTTCCTTTGCTTTTAGACAAGAGATGATCCTGCCTCTAAAGCCACTAATGTCTGTTGAATTTTCTCCCATGCTAGTCCAGGATGGCCATCTCCTAGACCAGCTGGCTGGGTTTTCATTAGCCATTCCTCTTGTCTTTGCAATGGTGACTGGGGGTGATACTTGGTATTGGCAGTCTTCACAGGAACAAGGGCCAGACCAGAAGTTCATTTACAGTGATCACATCTGGATTGCTGAGTTTAATAACTCTTAATCCCTCTTTTGTTGTTGTTTTTCTTTTGCTCCATCCACATCTTAAGGAAATGAGTTGCCTGGTTGATGCACTGTGCAAGAATACCTTGCTGTTGCTGCCCTCACATTTGTCAGCTGGTAACTGGATGCCCTCTTGGGTTGGAGGAAAGAGTGAATAATTAATTGTTCTCTGCTCCTTTCTTCCACTCARCCTGGATTTTATAGATTTCTATTCTATAATTCCTCCCTACCTCCAAATCATTTACCAAACCAAAGTGAGCTGCTTATTTAGCTTCTTCCTATGTATAAACACAATGTGAAGGTAGTTTTGGGGTGGGATGGAAATGATGTTTTATTTCCATAACCTGTATGTAGAATTAGCCTTTCTGTAAAATTGAAGCTGAGAGAAACATTGACTGAGAGATGTATGCTTCAGCTGAGAGCCCCTAAGGATGGGATTTACCACATCTRATGTGCAGTGTTCTGTGCAGCTGTCTCTGAGCTTGGCTCCTTGGACTTCTGGTCCAAGAGAAGGCAGGGATCTGTTGGGCCCTGCAGTCCACTGCCCATAATAGATGATGAGGGAGAAGCAGATACCTGCTTTTTAATGTGATGACACTATCATTAAGCAAGGTTCTTGGACTGCAGCCACCAAACCACTGAATCCAGGAGCTGGTATTATGGAGGGTCATGGTCATTTCCAGGTGAATGTGTGTCAGTTGACAGCATGCTTCAGCTGTGGCTGTAGGGAACCTGGTGAARCTGCGGTTCTGGTTATCCAGGGAAATGAATAAGCAGAGGTGAACCWAAGGGGCCTCTCTTGCCAGAACATACCTGGCATGTCCGTATTCCACCCTAATGGTAACACAGGCTGCCCACTCTTTCCTGTAACAGCCTAATAGCCAGTCCCCACTGGCATCAGTGGATGCTCAGTCTCATTTTCACTCTTGACCCCACCAGCTCTCACTGTGCAAGAGCAGGAATAGGGTCTGCAGCCATAACCTTTACTGACAGCCTTCATCTGGCAGAACATCAGTGAGGCCCATGGCTGCCTTTTTTTCCCCCCCTCTGTGGTCTTAGGCTCTTAACGCAGGACAGCAGAAGTTGTCTTTTATATGCTATCAAACCACTGCTTTCTAAAATCCCTGTGATGGGGTTGGAGCAAGATGGCTGTCAGAGCCTCTGTAGGAGAACTGGGGTGGGAAGTGAGGATGACAGTTCTGGTTTGCCACTTCTGGCAGATTTGATAAYGGTTTAATCCTTGTGAGAGGCCTCTTCTCTGCACCCGGGCATCCAACAAATGTAGAGGAGGAATACAAGAATTGCCTCATTAAAATCTCATCACAGAACTGAAGACGATATCCCTGTCTTTGTGAGGCAGGTACCAAGTCACATGAGCCCCAGCAAGGAAGGAATATGATAGGTCGAGTCGAATTTGCCTCCTGTCCCTTCACTGCCCCTCACTGCTGTGCAGTGCTGGCAGTGGCTGCTGTCAGCACGTGGCRTCCTCGGCACTACTGGGTGGCTGACAGCGCTGTGTGAATCCCTCCTGGAGGGCTGACAGCCAGGGGTCTGGGAGGAWGCACAAGAGAAACCTGCTCTTCTCCCTCTGCTCATCCTTTCATTTCTCCTCCTTTTCTAGCTCTCAGTTGAAGGCGTGTTTCCTTGCTCCTCTCCTCGGACCTAGCCCTTGCTRGAGAGCCACCTACTAATGGCTCCCYATTCACTCAAATTCCTGGCCCCCCTGAAATCCCCTGGACACCATCCCAACCCTTCATGCMACAGATGTCTCCTAGAGTCAGCATCTCCTTGTCCATGTGGGCAGTCGCTGCCTGGGATTTAGACCAGCACATAGAAAGGGAAAATTCTTGTTTTTCTTATTACCAGACCTAGAAACTAGTGCTGTGACTGCTTTGGGTTTTCGGAAAGGAGGCAGAATCTGACAGCTTTGGGATAAATCTCTGAGAAAATAAGGCAGCATTTCATTTTCAGATCTGAGGAAAAAGATGGGACACAATAGAAATCTAGATCTTAGAATAACTCTTCAGAGAGTCTCTTAAGAAGACCTTCTCCCTTAGGATTTATCCCACAAAGAAAATATACATATATATATGTGTGTATATATATATTAAAAGCTTTTAAATGCTCCAGACTTGAGACACCTGCCTTGGATGGGATTGTTAGAAAAAGTGGAAAGTTAGAGCYGACTGTAACAGAAGTGGCCCAAGGCTGTTGAGTTCAGATGTGGAACCTGTCCTGGAGGATTGTCCACACTGCCTCTGTCTGAATCTCAGGTTTTGACTACAACCTTCAGTAAAGATGAAGGCCAAAAGCAGGAATGTCCTACTACATGGAGACGAGACACTGCCCTGTGATTCTGGAGGCAGAGGTGAGTACCTTGAATATGGCCACCAAGGAGTACTCATATGGGTATCCAGTGGGAGTCCAGCWGGGGGTTTGGGAGAGCCAGCAGTATAAATTGTTGCTTTTCCTCTTGAATTTGCACACTGTGGTGGGTGGCTCCAGTTCATCTCTGAGGGTTTCACCCAACATCCCATAGAAGGATGGTGCCAGAGCCAGGTTTCTAAGGCCACTTCATCATTTTCTCTTTACATGAGTAAAAAGAGTCTCTCCTCTTCTAAGCAACAACTAGATTTTTGGTACTGGCAAAATGGAATTTTGCACTGGCAAATGGAATTTTTTTTGGTACTGGCAATGGAATTTCAGACAAGTCAGAAGCAAAGTAAATGTTAACACAGAGTGATCATCTCCAAAATTGACCATTACAGGGCTAGTGTCTGTGTGCCATAAACAGAATTCAGTCTGTGGTAATGGGGCAGAATGCAGAGAACACAAATGACATCGTTACCTTTTAAACGAAGCAAGGATTATACAATACTCAGTAGGTCAGTGCTAAAACATTGCAGGGCTCTAGTCAATGGCTGGCTCCCCTTCTTGGCACGTTTTGGCCAGCCATGGTGACAGCTGGACAACGTGACAAGTCACTCAGAGCAGCATCTCCCATCACAAAGTACAACTCACAGACGTGCCTGGCCATAATGGCCTCAGACTGCAGCATTTCTTCAGTCTATTGGTGAAAAGAGAACAGGCACTTGGTAGAAAGTKTGGTGTGCTGTAACTGTAAATACTATGTGAATTATTAATTTTTTGTTTACTACCTTCAATATTTTTCTATTTGGTTCTTTTCTATAGATAGAGCAAAGGACTGCTCTGTTTTTAAATAATACACAAATTATCTTTTTGTACATATTTACAGGAATAATTTTTGCGCATCTTTTCCCTTGAATAGATTTGAATTTTGTTGCATATTTTATTAAAGCATCTACTCAATAATTAAGGAGGGTAGGTAATTATATGTAAGACTACTGAACCATTTGTAKTGCAATGTGTACTAACACTTATGGAAAATATAGTCAGTCCTCAGGAAGGTGTTTTCCATTAAGTATTTCAAAGCATTTTATAGAGAGGGAGGTATTGCTTTTGTCATTACACAGATGGGGAAAATTGAGGAATGGAGAAGGCAGATCCCTCGGGAGTTAAGTATAGGCTTAAGAGTCAAACCCAGGCCTCCAGACCCAGTGCAGAGCYCTGCTCATTGAGCATCCTTGCCTCCTGGCGTATTTTGCAATCCTGTATGTCATCCACAATCACAACAAACTTCTGTGAACACGACAGTAGCCCCCCTTGGCAAAAAGAGTGTGGATAACTAAAATCCGTTTTGCTCTTGCTGTTGTTGAGGAGGCAGTCATAAGGACCGCAGGTTTTGAAGAGACAGACTCCAAATCCACTGTGCAGATGACATTTCAACACAAATGGCTTTAAAAGTTTCCCAGGCAAACTTGCTGACTCAGGAAAAGTGGTGTTTCATGTTTAGGCTGAGCCCAATTGCACACGCTGTGATGTAATTTATTGTTCGTAATACACAACTCATTTAAGGCCTTCCAAGCTGTGAAATGTTTAAATCAGCAAGAGGGTGACTTTAAATCCTTGTAAAGAGTGACTTTGAACAATGTTACTGAAGCATGCAGGAAAAGCCTTCTCCTAAAGAGATGAGGAGAGTTGGCATTGCTTTGTTTGGTATTTTGTGTTGGAAAACTAACTCTAAAGGGAATGGATTTTGGTTTAAATGTAGAAATTTATGRCTTTTCATGTATTTATTAATTATTCCTAATGTTAATTTCCAGATGCTGCACAGAAATATAAACCTAACAAAAAATGAAAATTTGTACGGCAACATTTACTTCCAGCTCTCACCTTTTATTAGATACAGACCTTGCTCCTCRGCTGAGACTTGTGACCAACCTCCTGGCTGAGGAGTAGCAAGAACTGCCCTGAGCAAGGAGCAGTCCCTGCTGTTGGCAGAGAATTTACAGACCTGCCAACATGCCCAACCTCCAGCACATCCCAGGTGGGACAAGGTCCACTTTCCCACTAGCTTTATCTGGTGGGAATTACCCCCATGCTGGATCTTCACTTTTTTCTGAGGCCTACGAATGACAAGAACTTAATTTTGGTCTTTCTGTGGGTTTCAGAGGTGATCCATATAGAAATGCCTGCTAAAATGGATTTGAGAAACCTAGCCCGCCCTCTGCCCTTAGCATCCCCTAAATCTTGTAGTGACTTAGCTTTATGTCAAGTTCCTGCTAACGACTGGTTAGGATCATATGGAGATGGGGATTTTTTTTGCTCCTTTCTGAAGAGGGCACCTGGCACAGAAATAAAAGGGAAAAGATTCTGTGTTACCTTCCCTGCTGACAGGCAGCTGTTTCTCACTGACTTCAAGGCTTTCTTTTTGAAGGTGTTTTCTAGTCCTGTTGCTCCAGACATGGATTTTCTTATGGAGGATCCATGTCCCAATTCATTTCTGTGGTCATTTCATAGCCCTCTTTCTATAAATCCTAGGGTACCCAAGGGGTTGGTAACACCACTGGCTAAGGTGACCAGTAATTTGGGAACCACTGGTCCAGAGGGCACAGCTGTGGTGTAGATGCAGATGAAGTAGAGAATGTTTTCAGCTGGAGGCCAGGTGATGGCAAGGCTCATCTTTATGAGGAACCTCATCCTGGTTTCTTATCTAGAAAAATGAGACCTTTTTTGACTGAACCCATGCTTTTGTAGGGGAACAACTTATGGGAAATGCCACTGCCCTCCAGTAGACCCGAAGAAAAGGGGCAGATCCCTCCCAAATGTGCTTGTTCTCACAGTGCTGACATTGGAATGGGTCTAAGCCCCTGGAGCATGGATACTTGGTTCAATTATCCCAGTGGGGACTGAACCTGCAGCCACACGAGAGCACTGCAAATCCAAAGTTTATGTTTCAGCAAACTTCAATGAAGTCCCTGTCACAAATCCTCCAAAATCCAGCCCTGTTTCATGATCATCTCCTTTTGCCAAAGAGACCAAAATGTACACACTGTAGACAAAAGATCTTCTCTGGATAATTTTTAATTAGAATAATATTTTGTTAGGATCCTTTGATAAGAAGAAAGTCSAAGTGTCAACACTTCTTGATCCATRMTTATAACAYKATAACTTATYAACCACCCYTACTATGTCCCAAAGATCAGTTTGGATGTGTTTTYCATGCCTTTCCTGGGACTAGGTGGRTTTCTTCAATGRGCTGATAWAAYAGTTCTTCCAGTGCAAYGGCCCCACTCCCAAGTCCCACTGCTCCTTTCTTTCCTATCCTAGAGATGCATAGTGATCCAGCTCACAAAGCTGTGCTTTCCTTGTCAGGTAGGAGTGCTTATAATTACAGTTCCTCTTACTGAAACCTGTGTACACAGTCCTCTAAAACATGACACTTTAATCCTATTAATAGCTGTGTATCTGATTCTTGCCAGCTGTTTACCTTCCCCCAGCCTCAAACACCCAGAACTAATAAGAAAGTCCTCACTGTGAGTATCTGGCAACTTAGATCAAACCCTCAGCTTAGACCTGTTGCTGGTTCCTCACCCTCAGCTCTGCCTCACGGCTCATTCTTATTCCAGACTCATTCTAGAGATTTCCAGGAATGGGAACATAACCTTTCCCTCAACAAAACCTTCCTCCTCTTGGTAAGATGTTTGCAGGCATGGGTGTTTTGGTGCTATCTCCTGTGCATATTCCAGCTTTCTTCCTAAGCATAAATTMTTTTTCTTCATCTCACTTGTCCCCATGAGTGCATCCACGGTCTGGCTCTGTTCATGCTGTTTGTGCATGGCTGCTGCTTCCCACCCACTGCAGGTCCTGTCAGAAGCAGAGAACCTGTGTCCTGTCTTTGCAAACTACTCAGAGCCCTTCAGGCTGATAATAATGTACCAGGAGCAAAAGATTTACATACAGTAATGACCGAGTGGGCTTTAAATGCTAATAATTGTCATGCCTAGAACATATGTGAGGACCTCAAAGGGTTTTGCAAATGATGTGGGGCTTCTGATCATTTCCTGATGGGAAAAGCAGAGAAACCATGTCCAATCAGAAATGGAAGCAAAGTGAGATGACTGGGATCCAGGAAGGTGATGGGGTCCTGCTCATCCATGTTTTCTCCCTGATTGCCTTTGCATGAGGAATCTTATAAATACATTGGATTCAGGGAAGGAGAAAAGCCAGCACCAAGACCCCAACTCCCATTAAATGGGTCGTTCTCCAGCCTCTGCCACCTGAAACAGTGGAGCAAACAAAACCACGGTATGGAAATCTCGTCCAGAGCCAAGCACTAGCACAAGAACCCCAAGTGCTGCATCTGACTCTTTCCTAATCCCTCATCAAGTGAACTTTCATCATATTCATAATTAGAGGATAATAGTTTTAAAAGATAGTTGAATACCCAAATCTGCTAATCCTTCAGTGAAGCCTCTTTCCTTTAATCTCTCTCTGAGTTGCTTATACATAAAAAGTAGCCAGGCACCCACTGCTCTCTCCTGCCCTCATTAAAGGGAAACTTTAGCTTCCTCCTTTCAGCCTCAGAGGCCTGCCGGGTATGAATGGTGGGCACAAAGGCAGCCCTCAAACCACTTAAGATGTGCAGGAACTTTGAAAACCCAGGGACTGGGCTTGTTTCAAGACCAATGTCACATCAGAGGCCAGTTGTCATGGAAACAGGTTATCAGCTATCAAAAAAACATATTAAAAAATAAGTTATCACAAGGAGAAACATGAAAGGAGGGGACAGCGGAGAAGGGGAATGTTGAAGGGTTAGCTTTGCCCTTGGATAAGAGGGAAGGCAGAGGAAGGCCTCTCCTCCATTGTGCAGAGGCACCATCAGCTACAACAATCAAACACTGTCCTTTCGGTTGCCACATGAGTGCCAATGGGCAGAAAATCCAGACAGCTTTTGAACCTAGGAGAGAGGACRTGCAGACACCCGGGCTTCCGATACTGACCATGAGAGCTGTGAGTGCGGAGGGGACGCRCGGTGGGGATGCTCTCTTTCGTAGAGCCTTTTCCCTGGCAAGGCTGAAGCACTTCATAGGGGAGAGAAACCAACTGACATCAAAGGAGAGATGGAGGGAATCTAAAGCCATGAAGACCCCCAAGCCCTCCTGTCCAAACAGTGCTGGGCCCTCATTTTGGAGGAGGTTCAAAGCCTACAGCTGGGMCTGAGGGAGCTAGTGCTGTGAGGAAGACAAAGAAACTAGGGCTACAAAGAGGATGAAGGCCCAGGACAAGGACARCTTGGGTACCCAGAGCATTATGCTCCATCCCACCAGAGGACTTGCTATTCAATGTCCTCCACTATCATTTTTTCTGGCAGAATGGGTCATCCCATTATTCTCTGTGACAAAGATAATGTTGCCACCAACGTGGTTCTTTTTCACGTYTCCTCTGTCCTTTTTACAGTGCCCCAGAGACACTCGGGCGCTCGGGGGCCCTGCTGTCTGAAGCAGTGACACCAACGTCAGCGTCTGTCAGTGAGTGCTGATGCACTGGATGGGCTGGGAGCACGCAGAAGTGGGAAGGCACTGTTAATTAATTGGATACGCAGTGTAATAGCAGTAATTGCAATCAATATATTAGATAAGGATGATCAAAATGCTGCGCAGTCCCTGTCTGATAACAAATATGTCTCCTTCACCATAGTTGGCAAAGCTTCAGGAGGAGCTGGGAATGAGACCTCGCTGAGCTGTGGAGGTGGGCATGGAGAGCTGCACTGCGTCCCATGGAGATACCTGAGAGATCCTCTGCCCCACAAGAAAGGCACCATCAGCCCCAGGCCAGAGCTGGGTGCACCTAGAGACTTCCTAARATGCAACACATTAACACCATTCGTACTGCCTGGCTCTTCCCATTTTTCCTGAGGAGCACTTTCTGTTTGTCTCATGTTGCCCCCCATCACAGGACCAAAAATTTTGTCCTCAAAAGACATTTGACAAAGAAAAGTCGGTATTTGGGTAAAAGGATCTTCTAGAAAAACGCTAATTTTTTTTTCCTAGAAAAATTCTATAAAAATGCTCTTCCTCCTACATATATGGCCACAACCAACCTACATAAGCTGATAGGGTAATGCATTCTCTGTGATAGCCACCACAGCAGAAATGAGGCACCTTTGTGATAACAAGACTTAACGTCAAACAGGAACAGTTGTCACTGCAGGTACAGTGACGGAATGGAAGAAGTCTATTCTTGCTTCAAGTCTTGCTCTCCCTAAAGCACGCAGTTAAAAAAAACCAAAAAAATCAAAAAAAAACCCCAAAAAGCAGACATACCAAAAACTTTCACAGAGATAATGACCAGCCCAGGTTTAAAAACAGAAAATCATGCCTTAATCTTGGGTAAAAAAGGAAAAAGGAAGAAGAAAGAAATCTAAATGCATTCCATTAAAAGCAGACAAGAGGATATGAAAAATACTTTTTCAGGCTAAATAATAACAACAAAAAAAGATTAATAAAAATAACCCAAATTGGCAGAAAAGCCTAGTGAGTCATTTAATACTCTCAGTAGAGCTGGCAGGAGCAGGGTAATTTATGCCTCTCTCCAGCACAGTCTCAGGGCAGGTCACTCAGAGAGTGTATTCAACCCCATTAAGTTTTCAGCTGTGACGAACTAGACGCTGCTTCCCAGACCTGCTCAGGGGRCTGTGTTTGGGCTGGAGGGGAGGTTTGCTGCCTGCGTTGTGGCCAGGACAGAGCAGGCTGGGAATCAGTTTTTGATGCTGAACAAAGCTGCCTTTCCATCAGGTCTACTGTGCCCTGGGAAGGCTGTCCCAGCAGGCCCAGATCAAAGTGGGTCTTGCARCAGGATGGTGAGGGTCTCCAAGCAGGGCAGAGGGGTGAGGAGTTGCCTGCACAGGATTTTAATAGGGCCAGGGTATTACAGGAGAGTGCTGAGTGAGGAGGCTTTGAAGTGCAAAGAGTTCATGTGATCTTCTACAGCGCTTGCAGGATGAAAGAGTATTGCATATGAAGTTGGCTCTGGGCTTGGTGGAGCCYGGTCTTTGCTCCAGGCTGTACTGACAAGCCTGGCCACCTTCTCCCATGGTCAGCTTTGTTAATGCCACCTTTTCTGGAAGGYAATCTATGGGGCTATGAGGTGTATGCAGGTAATTCTAGATGGAGGCATCTTCCCCATAGCATAAGGTAACAGGGGACTGTTTCCCAAAGAAACCAACCAGCCCCRAGACTGCAATGCTACTCTGGAAATAGTCTCAGCTTGCCCTTTCTAAGTTTCACGAGGTCTCTAGGAGGCTGATGCTCCCCTCTAAAGGAGACCTCACATTTTCTAAGTGGAAAATAAACAGCATCTGTGAATCCTTCAAACACCAGCCTGAGGAGCAGCTGAAGCAAAGGCCTGTGAAGTCCTGCAGCTGCCTTTTGAGCATGCCTGGATGTGGGTGCTGAGGACATCAAAAGCAGGGCACGCACTAAGTGAGAACTTCCCAGGCAGTGCTACCGAGAGTTCAGCTGATGATCCTTCTCCCAAGAATTGCTGGAAAAGTATCATTTATGTAATGCAAACCACTGTGATGGCTGTAAGAAGAAATTTATTTATTTATTTATTTATTTATTTTAAGAAGAAGATGAGAAGGGCTGCATGGCTGCAAAGCCATGAGAACTGAGACAAGGCCAAGGCAAGGTCTTGGTGTCCAGGCTTGCTGCTTCCCCTTGTATATGAAAGTGGGAGTTGGACTAGAACAAATCTCAGCACGTTTTACGTGCCTGCTGACAGCGGGCTGAGCTACTCGAAAATGATGAAGAGCATTTGTAGAGATCTGGACCTTTCCAATATTTAATAAGCTGTATTCAAAGGGAGCTTTATTCTGATCATGGTTTATGGTAACATTTCTTTATCTACATGTGCATTTGAAATGATGAACTGTCTGATTTACGGCTCTAGTTTTTGATCAGAGAGAAGAAACCAGAGATGATGAAATAGTCATAAGCTTGAAGTTATTTTTATTTTTGCTAGCGCATGAGTCTTGAATGACTAAAACAAACAGTTCCAGCACAGCTTCATCAGCTCTCTGTAGAGGATTTTATAGTGAATGTTGGAATCTCAGATCTTCTTTCAGGTAAAACTTCATGGCAGTTTTTTCCTATCTGTAGCCACCTTATTTATTATTTTGAGGAAATGAGTGTCATGAGTGTGAAGAACTGTAATACAAACAGCATATAAATTTTAATATACAAACTTAAAAATTACAGAGTAGTATAAAATGGTGGCTGATTTACCTGGGACATTTTTGAGGTGACTTTTGTTACAGGGAAGACTTTGAGCGTGGATGGATCAAGTTGCATGACTCCAAGGCAGGCCTCAGTCTCAAAGAAAGGAGCCAGGAATCTCTTACAAATGATTTCTTGACCTTGTTTTTCCCTATGAAAAGCAGTTCTRGTTCTAACCAGCCAAATGGCTGGCTAGACGCTCTTCTCTCAGGCGGTATCTTCTGTTTACTAAATACCAACTCTGTTCACTAGCTTATATCATTCATTCCTTCTGTGGTCTGTCACCCTCAGCAGAACTAGAATCACCTCTCCTCCAGACTTTTTCTTTCTTGGACTGAACACGTAGCTCCTTCCCTTCCGATCTCCAAGCTCGTGCTCATCACAGAAGCTTGTCTCTGTTCATTTGCCTTGGCCAATATTATTTACCTGCATCTACAGGAAATGCCTTGCCTGCTACAGCTGACATTGCCATTTTCAGTTGCAATACTGGAAGTTCAGACAATTCCTTCTAATTGCATTCTGTTTTTATTACCCGGAGTTATACAAAGCTGATATTCTTCTCTCTGTTGCCAGTACCTCTGAACCTCATATCACCCTCCTGTACCAACAACCAACCCAAGCTAACCTTCGTCCAGACTTTCTCTGCCCCTCAGGAAACCTGGGAAGCAACAGCCACAGCTGGTGGCTGTGCAGGGCTTTAGCTCCAGTACTTCTGCAGGTATCTGGAAAGGGAGAAAGCTGAAGAGCTTGCAACTCTCCCTCTGGTCCTTTTTTTCCCCTCTCTTGTATTTTACACCTTGTGTTATCACAGCTTTTTCATGTTATTTCATTTTTAGGTGCAAAAAGGAACAGGAATCCAAACATGTATATACTGTGGGCACTTATGATTTCCATATGGAAAAGGGAATGGGAAAAGATTAACTTAGTCCTTTCTACAGTCTTCATGAGTCAGTCCTCATGGATCTCCCAAGACCTTAAGTGATCATCCAYGACTTCAGAGGGGTTGAACTACCTATCCTGTGTGTTTTGTGGAAGCCAGGTGTGGCACAAAGTGAGGCTCATAATCACCACAAGAAAATTGACTTCTAAAGTGCCCTGATCCACTCTTTCTGCTCAGACAGCTAATAATCCTGTTGCTTATTGAGAAATTTAGCCAGTGTTAAGTTGTATGTTTGACTGACTGTTGTAAAAGCATTTAGCTGGGGTTTATTGCCAAACAGACAGACAGCTTGTTAAACTCCTTAGAATTCATACGGATTAATAGTTTTTAATCTGAACACTGCATGTAACTGAATCTTTGAATATCAGCCTAGTGTGTAACATACCTAAGGCCTTTCACTTCGGCAGTGCTAAGAGGACAGAAAGGGTTTTGGACTGCATTTCATGGTAATTTCAATGGTAACTCCACCACTACTATGTACCTTAGTATCTACTGAGCTTCACGTATTAAGCATAAAATCCTGCAATTACTTCTCCATCATGCATGTGACACTTTTCCTGGGCTGCCTCTTAAGGTTTTTGCTGTGCAAAATCCAAAGCCTCGTGAAGGTCTGATATGTTCTGCTCAGTGTACAACTCACCTATGTGTCGCTCGGGTAGATGATGTTCATACATCAGTGAGTATCTGGAAGTGTGGTGCCTAGTGTCCGCATCAGGAAGGCCATAGACTGCCTCTAAAAGCGGTAATTTACTGTCAATGCCACTGGTGTTGGCAGACCTACAGCAATTTAATAACTCTAAGGTGAGATCGAGGCAGACTGCAAGAGCAGTGATTTCCTCGGCCTGGCGCATGGCCAGGATATTGGATGCCCTTTCAAAGAGCATCATAAGAATTTTCATGTCCACCAGTGGGACTGRACATTGCCACTCTGAGCAATAACAGGCTTCTCGAATTAAGTGCAAGCTCTAACACCATAACGAAGACTGGAAGCAGGTGGGAGGTAGCTCTCTGACTAACACTGCTTCGGGCAGTGCTTCGTGTTTGTCCCCACCTAGCAGACAGGCCTGTTCTGGTCACATCAGGATCACTTCCAGCCACCTGCAACTTTCCTTCCTCCCCTCTGAAGCTTGAAATTGCTTTCTCTCGTAGTGTTTTCCCTCACTGAATATTCCTCTRTCATCCCTTCTGAGAAAGATCTTCTCAGGATATCCAAACTCATGGCAGAGTTTGGATACCAGGACCTCTCTCTCCTGACATGCACCATAGATAAGAGGAGCAAAAAGGTGTTGGGACCCAGGACAAAAGGCTTTGAATACATAAATAATATCAGTTAGTGAGAGATTCATGTTTCACAGACTACAACAGCATTACAACAGCATGCAAACATAAGGGACTGGGCATCCTTCYGGTCCAAAACACAGAGGCCTGTCCCACCTCCTGCTCCCCATGGCAGCAGTGACAGCGTGTTCTCAGACTACAATAACAGGAATCTGTTCAAACTTACAGACTTTCAGTAAGTTTCAGGCTGAGCTTTGGATCAATTCTAATTCCTTCCAGATTGCTTCACTCATCCCTCATGGATTCCCTTGATCAAGTAACAAAAATGCTGAGCAGATTCCTAAAACATACTTTCTAATAAGGCCTGTAGGAGCGCGGAGCTGACAGCATCTTGCATTYTTATTCTTTCTTTCTTTTTAAACTAGCTCCACTGCCTCTGCCAAATGCAAGGATGCCAAATATGATCAGGCTGTGGATGGCACCATTCGTTTGTGTCAATCCTCTTCGTGCTAAATGAATCGACAGGACATATGGGCCTTTCCTTAACAAAGTGTACACAAGAAATAAACAGGAGATTTCTACAAATGAGTAAAYTTCCAAGTACGAGATTAACTCAAGTACTGCCAGACAGAGAAAGGAGACCCTGTAAAYTGGGCAAGTTAAGAAGCACTCTCGAACCTCAATTTCTTGTAAATGTGTCCTGGAAGGGGACAAAAGGTGTAGGTCTCAAAGACCAAACGCCACCGTGCTCCATGGTCCCAGGCTCTGGGCAATCAGCTYCTGGGCAAATCAGACAGAGCCTATGCCTCATCCTCAAGTCCTGAGTTTAGGATGGTCATCCGGACTGTCTGACTGATCGGTTCACCTGCCTTCACACTGCCCTCCGACAAATTCAGAGGTGAAAAGCGGAACTGTGAGTCCATGTTGGGGAAAACCTGCGTTTCTGGTGAGTGGAGAAAGAAACTTAATCTTCTTAGCTTGATGAAGAGAAGGTGAAGACATGACATGACTGCAATCCCTAAATACTACCACTGGGAGAAGGCTTTTAACAGTGGAGGGATTTTTAATCCGGTACGCAGAAAAAGATTGAGTGGATGGAAGATGAAGGGAGGCAGATGCAATCTAGAAATTAAGCCCCCTCCCCCYTTTTTTTTTAACAGTGAAAGCAATTATCCATTGCTCCATCCATTATCTCCATCACTATGGAGAGATGCATTGGGTTGCCCCCCAAAAATGGTTATATTCGAAATTATAGGTGTATCACTTCTGAATTGAGATGACTTGCTAAAATTTTACACTCAGCATAGCAGAGAGGCGGAATATCAGGTTTACAAAAGATCGCTTAAAAATCTGTGCATTTGCTTTTGCTTTCTGTCCTAAAWCTTTTTGCATTGCCGTTTAATAGTTGCTGCCTTCCAGCCACGTGTTGTGCATCATGCGGTTGCACACATTCTCCATGGGAGAACATTAATCAGGCTCTTAATCACTTGCACATCCTCCTGCTATCCTGCTTCAGTTTTCAAGGGCCCTGTGGTGATGCCGACCTCAGCTCCCCACTTGAACGCGACCAGAATAACTCGCTTCCTCGCGCTGCCAGTTCTCATGGTCTCTTCTCACTCTGTTTTTTCCATGATTCTCTTCAACGGTTTGGTTCCTGCTGCTCCCCTGGATCTRCCCAACTCCAGTGTGCTTTGAGCCAGCTAGAACATCTAGCCCCAGGACTGGAATGCGTTTCTCCGCAGGGAAGATCCCTGTTTACCAAGTCCCAGATGCCTCTCCAACGCCCAGCTGAAAGTTCTTGTTCTCGCTAAGCCACTGCACTCCGAATGAAGGACAAAGTTCCCACAAACCAAACGGTTTTGCTTGTGTCCATCTGCTGACCAAAGGGACACACAACTGCTGTCAAGAGAACCGAGGAATTTCTCTCGTAATTCCTGCAGCCTTGGCAGTGACATGTCACACAGGCATTCTCTATTCTCTTTGGCACGCTGAGCACCTGCCAGAGAACTTCTTGTCTGAACCTTCTGAGAAACTTTGGCAGTCCAGCCCTGAAGCCCTTCCGCAGGCACCATGTGCTTGTGCAGTAATGTGTGCAGAAACGCACGCACCAATTCCTGCCCCTGCATCAGCCTTCCCRGTGGATGCCAAAGGTCTGTCCACTTCTCCAGCTTAAACTCCAGGACAGCCATAGGGTTTTAGCATCAAGGCATTCAAACTGGTGCTCGGTCACACTTGAAATATTATCATTTCTCCAGAACTGCAGAGCCTTCTTGATTAATCTAGCGCATGTCTTGACCAATATATGTCAGATACATCCCGTCATTTCAGCAGTCTCACGCTCTGMTGAATTTTACTTTTTTTCCATTTCTCCTGTGCAACCACAGCTCTCTTGCTTTCTTACCACTGCCATCTCTGCATGCCTCATATCCCTCCATCACCACTCTCCTTGTCTCATCAGATATCAGAGGCCCCTTTTAAACATAGTTTTCCATGGAAAGGGGCTTACRGGATCACATCAAGGCACTAGTAACAGGAGCTTGTGTATCCCACCCAATACCTCCCCTTCAAGTCACTGGCCAATTTCAGACAACTTTGGCAAGGAGTGGACGGTTCCAGGAAAATAATTATGATTAAGTTTCTTGAAAATATGTGACTCTGTAGAGAACAGGAACATTACTAGAGACCCAAAATGTAACAAAATCTATGGAGTTAGCTAAAATCTTAATTAGACTATAGAGAATCCACATGGGGTGGAGAGGAGGCACACTGCTCTCAGAAACAGCCTGGTGTTCTGGGAACTGTGACAGAGCACTGGCAGAAAATTCAGTCCCTCGTCCTGCAAAGCCGGTGTCCGAAGCAAAGTGAACTACACCTCTCGTGGGACAGCAGCACAATGCTGCTGCTGGCCAGTTCGCTCTGTTCCTCCAGGTCCTTCCATGAGGAAGAAAATAAGTATTATTTTTTGCTGGAAGGACTAACTTACATTGCATCCTGCATTCAGAGTTCACTAGGATTTGATTCTTCAGTAGCATCTTTTCAGTTTTATTTCTTCACTGGTTTCTGTCTTGCCCAGATACCCTCCTGACAAAGCTAATCTTGACTCAGGACAAACATTGGTTAGAATTTCACATCTAATTAATAGCAAAATATGTTTAGCTGGGAAGCAGCAGTGGATATGTCTGTAGAGCCCTAATATGATAACAGTAGGATGAGGGAAGCAACACTGGAGGCAGTGATCACTGAGACGTTTTGGGGAGGATGCTGTCATTTTGAAGACATTTAACTAGCAGGAAAAGCACAATTTTTAGGCTCCTTTAGAATTCCCTCACTGTCTACAAGGGAGTTATTTCACCCCCAGGTGACTGAATAGTGTGTGAAGGAGTAGAGGAGGCAGAGGAACCACCAAAGGAGCAGTTGGGAGCTGTCTGTCTCTAGGGATATTGTAGGTGTTGCAAAGGTTCTACTACATGGGAAGAGCTCATCTGGCTAGAGCACAGGGAAGTGCAGGGAATGGGAATTCCTGCCTAGCACACCGCTGCCCCGGTGGGACTGTGCCTACAGGGCAGTGCTGAGAGGCTGCGCAGTGAGCCCAGCAAGAGTTAATAGAACCACTGGGATCAACGGGTCTCCCCAGGAGAGAAAACTAAGTAGGTCYGAGGGCAGGGAAAGGCAAGTGCCAGGCGTTACAGGAAGACTCGCATTGCTCCTRCCTCCGGATCTCAGCATGGGCAGGGTGTCCCTGTATTCCCACCCCAGCATTTCTGTCCAGGGTTTGAGAAGCCCCAGCCCGGCTAGTGCGGATGCCCTCATGTCCCTGTGCTTAAGACAGGCTCTCCCTAGTGCCTGTAGGAACCTGCCTGGCCTGATGTGGACACCTATGAGCAGTGCAGCCTGGCACCGCTGTGCTGTAACTGCTGCAGGGACCGCATCGACCGCACCAGAGCAGCCGTACGGGGGCCGGGCTCCATCGATGTGCCCTCCTGCTGGCACACGCCAAACCTCTGCCCGCGCTGCGAGCAGCTGGGAACCAGAAACCATCGAGCTGCATTTAACCTGCCAAAAACCTCTATTCCCTCGTAGCGAGCCCTGCCACCCTCCCGAGGTGCTGACAGGGCTCCGGTGCCGCAGCCTGCAAGCCCTGCACGTGCACCCAGGAGGGGCCTTGCTCAGAAACCTGACACAGAGGCATCGGGAAACGATCTGCAGCCCCGTAGCACTAAGGAAGCGTCACTGCTGACCCCCAGGGCCTCTGAACTCCCTTGTGGGTCTTTGCTTTGTACAGTCCTGCTCACGAGAAAGAGCATCCAAAGGTGGCGATTGCTACGGYGGAAAGACTCTGAAGCAGATAGCGCTGGGGCTGGCAGCAGCAGTGGGAGGAAGGGAAGARGGGAGGGACTTCCAAAGGGAACCTGGCAGGGTATTGGGCATAATTCTCTTCCTACCAACCTAGGCTCCCTGTTTGCCCAATGACACAAGAGCTTTCTGGAAACATATTTTTGCACTGAGCTCTATCACCTTGCATGCTTTCAGGGGCCCTTGCAGCTGCAATTGGAATAGGAGGGGAGGAGAGAGGACATGGTGCTGTGGCTGGGCCCAGGGCCCAGGCAGGAGTGGGGCTAAGGGAGATGGAGCTCTCTCCTAGCTTTCCAAGGAAACCCTGTCTGGCTTTATTGCTTGTTATCCGCTTGCTCTGAAATGCCAGGCTGCACACAGGGATTTTTTACTGCAGGGTTACTCCTCCAGAAGAGGTTGTTGCATAAATGTATTTATTTTAATGAGAAAACAAGCAGTATCAAAGGATTCATTCTGAAACCCAGAAAGCCCGAGAAGCTCGTCGAAGCAGGAGAAAGAAACAGCAATGGTCACGTTTTTGCATTGCCCCTTTGTGATGACGGCTGTGCTGGAGTCTCTTACTGGTGGAGCCCGTCTGGGCTTCCTCTCTAAGGAGACCCATATCTAAAACCAGCAGCTTCTCCTTTGATAGCCTTTATAGTCTGGGATGTAAGATGGAGGATGGGAGTGGATCATTATAATCATTTTTTTCCTTTAGCATATAGGGAAATTGAGGCAGAGCTAGCCAATTAAATGGAGATGATCTGTGCACTTGTGAAAACTAATGTRGAGACACCCAAACTTCTCTTCCAGGCCATAAACATCTGTAGTTAATGACAAAATGTTAATTACTGGCAATCAGCTAATGAGGGTAAAAGCTGAACTAATTTTCTGCTGCCTGAAACGCTACCCTAGACTGTGTTTTGCCTATCAGCTGAACTGCTATGTAAGAAGAGGACAAAAAAGAAAGACAAAAAAAAAAGCCACCATTCTGGCACCTCATTCTGTCTCCCCTGCCAGAGCAGATTAGCGTGTGGGGAAATTCTCCATTGCAGACAAGCCCCAGTTCATCTCCTCGTGTTAGGCCATGAGTGGGTTATGAGCCCAATGCCAGGCTTGGGGGCCCTGCTGCCCATCCTGCCTCCTGCTCTCTGGCTGAGATTTGCTCGAATGACTTTAATCACAGATGGAAATTTTGGATCTTCCTTGTGCTTGACAAAAGTCTCTGGGCAACTTTACCCTCTGTAGAKGGAAAGGGTCAATGTATCACCATTCTTTTTGCTCATCTAGAGTCTTAGCTCTAATGACTTATGGCATGGGACAGGTATAAATCATCCTGCTCTTGTTTTTGAGGCTACAGCTAAAGATGACATTCCCGGYGCATTAAGCCAGCATGGAGTGCTGCTGTGCGTGAGTAACCAGCAGCCATTCTGGAGGAGGCTGTACGCTACCACGGGGCAGAATGATTCATGTATATGTCACGGACACGGTGCCGCTAGCCGTGTGACAAAAGGCACAGCCATGGGATAATTTGTCATTACGGTGTGCCTTGGACCGATGAGCCTGGAGGGTCACACCTTGGAGACATAAAGTGAAGCCTGTCCCCTGTACCAAACCACCACCAAGGGGGAAAACACTCCARGCTGGAGTCACTGAGAAGCTGCTCCTGGCAGACATCCTGAGTTGGTACGTTGTGCAAAGGGCTTGGGGGGTTATGGAGATGTTTGGTGAAGACTCCTGGGGGTTGGAGGGCAGATGAGCAGCATTGCCTATGGCATGGTGAAAATATCTACTCGCACCCTGGTTTAGGCTTCGCTGGCACAGCAGGTTTGTGGTCGCTCCGTGCTCTGGAGCTGGGAATGCCGGCCTGAATCTCACGCTAGGTTTGCAGCTGAAGGCCCCTTCTCCACTGACCCGGCTTCCAGAGGCCAGTTCATCACCTGGACTGGGGAACGTGGGGCACCATGACACATAGCATGGAGCTGCTGGCCACCTCCTTCTGCCAGAGAGAGACTCCTTCTGCAGAGACGGCTTTTATCAAGGCCGTGCAATGGGCCAGCCAGGCCCACATGCTGCATTCAAGGGTTAATGTGGAAAAGGAGTAATCAAAAAGCATAAAAGGAACTGCACTTGACTGGGCCATGGATTCATGTTGTTCAGGATCCTGTCTCCAGCTGTGACCAGAAGCAGCTGGCTAGGGAAAGAGGGAAAGAGCAGAGCAAGAATATGCAGTATTTCCCTTATGCATGCTGACAGCATCCAACAACACGAGTCGGATGTGGTTTCTGTGAACTTAGTAGCCCTCAATAGATTTCTCTGTCACAAAATTCTCCACTGTTTCTTTGAAATCAAGGAAGCTTTCTGCATGCACAGTGTCCTGAGGCAAGAAGAAGGAGATGCAAGGGTTAAATACATTTGTGCTAGCAAAGAGCAATGAATTTTAGGGAAGATGCTTCCTTACTGTAAGGCACATCTCTCTGTGAGGAATAGCTACATTCATAGTTACATTCCTGCTACAAATGAGAGGTTAGCTGAATTGGTAGAAAATTAAGAATTTATAGGGTTTTGAACACATAGCCAAATTAGTATCTGTTAGATGAGTTATCAGGTTTCTTTTGCAGCTACCTCAAAAAATCAGTTTTAAATCTCATATTTCAAATCAATTTCAAGCCTCAGTYTCAGTTGCATCCTTGGAGATTTCTTTGTGGCACCCTTTCCCTGGATGGTCCCATCAAACCAGTGTGCCTAAGAAACCTATAGGTTGCATGAGAAACCAGCACATGGGAATGGGACCAAATACATTTGCAAATGTCATAAGCCTYAGTCTCATCATCTCTCATTGCATGGTCCTGTAGTCTGCAAGGCATTTGCAAGGGATGGGGAGACCTACAGAGAAAATGTCCCATGGTCACTGCTCTGCTGGCTCCCCCATGGCTCTGCTGGCAGCCAGGTCAGCTCTGCTCCTTCAGCTTGGGTATCTGGSACTGTTTCACAGGGTTATGTCCCGGCTGCTGTCCCAATAGTGAGACAAGCAACCAAGTGACTGGCGTGCAAGCCTCAAAACCAGGGTCTACATCAGGCATTGATGCCTTCAGAYGTATTTGGTGCCCAGCCATCTATCTGCTCATGGCTGAGCCTGTCCATATTAAGCTGAATCTCAGCTTTTTGAGAACGTTCCCGTCCCTGCAGATTTGCCTCCCCACCGCGGTGACACTGAGCGTCAATCAGCTTCTGGCAGTGCAATTAATTCAGCCTCCCTCCGCAGTGCAAGCTCACTGCATGGAGAGGAGCGATCGCATTTCATGCTCTAAAGGGCTTAGCACCCCTCCGCATGAGCATGCATACACACACGGGCAGGGTGGCCAGTGCTATGGTTGGGAACAGACTGGAGGAGTGGGAAATAAGCGGTTTTCCTCAYGGATGAGGCCCTCCTGAAACAGATTTAGCGAGTGAGAGGACAAAGAAACCCCGACTCGCCCCTGTGCAGCGTGACACAGCGTGGGGTGGAGGTGTAAGCCTCTTACTGGGGCTCTGCTGTGCCCAGCCCCGCTACTGTGSTGGGCTGAGGGACCTGCCAGCCCAGCTGGGCTCCCCATCTGGTCACACGGGTTCTTTMCAGCGGGTTGGTGTTTCTTGTTTTCCAAGCGTGCAGCTCCTGCAATCCCTGCCCCAGTCAAAAACTACCTGCCCGCCAAACGGACCAGGCAGAGAGGTGCCCGGCGGCAATGGAGCRGAGCAAAGCAAATGTGTTTTCCACRGGAGCATCCAGCTCTTGAGTTGCTCCGTAAGCAGACRGGTGCTCTCCCTGACCCAAACGGGCTGTTTCCCACCCACAGAGCAGGATAGCATCTTTATGGGTAGGCCTCAAGTCAGAGCCTGAGAATCTGCTGGGAGACACACACACCGCAATGAGGAGCCGTTTCCACCTCCATTTCCACCTCACCTGCACAGGACTCAGTGGCTTCGGGGAGATGGTGCAGAACTAATGCTAGGAAACGCGGATGTTAATAAAAGATGGAGCCTTTTTCCATTTGCTTTCATTCAAGGCTATGGAGGTGCCTTGCGATCTCTAGTACATTAAGCAACCTTGTACCTCTCAGAGCTGGCTATTCTCACTTGTACTTCATCTACTGCAGAAAATGGGGCAAACAAAGGGCAAAGGGAGCAGCTGAAAATTGCAGGGAGATGGGATTTGCCAGGGACTCTGGCTCTCTGCCGCCAAAACCTGCCCTGCAATGCAACTGCCAGGAGGCCAGGGCGGCCAACAGTGGGGCACGTGGTGTGGGACTAATGCTCCAGCAGCTCTCCAGCTGACGGTAGTAGGAAAAGCCTAAAAGATGCCTGAGCTTATGACATTCAGGCTGCATTTTACAAATGTGCTCTCGCTGCTCAGCTTGGCAAGAGCAAATGAGCTGAGTGCTTGGCTTGCAGTGGCTGCTGCACCTCTCCATTCTCATGCATTAGCGCAACGTGCCTGGCGTGCCCGGCGTTGCAACAGCGAGTCAATAATAACTGTTATTATTATCTTTATTAATCAATAATAATATCCTTATCTCCTCTTGGGGGGCTTCCCAGCACATCCTTTCTTATTTATCCTCTGTCTCATTAATGCCCTGCGCTTGCAATTAGATTTGGGAGAGCAGCTGCCTGCGCTGACCCGGCTGCTGAAATCCAGCCTCGCTCTCACAAACAATTCGCTTCCAGGGCAGGGAAATTTCGGCTGGCCTCAATCAGCGGGCCCATGAGGAGGGGGCCTTGCAGAGCTGCGGCCTAAAAGATCAGCTCCTCCAGGCAGCTCTGTGTGAGCTGAAAGGGCTCTAAGTACCTAACGTCCCTCCAGGGAGGCACGGAGACATCTGCCGCAACTGCAAAACTATATAAAATACGGCAAGGTTACCAGCGGCTATCTCAGGCATGTGCGTGCCCCCTTTTTCATACCGTCTGAAGGCTGCGTAATTGTTGATGCCTTTATCTTCACGGCCTCCCAGGGGAGGAAGGACAGCCCTGGGGCCCTGGCACGTGGGCACTGACTCACTGCAGGATGTGYGGGAAGCCTCTGGCTGGGCACAGGCTTCAAATGTGGCTTTCCAAGTGTAAGGGTAGAGATCCCACCCGGGCATCACCCTCCCTTCCCAGCGCACCTCCTTTCACACCGGCCCCTGCTTGGGGCATGGGCGCACGGACAGCGCTTGCCTCCATGAACACGATCCGCTGCATGGGCAGCCTCCCATCAGGATGCGGGGAAATCTCCTCCGCGAGGACGTGCTCGGCAGCAAACCGAGGGCGAGCGCTTTCCACGAGCACTGCTGCTTTCGGAGCGTGGATCTCGCCCTACCTTGTCCCCGGCAGCTCTGCTTTGGGTCAAAACACGCCTCAAACACACTCACCTAGCCCGCAGTGCCAGGAGGTGACACGCCTCCCTCTATACATAGACGTTTGTTTTATTTCTTTTTTAGTGAAAAGCGTAAAATACATCATAAATGAAAAATTCCATTGTGGAAAGGCTCTTGGATGTACCCCTTGGACCGCTCATTTGACGCGCCCGGTGGGCTTTGCAATGGTTAATTTTGCTTCCCTGCGCTTCCCCGGGAGCAGGGAGGGATGGAGGGGAGGAGGAGGAGGGAGGTGTTACTATCTGCGGCTTGCTGAACAGCACAGTGAGGTGGATGGCTGGGAAGCGAAGTCTGTGGCCTGGCTGTGCTTCTCGAAAGCATTAGCAGACTCTCCTCCTCCTTACACGCCAGCACAGTGACGTTTCACACTTCTGCTTGGGTCTGGCTCTCCAAAGACCTTGTAGCTGTTCTCTAGTGCCTCTCCTCATGGCAGCGTAAGTAAAAATCAAAGCTCGTGCCTAAATCGGGAAAAAAAAATGGCTTCTCTGCAAACTGAAGAGCTGGTACCAAACCTCTCCGTGAAGCAGAGCAAGGAAGCCCTGTCCAGAAACACGCAGGCTGGCTGTGGTACCTCATCCAAGTGCAGAAAGTAGAGCAGAATGGGAAAAAAAAAAGTCAAAAAGAAAGATTTATTAATTAACTATTCCACCAGCCCCCCTGCTAAACAGGGAGGTTGTTTTCCCTTGAAAGACGGCACCGCAGTGAGGGAGGGATGGGTCTTTTCTTTTTTTTTCTTTTAACCTTCTTTTAGTAAACGTCACAACTCAACTCCACTAGGCAGTGACTGAGCAGACTGCACTGAAAACAAGCACCAAATTAAGCGCGCCCACTCTGCCAGGAGAGGTTTTGCCTCTTCCAACCATGCTGCTGCCAGCGAGGAAGGTGAGGAGGAGGAGGGACAGGGCCTGGGAGGCCCATTGCTGGAGCCTGGGCTGACCGGGGAGCGACGCTGTGAGAGCAATTGTGAGAGGAGAGGAATGGGGAGGCGATGAGAGGGGATGGAGCCCGGTGCGAGGGCAGCCACAAGTGTGACGAGTTGGCAGTGCTGATCTGGGAAGGGTGGCTGTAGGAAGGTGCTATTAAGTGGGGCTCTGAGGTGATGGTCACTGAGGCACTGGGCTACCCTGGCGAGAGGGGAATTACCCTGAGGGCTGGAGGAAGGGGGCAGGACGGGTTTGAAGTTATGATGAGATGTTGATCCACCTCGTTGCTGGATGTTTTCTCCCTCCTTGCTCCCTGGTAGGACAGTGTTGGGATGGAGGTGGAGATGCACCTGGGCCAAGCTCTGCTAGCAAGAAGAGCTTGGAGGAAGAGACCCCAATCTCTGCGGGGAGAAGGTGATGGTGGGCAAGGGGCAGCCAGCCCAAGCTCATACCTCAGTGGCGGCTCCTGCCCCAGGAGCTGAGGGCACCTGGGAAGAAGGTCCCACCACTGGCACCCTTTGCTGCCAGCCCCAAGGAGCATGGATAGGATCCGACACCAGGCCTGAGGGAGGAGGCCGGACAAGGGAGGAGAAACAACCTGGAAACGAGCTTTGGAGCAAAGAACGTGTCCAAGCATGGGTTTTCCAGCTCCAACTTTCACCGATTCTGCGTTAATTGCATCTTAAAACACCAGCAGGTGAAGGACGGGAGCACTGGCCCGGGCGCAGTCGTGGCCTGGCATGAGCGGGATGCCCATGGCAGGCAACGGCTGTGCCCCGTGCTGCACCGAGCTGGACGCGTTCGCGGGGCTGCTGCCTGGGTGCGCTCATTGCAGCAGGTGCCCACGCCGGGGAAGCTCAGGCATTTAAAGGTCAATAAGGCTGAAGTTGAGACATCACCGCGAGCGCTGCAGGCACACCAGCCTCCGAAGCGAGGCAAGCGTCGCGTGCACGTGTCCACGTGTGTGCTCCGTGCTCGGGTTCGCAGCCTCCGCCGGGCTCCTGGAAACCCCTGCGGCGGCTCTCACGTCGGGGAAGGGACCGAGCGAATGAGCGAAGCGGCGAGCGTGCCTGTCCCGTATCACGGAGCTGCGAGCGGCAGGGCCGCGCGGAGCGGGACCGGCCGGACCGTGGTGCCCACGCAGCTGAGCACAGGGTCCCTTCAGTCCCGGCACCGCTCCAGTTTTGTGGTGGAGCTGCTGAGGCTGAACCAGAGTGGGAAGCTGCACAGGGAAGAAGGAAGCCTATGTCCCTGAGGCTGTCGAAAGCCTCCTTGAATCTTTTCCTAACAGCCTTTCCCCCTCCATACATGAACTGCTCTGAAAAAGATGTCAAAGTCCTAAAGATCAAGAAGAGCCTGTCTCTGTATCCTCCACAATCTGAACTTAGGTAGCAGAAAACAGTAATTGTAAATTCTCTTTCACATTCTTGCCTTGAGGCTGAAGAAGCCCAACTCCCTCCCTCCTCCTCTCTGCACACGCCATGTGCCCCTTGGCCAACTCAGTGGTCTCCACTGGCCCCAGACTGTCAATCTGTCTCCTGCACTGGAGAACAATCTCTAGGAGAAAAGAAAGAAGTCCCTGAAATTACTGCCTCTATTCATCTTATACAGACCTGGTATGAGAGCCTAGACTTGGTCGCTCGCTACATGGTTACTGGTAATAGAGCTCCGAAAGGGTGCAAAATGCAATGCTGGGATTGCGCTTCACTCCATACGGGAGCATGGGCGTAGATTGCCTCTACCTGCTCATGAACACACACCACCAAGAGACCTGAAGGTCACTGACACACCCAGACAGGGTCTGTGGATTAGATGTTGCCACCTTTCGGTGACACCCACTGCCTCTTATTCAGCCTTGGTGACACCTTTTCTTAAAAAAAATTCCTCTCTTTAATTCTGCTCAGGATTCAATTGCCACAAGGAGGGGAACACTGTGTTGGGAAGCTCCTTTTTTCAAGGGGATGTGACCTAGTATTTTCAGTGAGACCTGACTCTATGACAAATATTTGAACATGTCAGTGTCAAGGGGAGATGCATTCATCTTAATCCTTCCCAGAATTAACCGGATAAATCAGGAAGAAATTAATTAAGCAAAAGAAAAAAACAGACTGAATATTTGGGATAATGCTTTGATACTGACTTGCTTTACAGGAACCTTTTACAGGCTTGGGGCCAGCCATACCGCTCTTGATGACTGAAAGTGAGTGTGGACAAAATCACAGAGAAAGCAATGGGAACAGTGCACCTGTGCTAGACTAGAAGCGGTAAAAAGGCCTTGCATGTCTGTGACACTGCTAGAAGGGTAGAGTCAGCCAGCTCAGATTTTGAAAAATCCCAATAATGCAAATTCCTTAAGTACGAGCCAAGCCTGTGAATAAGATAAATCTCTTAGTCACTTTGCCAGTGATATCCTTCTAATCTCATCCTTCCTAAACACTGCCGCTCAGAGAGTGCAATACTCTGTATAAATGGTTTGCTGCTCAGAGCAGTCACTCATGTCTCCCACTTAGACCCCAGGATTTCAGGAGTCCCCTGGATTAAGGCTGTTACTATTTAGAGTCCAGAGTGAACCAGCTGAGCAAGGGCTCAAGGTAATTTTCAAGCAATTGTGAGAGACAGAGAGAAGTGGGGGCAAAGAGAAGGGCACCACCAGCCTAGGGAACAGTACATCCCACACGAGTCCTGAACTGTCCAGTGGAGTCTTTCTGTGTTTTACAAACAGGAATGAGCCAATAACAGGGAATTAGAAATGTGTTGATGCCAAAGTAACAGTAACTGAAAGGCCAATCCATCTTTTTCCCAAAATGACCCAGAAGCGGTGATGCAGTTTTCAGTGATGCTGTGTGTCTTGCTTTGCAGTTGGAAACAACCTGCTCAAGGTTAAATATTGAGCTGGGAACCAGGGCTGGCTGCGCTGACCTCTGATGTCCCAGGAGTGTGGTAGAGCTGTTTACATCCAACAAGGGAGAGCGCTCAGCGCCGCCAGGTCAGCTTTTCTTACACACTCCAGGTCGTTTTATGGAGAGGAAAATAATTCTGGATGCCGAGAAAAAACAAGTGTATTTATTCAGACATCATCTAGGTACACTAATAAACATTTGCTTTTTGCTTACTATTCCTTTGTAATGCATGTGTATACAACACCTACCCTCAATACTACTTATGTAGTATATACTGCTAAAAAGTATGTAATCCCTTACAATACAAGAGCTTTCATAATAATCCACGCGTGTGTAAATCTCTACATAGATTTCATACTTCTTACCAGTTTTAAGGTAAGGACAGACACACAACTTGTCAGATGTGCCTGTCACACACTCCCCCCACCTCTATTCACCCAGAGAGCCCCCCTCGGCCAATGCTATTCCCTCTCCATGTGATGGTTTCCACCAGGCACTCCAGTGGGATACTGGAGAGGGAAAATACTGACTCCCTGGGATCCAGGGAAGCCTTGTCCTTACCAGCAAAGAGGCCAGCCCTGCAGAGCTGTGCCGGGGGAATGCCTGGGGGAGAGCGGGCACGTCGCGTGCCGTTTCTGCCCAGCCTGGCACAACCGCGTCTCCAGGTCCGGCTTARTTACAACAGGGTACGTCTTGCACGCGTTCCGAACTCCCTTCCTTCTCTCTGAGATATGTGGGGCTGCAGACTCTCCGTCACACCCTGCCTGTCCCTCGTGCCAAAACCATATTTGACTCTAAGTTATGCATTTTAATTAGGCGTAAGGCAATTATTATTGGTTTTTAGTGAGTCATTTTTCTCTCAGTAATTAGTACTTGTCAGTTCAGCTCAGCCCAGTGCTGGTGTAACCTGGTGACTTCAAGGATGTGTTTAAAATCTTTCTCCCATACAGCAGCTCAATATAAAAAATACCATTTTTCCTGACTTGCCCACTGGAGCTGGACAGTGATTATTTTGAAATTTTCACAATCAGGTCAGAAGCACGTACCAGTCTGAGCACATAAGGAACTGCTGGACAGGCAAAGAATTTGGTCAAAAGAATTTAGTCACCTCCTTGACCTCATTTCATTACTATATGCTTCAAATCCCGGCTGTGTCTGTCTCTCTGTAGAAATGTACATCAGACTGTCTCTTACACTCATTTTTGCTCACTGCTTCAGTGTGGCCTTACTTGGCAACTCCTTCCATCTGTTTACTACTCTTCCATGTTCTGCCTGTGTTCCAAAATTACTCTACTTACAATAATGCTAATGCTCAGTATTCATAGAGCTTCTAGCTGTGGAGGGGGTTTTAGGTGTTTTGCAGTCAAGTGAGGATCTCTTACAGCTTTGCTAAGAGGAAGCGAAGATTTCTAGTCCCACATCACGGCATGACAGAGCCCAACGTATCACTTAGGGGGAAACCAGGTCCTGTCAGTGTATGCAGCGGCAGCAGCTGTATGTGCACGGGGTATCTGTGTTCCCAGAAAACCGAGGGAGGACTAGTCAATACAGCGAGGGGGGCCGCAGGTTGAGTCAGCCGGTTGTTGGTGTCTAGCTCTCCAGCTCCTCTGACTGTAGCAAGGGGCACAGCTCAATCACCTACCGCGAGATGTTTTCAGCTGAGAAGCTGTCGCGTGTGCATGAGTCAAGCTCTTGATTTGCACTGCCTAGACACCCCGGTCCACGTGCAGACACCTACGCTGCGGCACTCGCACTGAGGTGTCTGCAAGCCGAAGCTGAGCGCCGCCTCAATGATGTGCCAAGATCACAGCTCGATTACAGCACTCGGAGGTGAAGCCGATACCTTTGGGCTGCTGCTCATCCTCCTATATCCCCTTGAGCTGGAAGAAGCACCTCGCCTGGCCAAGTTATCACCATGAGGAATAGCTACTTATGTCCTCTGAGAGCCAGCAAGCAACCCAAGACTGAAGGTGTTGCCTGGTTGTTACTCAGTGACCAAGCTCTTACATTGACCCTAATCCTGGGGTTTGCTAACGCTGACCTCTAGGGCAGCTCTCCTCTGAGTGGCCTCTGCTGCTGCTCAGTTGCCCTCCACCCTTCAGTCTACCTTGTTTTTCTAGCAGAAAGGGAGATCCTGACGCCTGAGAAGGCAGAGGTGCTGCTCCCTGTGTGCTGGTGAGGACAGGCCACGCGTCCTCCTCCTTTATCCTGGCGRTGCTGTTTGCTGGGAGGCCTCCCCAGCTGCACAGCTGCCCTGACCAGGAGGGTTTCTTTACCCCTTGCATTCTTCAGCAAGGGTTTGCTMCTGTTTCACAGAGTCAGACCGCTGGCATCCCTGTGTTGGAGAGTGCTCACGTTTAAAACTCTCTGCACAGAGCATCACATGGCTCCAAAACACTCACCTGAACCTGTTAACTCCTAGGCTYCGAGGCAGAGCCCATGGCATCCTCAATCCCCTGCCTGGACAGTTTTCAGACCTTTGCAGACCCAGTTTCCCAGCCCCAGCTGAATGCTTCTGCACCTTCTTTTCTTCCCCCCTGCCACCAAACAAAGCTCTTTCCTCCCACTGGCAGGTACTGTGCAAAGTTCAGGAAGCAAATAGCAGACAAGGCAAATAGGGCTCTGCAGCCTTTTCCCTTTGAGCTTTCTGTTCATTCAACTGTGTCGTTCTGCAGATACAGACTCTTCTCCTGGGCAAGTGTTTGAGAAGAGGTTTCACTACWCAAGAAAGTTGGATCTGAAAGAAGTAATGTAGGAATTACCACCATGAGGTTCCTAGGAGCCAAAAATACCGCTGCTGGTATGAAAACAGACCTAAGTTCTTGAACGTCACATCTTGGATGTTTCCAGGTCAGCCCGCATTGACCAGGTGACTCTGCCAGGTGACCAGCCACATGAAAGTGCTTTTTGCAGGACGGATGCTCAGTACTGGTGTGGGGATCAAGGAAGGGCACAGAGGCCTGATCAGAGGGCTAGCTGGGTTCAGCCCTGCTGTGGTAAGCTGCAAATCACCACACCGTGCTGGGCAAGCCATGCTCACACCATCGGGAGAAACAGCCCAAGTATTGATCTGCCAGTGCAAACAGTAAGCAGTGGGCACGGGCTAAMGACCCAGTTTTTGCTGCGACCACGTCCTGTTGCGAGCTCAGAAGAAACCACTAGCAAAGAGCCTTGTAACATCCTGCAGCATCTTCCAGACAGCCCAGCTGTGCTCGGTGGCCCCAAGCTACCCTCTGCAGGGAAAGCTGACCCACAAGTGACCATTTAATCTCCTTCTCGATCCAATTTGGCTCAGCCACATGGCATCTGCCTTGCATGGCTCCACCACAAATACGCGCGCAGCAAATCCTTGCCTAATGGTGACCACGGGGATCAGCGCACGCTGCGGCAGGTCCTGATGCCTGGCTGCTGCCTGAAAATGATGCTGACCCTCCAAAGTCAGAGAGGCCAGGGAGTCTGTTAGTGGGAACCCAGGCCACCAAACTGGCATCCTGCAGCATGCRTATAGTCCAAGAGGGGAGCAATGCACAGGGGGCACCTTCCCCATATGCAGCGTGCGTATTGCAGGGGGAGCAAAGGAACAGCTCAGGGCAATGTAGACGTACCAGTTCAAAAGGCAATGGATGAAAGACAGTYATGGGCACAGCAGTTGCATAGTAGTTTTGTCATAAATACTTATAGGTAGATAGGTATCTGGGAAAAAATGCCCCCATATGATATAAAGCTTAGAAAAGGCTGTTATTACTGTGTTACTAAGGGACATGGCACATCATCTGAAGCAGTATGGGAGGGTTATCAGACTCTAGCAACACACTGTTGCCAAGGGGGACCTATGGGTTTTATCTCATCCCTGGGAACCAAGCAGAACGRAGCATTCCGAGACAAGGGAATCAGGGGTGCATATTTGTCCCAGATACAGATAAGTCAGGCTGAATGCAGAAACCTGGATGGCTTTGCCAATCTCCACATGATTGTGCAGCCTCATTGACTCACCAGTATCTCCAGCATACAAGCAGCTAAGAGCCTTCCAGGCTTAGGAAAAGAGACCTTGGCTAGCACTGAGGGCTGGGAAGTGTATGAAAATGCAAAACAGCTATCAGTGGAAGAGAGTTTTGAACTCCAGGTTGTTTCATTTCCAGCTGAGCAAATTTTCTCTTATTTTACAGCACACAGAGAGAACATTCTCTCCGGTGCCTAAGGACCACTCCTTGTCTCTGCAATACAACAGAACAAATAGCCTAATCAGGCCAAAATGCACAGCACAGTGAAAAACTGAGAACATTTGGGATGTCATTAGAGAAGGTGAAAACCTCTCTTGGAGCCTGGGAGGGACGATAGTGTCGGTGTGAACACAGTTCATAGGGGCAGAGGATGATCTGGTGAGAAGAGAGCGAGGATAACGCTCCGCAGGTTTGTCAGAGAGGCATCACCTGCAAAGGGATGAAGGTATAAATCCTGCAGAAGGAGCTGCCCATGTGGGATGGGTGGACYTGGGAGGGATACAAACAAGTAAGGAGTGGAGTCACGGTAGGTGAATGCTGCTGGGCTCTTGGGGAGGTGGTGGGATGGCCTGCAGGAAGCTGAATGAGGTGCAACCCAACCCTGTGCTGATCAGAGAAGCAGAGCACGTGTTTTCCAGTTTCTGCTCTCTTAAGTTCTGCRTTGTCTGTTTCTCCAGTGAAACTTGATCTCAGTGGCCTCTTCACATCCATTACAGAGAAAAATAACTGGATCCAACCCAAACACAAAATAGAGCCATGACAGGGTAGCAAACCTTCTGCCAGCTTCAGAGGAGATGGCAACATTCGCCCAGTATGTTTCTGATCCTCTTAAATGTACACAGAGCAGCTCAGTTACACACACACACACACACACACACACACTCATACTCCCTGCATTAGCAAATAATCTCTGAAGTGGAACTGCACTGGCTGCTTTGTGGGAATCTATAAGCCTGTAACGGTGTCTGCGTTCCTCTTGGTTTGCCATGACAGTAATACCCTCTGCAGAGCTCCAGCAGCTTAGCTGATGCTCCCACTTGCAGAGGTACTTTGACTGCCTCTAATTAGAGTTTGTTCTCTCATTAAGTTGTGTAGAATTATTTCTGATATTCTCCCTGCAAKGCATGATCGCTTCAGACTACCATTGCTCTGGATCTACAATCTGTTGCTCAGTCACCTGGTTCTCTACTCCAGTTGGGTTTGCTATAGTGATCTAGTGACTGCTCCGTAGGCTTGGGGAAGAGGTATGACCATCACTGAAAATGCTAAACATGTTGATTCAGTCTTCAGAGCTTCCTACCTGTCCATCTCTGAACCTCCTCCATGCCTGTGCTGCCTGAAGGAAAAATGTTATCCTTAGGCTGGGTGCTATCACCTTGTTGTGAAGGGTCCTTGGAAAAGGTAGATTGAACTAACACCTCCACAACTATGGTCAGTGGAGAAGATTCCAAAACTCTTATCATGTGCTTCCTTGGTTTTCTTAAATGTGTAATTTTCTGAAATTCTAACATACCACATTCAAACTTGTGAGACTCAGCTCCTGCTGAAGGTGGACCTTTTTCCAGCCATTGGTTTTTTAGCAGGAAGGTGATGGGGAAAAAAAGTCCTGAAAGTCATTGAGCTAAATGAAGTGTAGTTTCCACCATCTCTATGTCAGGAGGGTGGCTTCTTTGATTTCTAGTAGGATTGGAGCTCTAATGATAGTTCTCCTAATGGGGTCATTGCTTTAATGTGGGGTATGCCCCAGTTGACCACCTATTTTTATATAACTTACTTCTTAGRACTTAAGAATTATACAGCCTTTAAACTTTAATCTGCTGCTTAGGGAAGCAAGGTAGAAAGAGAGAGAAGAATATTTTTCATTTTTAGTAAAAATACATCTTGAGAGAAGCTCTGGACAACATTCCAACCAAATGAAGTGAAAGCGGAAAGCTGAAATAGCCTGAAATAGTAGAAAGGMGGATGACTGTGAGCTTCCAGGAAGCAGCAATTATAACAGAATGCYTTTGTTTGTTATAAAGAGACTAATGGCTGTTTTGGTAGTCATTAGACAATGTGTAATAAATTTCTCCTGTATTATGTATTTTTAAGGATTCCTAATACTTCAAAGTCTGCTTTTGCAAAATTGAAAGCSTTATTTACAGACCTCTTTTAGATTATCCCTCTGTTCAATTCAAATAGAAACAGTTCCTACTCAGTCAAGCTTTTCTACAGCTATTTTTCCTATAAGATTCAGATTTGAAATAGCATCACCTCTTGGAAAGTTCGTGATAATTGGATCAAGAAGCATCTTGGCTATAACAAACAGAAATATCTGAGCCTTTGCTATTATTAGCAGTGTTTGTTCTCATTCTCCAATCTGTATTTGGGCRGATAGTCTCCCTTGATATTCATGACTACCATCACAAAAATTCTCAGCCCCTGTCCAAATCCACTCTGGGGAGCTAGAGCAGACATTCAACACTATCTCTTGTATAGTTCCTCCTAAAAATACCATGAAGGCTAACAGGAGATTTTATTGCTGTTTTCAGCCACATCCTGGAAAGACACAAATGTGGTCAGACYCTTCTCAAAAGATGGGTGATCATAGTCTAAGAAGCCAGAGCCATGAGTTGGGACATAAGAAATTCTGATTAGAAATCAAGAAAATCTTTTTTCATCCGAAGAGTGGTCAAATATTGGTCTGGGGCCTAGAAAGGCTAGTGGAATATCCACCCTTTGAGATACTGAACACTCACCTGGACAAGTCCCTCTAGCAACCAAACCTAGGTGGATCTGTTTGGGCAGTGGGTCTGACAAGACCTCCAGAAGTCTCTTCTGTCTAAAATTATTCTGCAGTTCTGTGATTTTGCTTGATCTGACCTATAACACTCAAAATCACCCTTTTCCCCTGATATTTGCTTCGTATGTCTGAGCACACCTCCAAGGAGAAGCAGCTCTTGTCCGGTGACACCAAGAAAAGGTCAAAGAGGAAATGAACGTGTGAGCACTGGAAAAGGGAATGTTGATTCCCTTTTTCCCAAGAGGGCAATCTTTTTTGCCAGCCAACCCAAGGGTGACTCAGGTTGGCATCCAAGGATGCACACACTGTACAGTACTTATTGTGACAGTAAAGACAAATGTTCATATGCAAAGATGGTTTCACTTCTCAGTGTCTGCAGTTTTTACCCTTGGACACTTCAACAATTTTCCATTGTTGGAGATTTTAAAATCAAGATAATATATTTCCTCTTTAGTTCTTGCACAGCTATTAAATTTCAAGTGGGAATTTTATTGAAGGAACTTCTTTGACTGCTGTTGTAAAAAGGTTCAGACTGCACTAGCCCAATAACCCTTTCTAGACTTAGATCTTGTAAGAATTCACCATTCTTCAACATTAAGGAAATACTGAGCTTTTTATGTCCTAAAATGTGAACTCTTTGTGGTGGGAAAAGCCTTTGCTTCATTTCTCGGTACAGCGCTTTACATACAGACACCTTCTAAAGGTTACCATAGTATTAAAATAGAGACTAGACAAGAGGGCAGAAGCCCCCATCACTTTACTTCTTCTTGTGCAAACCATCTCTTTAATTACTTAACTGCTATTTCTCAGCTGATACAATATTTTATTATTACCTACTTTTCTTGACTGCTCAGCTGATCCATCTTAATGTTCTTTTAATATAACTTGGAATGGGCTAATAATCAGTTTGCACTTCCCCAGCAGCTTTAATCCTGACAGATCCTAGTGCACTTAACAAGGAGAAAAGGAGAGGAAAAGTGCTTCATTCTTCAGATAGGCAAGGTTATGCAAGATACCAGATGAGTTAAGACCATAAAGTTAAAAATATTAGGGAGTTCACTGGGGTGGTTACAGTCCATGGCCCTGTAGCTGTGGAAAGTGCAACAGCACCTTAGACCTCTAGTTCAGTGCCCATRTAAAGCTGTCAGGTCAAACTGATGTGATGGAGGTGAAGAGTTACCAAAATTCTTGCATTTTACTGTATATGTCACATCTACATCAGGCCCTGCCAGAGGGCTTTCTTGGTTCTCTCAAAGTCTGGGAAATTGAGTGAAAAATGGGCTGAAGCCACCCTGGTAAGCGCAGGGAATGCAGAAGGGAGAGGAGGTGGATTTAGAAGTTCTAAGGRAAACCACTTCCATCAAAATACCTGTCAAAGAAAGTGCCCTTCACATGAAGGTTCTGATTGAACTGAAGCAGGACAATGTCTATGCTGGGAAGGCTAGAGAAAAAGGGATCACAGAAAAGAAGGCAGGGCATGAGGACTTGAGCAAGTGTTTGTGCTGCCCAGAAGAAAGCCAAAGAAGTTTTGGGCATGGCATGAATACAAAGGTGGGAAGCAAAAATGAAAAGTTCCAGCTGATAGCAGAGCTAATGCCCCAAGCGAGAGTACAAGGGAAGGCAGAAATAAAAAAAGATGGACATAGATGGAAATGGTGGATTCCAGACTGAGCTGACGCCAGAGCATCTTACAGTGGAAGACATCTGCAAGACAGAAAGAGATCTGGAGCAAGGTTGAAGCAAATAAAGTCTGCAGAACTGACTTTAAAGGTAATCTAGTGGAAGAAATGGATAAGATAAAGTTGGTAGGGTGAAGAGGAAGAAGCTTTGTGAGATGCCTGTTAGGAGATRGAGGAGGGATCATGAGCCAGGCAGTGACAGTGTGACTGAAGAAAAGGAAGAGAAGAGGTGATGAGAGCAAGATTCTATGCATGGTTAGCTGAAGAGCTAGCCATGGGCTARCCATGGGCTAACCTGCCAGAAAAGGTCATATTGAGCCTTGCTGAGAGACTTAAACTAGGCCCACAGAGCAGACATCTGAATTGAAGTAATGAGGATCCCTTTTCCCCTACTGCCCATGGCTATATGTGATCAGTGTCAGGAACATCTCCAACTGTTCCATAAGCCTCATCTCTGGCAGCCTGGGGATCCCTCAATAAAATCCAGGCCCAGTCCTCCAGCCTCTTCCTCCTCCATGAGTCCAGACAGAAAAGCTCATGTCATTAGTGTCATAGAATAGAGTAGCACCTATTGCAGGCCCACCTGGAARGGATTGTTATTACAACAAGGGAAAAAAAAAGGATGCAAGTCAGTAGGGTAAGTACAGGTTCTCCATTAAGACAGTAATGTCAACTGCACAGATCCAGGAGGAAGAAGGAGTCCTGAAGGATGTGGAGATCATATGGTATCAGGAGCTGAACATGAATCAACAGTCTCAAGGGGTCTTTCCCCTGAAAAAGAGAGAAAAGGGAAGAGAGGAATCGAGAGGGAGAGGGAGGGAAGAAAAGAGAGAGAGAGACAAAGAAAGAAAGAAAAGAAGTTAGGACTAGACAGCATCCATTATCTGTTAAACAGAAATCATAATCTCTCTGTACTGCTCAGTACTGACAAGGAGTCAGACGGACTACTTTTTTCCAAAATCAGACATCGCATTTAAAGAAAAATATGGACCAGAAAATCCAGAATGATTATAGATCTAGGAAGAGTGTCAAAAAAGATCAAAAGAATTTGTATTGTTTGGCCTAGCAAAGAACAAGAAGTGTCATGGCTTCGACTTGTGAAGTCCTCAGAGGACCATTTTTCCTTTTATTTACATGCAACTACCTGATGATGCACTCAAGTACTTAATGCTTTTAAAAAGGAAAAGAAAAAGGAAAGAATAACCTGTTCTTCTGACGGAAAGGGCAAGAAGAAGTGGGTACCAAATGTAGCAGAAAAAAAAATCAGGTCAGAGATCAAAAGAAACTCGCAAACAAGAGGGATCATGAAGTCCCAGAATGGACTCAGACCTTTAAGAACTGCTAGGCCTAGCTTCTGCCAGGTCAGGAATTAGTTGCTTAGAATACAGATGTGTGAACTATTTGATCACTTGAGATCTGGGCATTGACCAATGCTTGGACAAGATTACTGCATGGATAAGGAACAGAAACTAAACCCACAGCACAGGAGAGGTTATTACAGTAAWCACAAGAAGCTTCTTCAAAGCGGTTCTAGTCACAGCAATGCCACCATCAATGGTAGGCAAACATCCCCAAGTGCTCAATCCAGGAGAGACACACTTTAGTTGTGCTTCTTATACAGAGGTCTTAGATATAGACACGTACTTTCTGCATGGGATAGGTAGCCTTATGTCCTCATTTAAACTTAAACACATTGTCACTTTTTTTTGGCAGGACTACAGCATGAAACTATCACTCCTGGMAAACTTCTCCTAATGCAGAAAAATATACCACAAAAGCGGTAGCAAGTTTTGGTTGCCACAATAACTATCAGAAGAGCACGTTCATCATCTCTCTCTTGTTCTGCAAAGTTGTTCTGTGTCTGGAATCAGCAAATCTAAAAAGATTCGGGGTTCAGAGACAAAGAATACAACTGACAATCCTATTCTCCAACCATAATGGAAGTTCTCACTGTAAAGTTCATCTACAGAGGAAAGAAAATTTTCTGAGGAACTAGCTCAAGACTTAATTACCCCATTCCTTGTGCAGTTTACACAATTTTCTCCCAAGTATAGCTTGGTTTCTCCAACAAACACAAAGCATCAGATGTAGAAAACAAGAACAAAAATTGGTTCATCATTCCTGATGTACCTGTTGATTTTAGTCAAGAAGGAGAGCAGGAAGAGAAGGTGAGAGGGGACTGCCAAAGAGTTTAAGACTATGACTGATGAAATGAGGCATGAGGATTGTAGGATCTGAGTCCTGTCACTGGAACCAGTCTATCCACCAGCATTTTGCCTTATCTCACCACTTGTCACAGAGGGGCATGGGGACACCAGATTTATTACCTACATAAGTTCCCAGTTCTCACTATCTTTTTCCTCACCAGAGGAAAGCCATCAGTCATCACTCTCAGCTACTGACAACATAATCTGTTCTACTGTAACCAGTGATAAAGCAAAAAAGGGTTGGGTGTGAAAGAATGGGGGAAGCTAAGAAAGTCTTCAACATCAACTCATTTTAGGCAAGTAACCCCAGTTAACAAACAAAATAAGAAAGATAAAAAAGTTAACAACCTATTTTGCCAATATTGTTTCAGTCTAGTTTCCCATGGAAGCTAATTTTCCTCTTGTCTAACAGGATACCAGCTTMTGTTAAAGTTTTTGCTCCTGCTGAAGCTCTGTCCTGCAGGGACTCTCCATGTGCAGGGCAGCCGAGCCAAATGTAATCTTTCCCTCAATAGGACATTGCTAGTTTTCTTCATTCAGCAGCAATTTTCATGAAACTTGCAGGAATTTAATGCTTCTCCACTCTCTGCCAAATCTGAAATTGGCCAAAAGGCTTAGAGGAGGGATGAATGTAAAGTCTAATAGCTAGCACAATCACGTGGCTTTATTGCTTTAGAAATCAGCTACTAAAAGGGACGGGATGATCACAGATATGGACCAGTAATTATAGTATATCTTACTATCTTACCCCAGGCCTAGGATTGAAGAAAACAGATTTTAATCTAGTCCATATCATTAAATCAGCCCTCCGCATGGTTGGTATTCTCCTGGGAGCTAAGGTGAGATAAGCCAGCCACGTGGATTGAACCATCTCTCCAGCACAACCTGTTGTGTCCTCCCTCTCTTCCCAGCAAATGGAGGATTTTAGGTGTGAGATTGGCAATTAAACTGTAGCTGAATTTTCTCTACCATAAGAAATCAGTCCGGAGCACCACACCACCTCATAGAGCGTGCTTTCCAACTCATTTGTTCCATCAGACATGTAGGGCATCTCTGCAGGCACAATCTGAAGGGCTGCTCAGCACTTCCAGCTCCTCACGAAGTGATTCGAGGACAGCGCCCACCAAGTCCTGGCCCAGGGAGGGTAGTCGAGGTTGGAAGCTGTACACACACTGATTCACCTTTCACCACCGTTGAGCCACACGCACAGCAGACACGTAGCACACGCAGCATCACAAGCGCTATCAGTCACCCAGCTTTGGTGCAACCATATAGTGCAACCATATATCTGACTCGTGGACCATCCTTCAATAGAAAAGCACCAACATGCACAAAAAGCTGCCACCAAGGAGGCCTTTGCTGTGAATGAATATTTGCTTGATAGACAGCCTGAATGCAATTCCATTTTGTATGAGCAGAGCCCCTTTGTGAAAATAACAGTGACTCTACAGATGCAAACAATGGAGCTACATGTTTTTGCATTGCTTGTTCTGTCACTAACTGACATCAGCCACTGTTAATCATGGCCTGAAACGTATATCTAAGAAACAGTGACACAAACACAGACAAGTTCCTTCATGAAGCCTTTTATATGGGGGAGAGTGAAAGAAAAGAGCTGCTCCTTGGGCTAGCTAGTAGCACTGAAATAAATGAGTTGGGCATCAGAATTTCAGCAGGCACAAATGGTGAAAATCCTGTCTCCTGGGCAATTAAAAGTCAATGGGATTAGTAGCCTTCACTAGTATTTATAGAAATTCTGCTGTGTGCACAACATTATCAAAATGCAGGGGTCAAGTCCCTCTCTACCCCTTTGCTCTTAAAGTTGACAGGAGCTTTGCCAATCAGCTCTGTGGCAACAGAGTCCAAATCTAAACTAGACAATATGCAGGACTGTGTTCAGCACATCATTTTTGCTGGAGCCAAAAAAAGTTCTGTACAGTACGGATTTGATCTTGGGACAGGTAAAACAGGACAGTTAGATATAAAGGTATTAAAAGTGAAAGACAGAAAGGCAGAGAGGTAGATTGAATGTCACAGGAAACTCCTTCCTTGTTTTTCTTTCATAAACTGCAGTATTCAGCTTGAAATCCTGAGGGCTGTGTCCCAGCATCTCTTASTCTACTGTTTTAGCAGGACTGGCTGTTTTCCAATGAATGATTCTCCTTCTAACACCCAGTAAATGAATCATGTGGGAATATACATATGAAAACGGACACGGATGGGACACCTGCGCAAGAAGCACTGTTGTTACGTGAGTGAATGTGTTTGAAAACAGYGTGCAGATAYTCTAGCCAGYTTGGACAGATCCCACTGAACATCATCTTTTTTGTTCCTGAGCTTCCCCARCTTTTCTGCGTGCTGGCAATGTTGRTTCTATAATTGTTTCGTCTTCGATTCATACGCTACCAAGCTCCTGTCCTCACTTCTGCCATGGGCTGCCTTTCTCCTTCACAGCTAACTCTACAAACAAGCTACCCGATTCTGCGCTCTGTTTTAAAAAACAAACAAAACAGGTGTAAATCAGAAATCTGAAATCAATGGAGAGGGGCCTTGAATTGTTTTTATAGAGAGCAGGAGCACCGCGGTGAGCTCCTGCACTCCTTGGTCTGGCTGAGGGAGCGGGCTGGAGGGTGGGGAGGTTTGCTGGCTTCATCCAGGACTCCTCTGCAGACACTGCCCGGCAGGACGCTAACGATGGCTCCCGCCTGCGCCTGTGTCTGTAGCAGGAACCGAGCCGAGATTCGCACTTGTTATTTCAAACAACCCATGCTGCTGACCTGCCATTAGATGGTACTAATGATTCATTACTCCTATGCTGGGCCTCCAGGAACGGCATTTTGATGGAGACTGAGGAATTAGGAGCAGGAACAGAACAGAAACAAGAATTGGTGGGTAGGGGCAGAGTTGCCACGGGATCYAGGGAAGCAAGTGGCCAGAGCCAGGTGCTCTAGGGAACGTGAAGGGCTCCAGAGAGAAGCTCTCTTCACGTTTAGAGCCAAGTTAGCTTCAGGGAGGTCCTGGGCATGACGGGTGCCTACATACTGAGCACATGACGCTGCATGTGCATAAAATCCAGGCTTTTGCATCTAAGGAGGTGGATTTCAGCGGCTGTGCAGAGATGGCTGCTGAGCTATGGGGCTACAGCCTGGCCTGGGGCTCTCCCCATTTGGTGCTACCTTGACCTCATCTAGCTTGGCTTCAGAATTGAAACATGAATCTTACTTACAGACATGTTACCACTAATTTCAATGACTCTAGGTATCTTTAATTATCACAGAGTTTTACTATTAAATCTTTATTAAACTTAGTTAACCTCTTTATCCTGCTAAGCTCCTTCAGCACAGAGCAGCACAGAGGTGCACCACCTAATGAAACATCACATGGAAATGCATGTCCTGTCAGCACCCATAAGTTGCCTTCTCTTCCGATTCTCTTTGCGATCTTCATGTTCTCATATTAATGAGCTGGCATCCCTAAAGTCTGGAGGGGACTTTGAAGTGGGACAGGTAAATATAGTGTCTGTTTTCAAACATTGCTCCTGAGCTCTGAGCTAAGTTCAAGCCAGAGTCTGCAGGCACAAGTTCCCATAGTCTATTCTTTCTCATTCTCCTTAGCCAGCCTATCCTGTCTAYACTGACTTTCCAAATTTCCTTCTTTACAGTATTTTTTTCTCAGAAAGAAGAAATAGAGAAACACAGACAGAARCTGACAGGTAAAAAGAATGTACGTGCAATCTAACTGACAATCTAACAAGCAATCCTTGAGACACTGATTTCTAAATGATCTCCTTTTCATTTAAGAATGCTTCTCTATTTATTTTCAGCACAACTAGCACCARCTCTGAGATCCTAAACTCTGTCGCACTGCCAACAACTTGTGACACGGACAAGCAGTTTATCAACTGATGTGAAGGGACTTTTCACCCCATGCCTTTTTCCTGCTGCTCTCCATAACGCGCTTTCAGCTTGGCTCCACACCAAGCACTATGAAATGTTTGTGGGAGTGGAGCTCTTCTCAGTTTCTTTCTCCTGCAGAACATTGTCAAAGATCCAGGAGAGCAGGCAAAATTCGGCAAACGCAGAGCGTTAACCAGGCAGAGCACAAACCAGAACAGAAGACAATACTCCAGGATCTATCTTTCTCACGTTCCCCCCTAAGCTCTGCCTTTCTGTTCGTGGTTTCTGGACTAGCTGACACAACGGTGCAGGACATTTACTCAGTGAGATCTTTGAAAATGCAGASCGAGCCCCTGAAAGGCAATGCCATTACCGAGCGCCGAGTCCAGCCCTTCCATCAGCTTTCATAAARTTAATCCCTGCTTCTCAATAAAAGCAGTTGCTTCTTTTAACCGCCACCCTTGAGCAGTCATTGCTCTTCCTGCCCTGTACTCGGGAGCTCAGACATTCACCTGGTCATCACAGCCACTCTTTTTTGCCTGCATTACTGGTTGCTCTTGAGTAACGTGCAATGATCAAAACAGTTTTACAATAATGAGCTTTCCTCCTTCCTCCAGTACTCAGCACATTTTTAAATGAATCATCTTACCCATAAGAGCCACAAACAAACACGAAGAGCTTCAGATATAAGTAATTCAGTAGCCTCAARTATTCTGCATGTTGGGCAGTCATAAATTTAAAGTGAAAATCTATACAGATTTTGTTTTGCMTTAGATATTAAATAAAACTCACTTTCAAAGCCAGATTAGTCATAAACCTTTTGGGGTGGTGCATTTTTTTAAGAAAAAAAATCAGAACAGGATTAAAACATCTTTTCGAGACTCACTGTCATTTTACCTGGGTAAATAAGCTTAGAGCGCCTAACAGCCAATTTATAAGGAAGGCTTTTGTTCTCAGCAGTGCAATGCAGCCCTGCAAATTTGCCCACAGCTGCAGCAGTTTCATAGGTTTTTGACAGGTAAAGAAAATGCTGTTCATTTCTGGCATTGTCATTAATCTGCACAGTAAGGAATCAGCAATTGCCTTTTGTGCCCAAATAAATAGATATATTTTCATAAGGATCTTGGTAAGGCTGGTATAGAATAACATATGTTTATCACTTCTTTGGTTGGGAGGGTCCAAAACRTGAAGGGTCTTTGCTCAGCTGTTGGGTTGGAAAATGAATGGGAAATAAAGGCTAAAGCAGCAATAACCACCACAATAAAAAGGAAGAAGGATTTCAGGACCTAGCCTAGTTACAATTTTACTGGAGAAAAGACCAAATAACCAACGCGCAGCATAACCTCAGCTGCACCGATTCAGTTCTCATGGTTGTTCTGAACTTTATTTCTCTGAGGTTACAGTCAGGGTCTGGCCATGCTCTAACACCCAAAGATTTGAGCCTATAGAATGACTTGTACTTCTGAGCTGCAGCAGGGCGAAGGGTTTCAGATACTCCCCAAGACTTGCTAGGTAAGAAAAAAAAATMATTTACAAAATAAGGTATTGCTTGAGGACCAGGGGCAGAATCCAGCTGTAAGTCCCTTCTAACATTGCTCAGAAACTGGGAGAAGAAAACAGAGAAACCCTGGTGCCAGAATTGCATGCAGGTCACGTCTGCTCAGTGCCTCACTCAGGTGGGCTGGCAGATGGTCAGCAAATAGTCTCACTTTTACGGTGCGACCTACCCAGGTTTTAAACGTATAAATTAGCATCCAGTTATTTTCAGGCACTTGCACTCTCCAAGGCAGCGAGCTCCCTCCGTTTTAAGTGTGCTTAGGATCCATTTGGTCACACACGTAAGGCAGCCTTGCCGATGCCACGTCTCGTGTGCACAGGCAGAATGGCAAGCCAGAGGGGAGTGCTAGAAACACGAAATCATGCAAATTCCTGGGCAGGGAGTTGCATGGCTTCCAACTTTTGCAAGAGACAAGGAGGACGGTCAGGTGAGGTTGGCATAAAGCAGGTCTGAAAAAGAAGAGTGGTTTCCCCTACCTCCATCTAAAAGTCTGTCATGAAAACTGTGTCTCACAGCTATCTGTCAGCTGCAAAAACCACTGGSGAAGCGCAGAGCACGTAGCTCTGGTCCATGAGACCTATGGGCATGATGCACCGTGCAGGGCAGTGGGTATTCACATGACTTCAGGGCAGGCCCTGCTTCACCCCAAGAAGAAGATGAGCCCATTTCTACCCTCTCTGCCCTGTCACCCTCCACCATGGATGGACACAAAGGAAGGGAGCCTGGCTGCACAGGAGATGCTGGCATTATCCATGGGACAGGCAGGATGTGTTCCTGAGCCTGGTCTCTCTCAGATGGGTGCACTGGATTTCCTTAGCAGGGCACACAAGCCCATGAAGGGGAAAAAAGAAATTGCACAAAAGCTGTTTAAGATTTCAAGTTAGGTGACAGGATCTGTGCCAAAAAGCAAAAAATAGGTAGCAGCCAAGGCTAACCTTGCAAACCTTGCTCAGGCAAAGATCCCTCGTTGTCAGCAGTAACAGGACTATCCTGGGCTATAAGGGTATCTGCATATCAGAGTGGGGTCCCACAAGCAGCAGTCYGCAGCCTTCCCTGCTGTCTGCAGTTGTGCCATCTTAAACACAAATATTCCTGTATATATTGCTGCATGGAAGTGACCAGCCCGGAAATATATGAGCTGCGTTTAATTGYCCTTACACGAGGAGAAAAACGCCCTGGAGTGACACCTGATGTCTCAGTGCGGTGGTGTGGCGCTCATTCTCCTGGGCGGCTAAGAGAAACTTCGCTGGCCTGACCTCGGTCTGTAGCAGGGAGCATTCCCGCGAGGCTCTAGTGGATCCACTTCCACSCAGCAATTTTCCCTCCAGCCAGTGCCACCCGGAGCACGGGCCCAACGGCAGGGCCGGCGAGGCAGGAGGGGCTGCCTCCCGCCACGTGCTGATAGTGCCTCGAGTTGTATTTTCAAAGGCGTGCGAAACCCTCCCGCCGGCATCACCCCTCCTTGCAGGGCCGCGCGAACCCCGCGCGCGCGGAGCTGCCCACGCCGCATCCTCGCGGCGCATCCCGGCGCCCCGCGCCCCTCACCTGCTCGGGCCCCTGGAAGCAGATCCTGCAGAGCGGCGTGCGGATGCCGCTGTCGACGCTGCTGCCCAGCGAGTAGCGGTCCTCGGCCTTGCCTTTGGCGAAGTCGTCCGAGGAGGTGCTGCTGGGCAGCGAGGCGGGCGGCTCCCCCGCGGGGCTGCC
>PTEX01000019.1:4611476-4681245 GCA_003342815.1 Eudromia elegans
CGCCGGGGAGGGGAAGGGCCCGGCGCTCCGCGGCGGGCCGGGGCCGGCGCTGCAGGCTCAGCAGGGCGCCGGTCCCGCCTGCAAACTTCTCCCGCGCAGATTAATTAGTCGCGGAGGATTTTTCATGGTTTAATAGGTATGATAGTCGATATTTTTCATTTCACTCCGGTGGTGTTTGTTCACTGATAGATTTGTTTTGTTTCAAGAGCATACATTTCGGTAGGAATATGGGTTTCTTGTAGCCCAGTGAMGGGTAAATGTGGCTGAACGCTCTCATTTAATTAGAGGTTTCCTAAAGGTGATCAACAGCAGCCAAGGCTGGTAGTTTTTACTCGCTTCAGCCTATTTAAAAACGTCAGCAGCGGCTGCTGGAGACCTGCAGCTTTCCTCTGCACGCTGTGGCTTTCTCCCACTGGCCTGTTTAGTGTGTCCCTGCCCCCAGATAAATGCAAGGGGAATGTTAGTTCTCCGCTGTCCTTGTCATCCCAACCAGAATAGCTGACAAAGTGCCTGGTTAGATGGGGATCAAAAGCATTTGTGATATTGACAATGGCAAGACTTGCAAACTGTGTGGTCTGGCTTGTGTCATCCGACCTTAGCTCATGGTGCAGGCAAAGTCCCTCAAAAGGGTTTCACATTTTGGTGACACAGAACTGGGCCTGGATCTGACATCGCGTCAGCACCACCACCATTTCAGACTTCTTAATTTGGTTTCTGCATAGGCTGCCCTCAAATTCCTACCTTACTGAGGGGTGCAACATGCAGCAACTCCCAGGCCAGACTCTCTGGCTGGTCTGTGCCTAGGGTCTTCACTGGTAGTGACCTCAAAATTAGGTCCCATACACAGAGAACCTAATGTCACTCAAAGGTTGTGCTYGGCCCTAGACAACAGCTTGGACAACTCCAATCTCCCTTGTTGCAAAACGTGACTTGCGTAACCACTGTGCCATAAGCAGAGGAATCTATGTTGCTTCCTAATTAAAAAGAGAGCAAAACTGATTATTCACTACAGGAAAATGAAACCAGCACATGCAATTAATTTCCAGCAAATAAATTACACATCAGGATACTGCAAAGTTAAAACATTTATCATTGCAGCCTGCCATTTCTCAGGAAAGCTGGGCAGATTTGCCAGTGTGGTTCTCTGCAACATATTTAAGGATTCTCAGAATTTCACATGTGTCTAATGGGGTCATTAGAGAAATAATAATGGAAAGAGCAATTTAGGGACTTCCTGAGCATGAGACAGGCTGGCTAGAGGCTGAGTCTCTGTGCCACCCTCCAGYGTGGCTTTCCATCCCCCTGCTTTTTATCGCCCTCATCTCATTTTCTTGATGTCACCAACATTTTCAGAATGGTTCCATCAATAACAAAATTGGCAAAAAATATTTATTGTTGTCATCCTTTGCTTGTGTAAAGCATCCTTCATTCTCCTCTCATGCCCATACCTGGCYTTTCAGAAAGGATGCGCCCAGGATAGAGGAAATCTTTGTATTTTACTCTGGGTTTTAATGTATGGGCTGTGTGCCCAGAGAGTTGAATGGCTGATAAATGTGACAAAATAAATAAAACAAATAATAAATCCGAGGTGCTCCATATGCTTCCCAGAGGTGAGCAGGTACTATTATTCCTCTTTTAATGAATGGGAGAGCGGCCAATGTTTTCACACTTGGATGCTGCATTCAGGTGCCTTGATACAGATTAAGGTGCCTTGCTTAAAATGCTCGTCTTGGAAAGGGCTGGACCAAGTCACCTCAATAAGATCCTACAGAGAGCAGGAGGGCCGTTAGGGTGGCACGCRAAGCAACATGGAGCAGATGATGTGCGACACCTTCCCTGCCTACAGGAGAAGCTTCAGCTCACTGATGGTTATGATCAGTTCTAGAAAATAAACATATCGGAGGCCTCAGCCTTGGGCACAGATGACTGCTGCTGCCTTTGGGTATGCAAGAACTGAGGAAAAACTGGAGCCGCAGCTGGGTGTGGGGAAATGCTTCCTCTTCATTCTGCCCAGAGAAGCACGATGCAACTCAAGACTTTGCAAAGCTTTAGCTGTTGGTGCCATGGGTCAGGTCTTCCCCCTCTTGAGAACGCTCTTGTGCTTTTCTTCCTCCTCTTCAAATCAGGTCAGGATTCTGGCATGACAATCTCTCTCACCCCCTTAATTATTGTTAATAGCAGTAATAGCAATAATAATCCTTATTAGCAGCATGGCATATCTCATCATCTAGGCTGCGTACAGGCAGTGAGCTGAGGAAAGGGCCACACACCCTACAGAGCACCCATCCAGGCTGAGCCTCAGCACCAGGTCTGCTGCCGTCCACAACCATGGGCTCTCAAGGCCTTTGAAAGAGGGGACCTTCATGGAGATGTGATGCCCTCCAGCACGGGAGCGCTCTCGCCCAGCATCTCAGCGCAGACCCATGTGCACCTTCGTTGTGGAGCCRGTGGCTGCAGGTCAGTCCCACAGCAAATACCCAAGCTCTGATGTTCTTGAGCAGAGCATGGGGCCATTGACCCTTAACTGCTCCCTCAGCGGGCAGGAACGGAGTGTCACGGCTAACATGCCTCCTTTCCTCCATTCCTTACCTCTCTGTGAAAGCCCTAGTCCATTGCAGAAGGAATAAAGAGGGTAGACACCCTACCTAGGACAACTGTCTAGAGAAGGCAATGATGCCTGACCTGCCTGTCCATTTGGGAAAAGGAATCATTTAAAAGAAATCCTTTTCTTTGAGGTCAGGTCGGAGATTTAGAAAATGGCAGGGATATAGAGAAGACAAATGCAAGCAGGAAACCTTCTGTGTGGATCAGTCTAACGGCTTGAATACAGCATACCAGTCATAGTGCTTGAGCATGCGAGAGAGAGAAAATGTAAATGATTATGTGGACAGCCGGGATCAGAGAGGCAGAAAGCTGCTAGAGAAACATCCCTTTGTTTTCCCTCACTCAGGAAGTAAACACTTACCTAAACCYGTTTTCATGCCCACCTACATGGTCAATATCTGCACTGTGCTTTCAGTTCCTCTTYGGTCTCCTTAACGGTGCAGAAGAGCTTTGATTGCCATGGCGTGGGCCCCTTCCCTCTGGCAAACCATATTTAAATCCAATCCATTGAAGTTTCTACTCTCAGCTACTGGGAGCTACTCATCAGCTGAGTACCCCTCTGATTGCTTGTCACAGCCAGACTTCCCAGTTCTTTTTTCCTGGATGGATATACTAAATAAATCTCAGGCGATATGATTACCATAACTCAGCTGACGAACCTTGTGGGCAGACGCAGCCGGGGGCTGGAGGTGGGTCTGCCACATTCTYGGCTGTCTCTTTTCTTTCTGGGCAGTTGCGAGTGTGCCAATTCAAAGGATGTTACTGCTGGAAAGAGGGACTGAGTAGGGGGTGGTTACACATCCCCAGAGGATTTGGAAGTAATGCATTGGCATGATTTTCTCAAAAGAGATCACAAATAATTTTTGGAGCGCTGCGCACTGCTGCCTTGGGCTGCAGCAGCAAGCAAGGTACTCGGCTATCAGAGTCCCTGTGCTCTTGCCCTTCTCCCCCAAGAGATCAAACTGCCATTTGTTCTGCTCCTGTGGGGATCATAGTATCTATATGGGCTGATGCAGAGCAACTTTTCTGTATCTACCACAGCTTGCTCGCAGCTGAGGAAAGAGAAGGAATTGTTCTTTTTTGAAGMATATGCATTGTCTTTCAGGTGCAATAAGAGCCCAAACAGAGATGCACAACTTCTCTGCAAGCAGTGTAGGTGTCCTCACCTTTTCTCCTTTAGGATTTCAATGCAAACTTGCACAACAAAAACATTTCTCTTCAGGACTGGAGAACCACGAGCATGGGTTGAGCTTTCATTTTATCCAGTCCCACTTTAAATCCTGCCACAGGAATTTCTTATCCCTTTGGGTGACTAGCCTGAATTGTGACTTGAATAGAGTAGATGCAATGCATGATGTATCTCCAGATACTTCCAGAAGGCATTTGGCCAAATCCCTAAATTATCCAAGAATGCAGTAATTGTCATGCAATCACAAACCGAAAAGGACCTGTAAGTTAGACACTGAAAAATAAAGAGAAAGTGTATAATCACTGGTCCCTTGGGTATTTCCACTGTTCTCCTGAGTCAAGTCAAATTTGTTTCAAGTCTCTAATTGCATTCTCAGATGTACTGACTATTTTAGTGACATGTAGCAGTCCTAGAACTTGCTCACTCTTGTCTGATGTAGGATTCAGAGTTAAAAACGATGTTCCTAAACAAGCCCATTAAAGGCTGGTCCTCAGAGAGATCCTGTGCTCTCCAAGTCAAGGTGAGCTGAGAAGATCCAACATGTCATCAGACATTTGCTAGCAAGCAGGATTCATGATGAGGCACAGTGACATTGAGAATATTCTCCTTAGGTTCATCATGACTATAATGTGGTACAACTCTGCCTTACCAGCTTACGAAAACAGGAAGAACTTTGTATGGGAGAAATGGACATCTGTCCTCTGGAGGCTCTTTTAATAAAAGATCCATCCCAGAAGGGTTTTAACTATTAAAACTGAAGAAGCTGTTGGTCTCTCTTCACCTTACAGCTATAGGATGTCACAGCTCYATAGTTTGGGGGTGCATGGGAAGGACAGACCAAAGTTTCATCCTGTGATCCTGCAKGTGTACACTTGCTATGTAAAAACCATGTGGACAGAGAAGTCTCTTGCAAGCAGCTAGGTAATCTTAGTTTTATCTGAATACAAAATGAATCTCCAGGCTGGCAGAAGATGAGTTCCAGGCATGAGGAGAAGGCCATTTTTGATCTAACCTAAGTGATTCTTACCATATTTAGAGATCTTGAGAAAGGAGAAGAGCATGAGGTCAGAGAGGAGCATGCRGTGGAGACTACTGCAGGACATCCTAGTTTCTCCCCATGCAACAAAGGCACCACTGCAGGCACACCAGCTCCATATCATGTTCCCCATAGGAATGATCGGTAGATCTCCGGATCTGTTTGGAAATGTCAGGTGCAAAATAGTGACCTAATTCACAGTGTGTCAAGATCCCATGTCATCTCTAACCCTGTAAATAAAATATTCTCCAATGCACATCAGAAACACAGGAGCCCATAGGAGCTAACACGTGTGAGATGATTTCAGTAGCAGGTACCRTTCTCCCTGATGGTTTCTCCCCAGGCTTCTTCACAAAGGACAAGAGCAGTGTCTGCTGTTGTAGGAACAGACGGCTACGTCAGGAAGAGATCAGATAGGGAGAAGAGGATAGTATGGATTTAAAGGCAGGTCTGTCAGACATGGAGTTTTGCTGGAGACRAAAGCAGACAGAAATGCAAGAACAGTGAGTGGGAAAGGTTAATGGATTTACACCAGTGGAAACAGGAGTTGATTTTTGCCCTTTGCACTAGATCAACAGATAAACCTTGGCCCGAGAGGGAGGTCTCAGCCTGGCACCTGGCCCAGACACAGCATCTGAAAGGCAACTCGAGCACCAGGGTGTCACAGTCTCCCAGGGCTTTAGGAACATGTGAAGYGGAGACTATTACCTCAAAGTGATGGCCCAGATTTACTGCTTCCTAATGGACTTCATGTTAATTAAGGGGAGATTTCAAAAGCATATACATTCTCCTGCCGAGATAATTAATTGATTTAGAATAAGATTTATGTAGTTAAGAGGTTTTATAATTACATTTTATGGGAGGGGGAAGGATGTTCTTAGGTGCTGAACACCTTCTGAAAGGTGGTGAGTGGCTGCGTTTCCCAGGGTGCTGGAAGGAGCYGGAAATCCTCCTGGTTCCCTGGCGTCATAGAGCTGGTAATGGCTTGGCTCTCCTAGACTGAGGTATTTGGTATCTCACAGGACAAGACCTCTAAACAGAAACCCTCAAAAATGCTTTTTTCAGAAGCAGTTTGCATGAGCCTTCATCTCTCTCCTTTGATGATATTTAGCCCTCAAATCTGATGCAGATCACTGTGGTGATCGGTTGGCTCCAATACCAGTCCTTTCCCCTTCAGATTAATGAGGTTTCTCTGTATCTTTCTCCCAAAAAAATTGCTCTCATTGAAGAAGAGTGGAAAAACACAAGATGTTACTCTGGGAAAGATTTCCTTCCCTATTACCCAAAACTCATGAAAAAAAAAAAAGAGCATAAAAATGACCTTCTCTTCCTGGGATCTGGTTCCTGGGAGATCTGATGAGCTGCAGTTGGTGCCTGCCTGCTCTGGATGCAAGCCAGCAACTGCCCTGTGAGTATCACTAAAGCCCCAGCCTTGGCAGTCAGGAGACCAAGGCCATAACAAGTCCCAGCCCCACGGTAACCCTGAGCTTGTCCAGCTTCTCCATTTCTCCAAGCTAACCAAAGATTCCCCCAACCAGGATGCTAATTTTGAGCAACTCTCTGTTTCCCTAATCTCCTCTCACTTGCCTTGTCTTTACCAAAACAAGATCCCCTGTCCTGTGAGCCCTTTCCTCCCAACCATCCTCTTTCCTCGTCATGTCCCCTGACCAGGATCTTGGCTCTATGGCTCAACAGCAGGTCCCAGCTGTGGCTCCTCTGGAGCATCTCACCATATATCCAGGCCTTCCTGAATAAGGGCTTGAATAAAGACCTGAAATCACTTAAGGTTTGTGAGGAAGCACTAAAAATTCTTTGACTTCTATGAGGAAACTGAGGCACAGGGAGAAGAAACTACCTCTCATTTGGGAGAGGAAACCCTCATTCAAGTCAACGATAAAGCGCTAGGTGGGAAGCTATTTCGCCTCATAACAMGACTCTTCTAAGATCAATTTGCATGTTCTTGTGTGATGTGCAAATAAGCACACACACAGAGCAAAAATCTATTTCTCTTGCCTCTCTTTATGACTGATCAACCACAGAACCTTTGCTTTGCAGAAGTTTGACTGCTGCTACTTATTGTCCCCTGGAAAGAGGCAGCTGGTGGCCCACAGCTCCTCCAGAGCAGCTTGCAGAGGCCTCCTAAGTGAAGGATTATCTCCATCGGAGGACATGCACAGCAGGAACAACAGAGTGACTAAGCGCCAAAGATCTGGTGTTTGTGTGGAAACTGGCAGTGAGAAGGCAGAGAGGACACCCTGGAGGATAGACAGTGCCTTMGTACAAAACGAGTTTCCAGTGTGTTCTAAAATTGAAGGTTTCCATGTGGAAGACACCAGCCAAACTTGAACCTTGTGATTTCCGAAGACAGCACAAGCTACATGAATTGRGGCAAAGCCCTGATACCCCTGTGCCTGCCCTGTGGAATGACTTGTTTATCCAACTAGGGATCAAAAATACAAGGGATCTTGCACAAAAAAAGCSCACAGTTTCTTTTCTCTAAGGCAGAGCTATTCCTGGGGTGACACTGGCAACATACGCTCCCATGAAATTGCTGTCCTGATAAGAACTCCAGTTCTGATRTGCCAGGAAACAAAAATCAATCTCTTGCTTTCTTCCCTGACCACCTCCTCTCTACATTTTTCTTCTTGATTCATTTTTATTTTCACTGCTATAAATTTTCCAGGTCAGTGCTATGTTCCTTGCTTGTGTGATCTTTGCATACCAGCAGACTTATGTGGAGAGATGAGTGGAGACCAAGTGCAAACCCATCCATCCTGCTGACACTTTTATTTAGCTAGTTTCTTTCCCCATCTGCCACTGCTCAACTCCCTGCGTGCAACTGTGTGGASGGACAGGGAAAGGGGATGGGTTACTGCTAGAGCCACTGAAGTCTCCAGTCAAAGGTCTCTGCACTCCTTCCTCCAAYTCTGCTGTCCATCCCTTCTCTAGCTCTCTCAAATGGCCTCTGGATAAAGAAAATGTATCAAATAAAAGTAATGAAGGGATGAACGTGCTGGTGCAAGATGCCAGGGTGACAGTCAGGGAGCTGGAGCCATCTGCTAAGCCCAGACTGCGCCCCGGTGGCCAAGCCAGCCGCGCGGCTGCCGTCCTGCCGGCTGCATCGGGGCTTTCCCGAGCTAACAGCACCAGCCTCCGCAGCCTGAGCCGGGCTCTCCGGCTGAAAGCAGACACAGATGCACACTGTCTGTGGCTCAGGCATAGAGGGGGGCACCTACCATACACTGCCTATTAATATTTCACAGCCCTGATGTCCAGCAAACACAGTTTGATGAGAGGCAGGAGTGTGTGTCTCTAGGCTCACAGTTAACCATGCCCTTCCTTCTGAATGCGCTAGCTGAGCCTAATCAGGGCACAAAGTCTTGAAAGACCTGGACTGAGACCRTGATTATTCCATTTAGTGCGTATCTGCTGTAACGATTTCTGGCAGCTGTTAAATATTTCACCCATTAAATCATTCAGATAGAGTATTTCTATTTTCCAGCAATCCCTTTTTCTCTTCTAGGAACTAAGCCTCAGGATCTCATGACCCACCAGGTATTTGCAAAGTGGCATGCATTCAAAATGCACTTCTTTTATGGCAGCGGTGCTCTCACGTAGGGAGCTCGTTCCTGGAATGAGCATTGCTTAGGAGTTGTCAATACTTTAATCTGATTTACACAAGCTGTGTTCTCTCTTTCTTCCCTTAGATGAGCACTAATAAGTTCTCAACCTGGACAAATCCCAGACAGCAGCATCAGTACATTGCAATACATCAACTTTGTTGGTGAAATCAGGGACGAAGCAGGGATAAGAGAAAATGTTTCTCCCATTTGTTCATTTTTAATTGTTTGCAAATGGCCGGGTCCTTCTGAAGTATGACTGTGCCCTGCAGGAATACACTCAATTGCTTATATTACTGGGCTGCAATTAAGGAGTTAGTGAAAGTCTGAAAAATCTAAAAAAAAAAAAAAAAAAAAATTGTTTTCATCCGTGTGAATCTCTAAGGCCACATGGTGCCATGCCCATAAATAAAACCCTGAGAGTATGTGGAAATTCAGAAGTAATTAACAGTCCTTTTGTTAAGATACCCAAGTTCAGGCTCCACTGAATGATTTTCAAGACCTGATCTTTAACTTGTCTGTGTGCTGAAAAATATTTATGGGGCATATGAGGCGGTTAGTCTTTGTCCTCCAGGACTCAGATGTCACTTCACAGCCATATGATCTATCAGACATTGCTAGACATGAATGTCATTGCTTTTAGCCTCAAAATCTAGCAGCATGATACTGTGCTCTATCATGTGATGCAATCAGAGTCAGCATCTTGATTTTATTTGTGCACTGCTTCGCAATTCTCTCCAGGAGGGCTTAGGGTCCAATTCTGCAAACGACTCTGCAAAAGGGGAAAGTCAGCGCCAACACTGCTTGAAAAACGTGAACCCTTAAAATCCAACAGTAGCATTCTCAGAGTAYGGGCAGCACCATCCACCCTAGCAAAGTTATATGGCGATAATGGCAATTTTCAAACTTTTTGTGACCTCAGAGGCAATGCTTGATTTCTCTGTGTCACAGGCAATCCAGATGGACAACAGGGAAAGAAGCAAGAGACTTGCTGAAAACCCAGCTGCTGCTTCTGAGCTTTGATTTTCCAGGTCAGTACATTCCAAATCTTTTTTTTTTTTTTTTTTTTTTTTCCCCCACTGATAGTGAGGAGAAAACCTCAGTCTTCCACAGTCTTAAATCTACTTCATGCAATATCTTTTTTAAAGGAATTTATTGCTTGCATATGTGGAGTGTGACTGGGAGCCCCACTGTGATCCCATGCCTCTGCATTACCCTCCAGTTTAAGGGAATTCCATAGTAACAAGCAGAGTTTCCTCACTATCCTGCCAGCCCACGTTAGAGCTGCTAAATCATGGTCTGYATAGCAAAGCTGGGCTCTGTGACAGGGATGTCTGTTTTCTAAGAATTGCATCAAGAATCACAAACTCATTTCACATATATCAGTGAGGAGTTGTCACAGAGCAACAGCTTTTAGTCCTCATAAACCTGAAGCAAATGCAGAATAAGAATTCATCACTGATCTTTGAAGTATTTCTGTCTTCAAGAAGAACAGTATAATCTCAGATTAATAGATTAAATCATAAAACAACTTTATCAGCAAATATATATATATGCATTTATATGCATAGAAGTATGTATATAAACTCAATGTATATTTTGTCTGTGGATGTGTGTGCACCTTTACATGATGACAGATCTAATGAGGCACTGATCTAGTTTCTTAATACAAGTGCTATAGAAAAGCCAGTGAATCTGAAAGATGGAAAACATAAAATGAACCACCAGGAATAACTGTTGTATAAGACATGATCAAGAATTGAAATCTGTTGTCTCAAGATATTACCCAAGATCAACTAGCTCATGGGGTTAACATATGGCCATCTCCTATAAAATGCATTTTCACATAAAATATGGATCAGCTCCCTCATAGGTACAGAAGAAAGGACTCAGTGAACACCTTTATTGAATGGGTCCAGGAGTTTCAACACTGTTGTATAATGAAGCTAATTTTTTTTTTTTTTTGCTGTTTTGTATTTTTGTGTTTTTGAAATCCTTCTTTTCAGAACTGGTCAGAAAAAAAAACACCAGCCTGATGAGTCCGGGAGTTACATGGAGTTTAAGTAAACTTCTTGTGGACTCCTTAGGATCTCAGGGTCTTTCTTATGGTGAAGCCTGGGATCATGATGGTGCATAAAATTGAGCTACTACATCAAACTGTGTCAAATGGGAGATCCTAATTGAAAACTGACATATTGGAATACGTGAAAAAATGCCTGAACTATTTCTTGTTGTACATACAGACCATCTATTTGCTCTACCAATCCAGTGAGTGGTTTATGACGATTTCTTCCTTGAGCTGTTTATGCCATTTTCTTCTCCCCCATCACCCTGTAGTCAGCCTTTTAGAGCTGAAAGTGGCTGTAAATCTTTCTAAATGCCAGAGGATCGTTTGCAAAAACATTATCCATCTTAACATCATGTCAAATTTCTGAATGAGAATGACTTCTTCAGTGGGAACAGGCCTATAACTTGTACTGCTTCTCATTTCCTGAAGCACTGGAATTGTGCTGCTCCCTAATGTTGTTTTATTAAGATGCGATTTGTCATCATATTGCTGAAAACAAGATAAAATGCAGGCTAATTAAATTCCTTATTTAACTTGATGAGCATCTGCTTTCTATAGTCACATTTTTAAGCAGAAACTTTATAGCTGTTTCTTGGGATCTGAGATGAAACAGGGAAATACCCCACCCCTAAGTAGACATGTGYGTTCTTATTGCTCACAACCCTTGCTATTTATAATAACAGATGTACAGCAATGCCCAGGCACAGACGCCCACTGTGCCTCGTGAGCACGTTGTCCTAACACTTCAAGTGCACTTTCTGTTGTGGAGTAATTGCTATCCTGAGGAGCCCAGTAGAAGTCACTGAGACAAGCTGATAGCAAAATACTGCAGCTGACAGCAAGTATTTTCTAGATCTGCCTGCAAAAATATACAGAATTTAACAACAACAAAAAAAAAMMCACATTGTGAAAGCCTTTTCTGTAGTAGGTGAGACCCCAAACATAAAAGAAAACCATCTCTTGCAGAAGAACGCTTACTAATAAACCTAAGCACATGCTTAAAGTTAAGTGTGTGCTGCTTGCTAAGGCCAGAATCTGGCCTCCTTTCCAGGCATTTCACTCATGGAGGTTTCTAGATGGGAGAAAGCTGCCTACACTATTGGATGAGTGAAGACTGAGGCCAAGAACCTGCGATGAGTCCATGTTCGTTATTAAAGCAGCACTGCTGTGCTGGTCCTGGTAGGTATGGGCACATGGTTGTACCAGAACCCATCTTAGGACCTGGGTCTTAGGGCTGTCTGTGGCCTGCTGGGGTTGTCTTTTGGAAAAGCCCTTGGCATCAGCCCTTACAATYCACACAAGTCCAGGGCTGCTTTTCCAACACTTCTTGGTCTGGAGCAGGTTTTGAGCTCCTCCAAGGAGAGACATTGCTGCTGTGCAAGGGCAAAGGACCATTAATATTACATTGGTGGTTAATTATTTAGCATCAGTAACCTCTGAAGCTCCTGCTTTAAGGATTTATCTCTATCTCTGGATCTCACATGCACCAGGAAGAGAAAGGGCAGAGAACCGTGGGCAGTTTTAACAAACAGAAGCCCAGAAGTTGGCTTCACATCAACACCAAASCTACAGGATTCGCTGCTTATTCAAAGCTTGAAAACCAGGCCAGTAAATTAAGCTCCAGGATAGAACTGGGAGTGTAACTTTTGTTTCTTTAGCCTGGTTTCCTAAAGAAATAAAGCTTATGCAATTAGATTCTCTGTGTGTATATGTGGGCCTCCCTTTTTAGCTTTGCACCCTTCAGMCAGTTCAGAAAAACAAAACAAAACAAAATAGTTGTGTAGACCACAGGGATGTATGCTGGCCTGAACTCAAAGGTATAAGGCATCAAGGGGTCCATATTGCTAGTGCTCCCCAGAACTGGATTGCACTTCACTTTTGATTAAATGCTGGTGAGACAGAGGCTTTGGAAACTCTGTTTGCACCTTGATGTAGGGGKTTTTTTGTTGTTGGTGKTTTTTTTCCTTTTAAATCTTTGGTCCGGGTGCCAAAGAACTGTCCTGCACACCTGGGCTRCATCACCCAAGGGACCGAGAGCTGGCTGGACCTTGCAGCAGCCGTGCGAGTGTGGTGGAGGCCTGGCAGCAAAGCGAAGGCCATGTGCTGTGCAGGCCATTGCTCTGGACTGGAGCTGTGGAGGGGAATCCAGCCAAGAAGGACAGACGGCAGAGAAGAGCCCCTGCAATCTGTTGGAGGGGCTGTATAATAAACAAGAGCAGGAAGGCTTCACCATGCCAGGGAAGAGCAAGCTGTGTAGATAAAGGCAGCTGCTTCACAAGCGTGGAGGGTGAGTTATTTTCTTTGCGCTATCTGGCCAAGAAGCAGGGAAAGAGGACAGGTCTTCACTGCCCTGGCTGTCAGAGGCAAATTCTAGAAATCCTCAAATTCTAGAAATGCCCATAGAAAAATCTTTGCAGGTTCCCTTTCATCAGGGTTTTAAGGGTGCCTCCAAAATTCAAATTTTATCCTTGGTGATACAAAGATGCTCAAAGGGCCTGAATCATGGTTGAGCTGTGGTAGTAGCTGGGCTGTCAAACGGACCGGCAGCTCAGGGTCCTTGACGTGCAGAGGTGGAGAKTAAGTAGATGGGATTAACAGGTAACTAAAACAAATCCAGGGAGAACTGCCATGGGTGAACATGGGCTCAGGCGCTGTGCCCAGGTTGAGCCCTGAACTCAAGCACCCAAGGGAGCTCTGAGCTGGGGCTCTGGCTTCYCAGTAGGAAGATGAGACCCTGCTGAGGACCCCAGACCAGGGAAGAAGGAGCGTGGCCCCTCAGCCCATGCGTTGGGTGCTGCAGAAAGTGGACCCTAGCAGCCCGGGTGACACGGCTTTCCTGAAGAGAAGCAGCTGTGCCAATCCGGAGGGCTCTCGACTGGTTTTAGCTGGGAAGGAGCTGATAGGGCCTATTGGTTTGGGCTTCTCTAACAGGTGTGAGTACAGGTACAGTACTAGCTAGTTGAAGGCGTGTGTGTGTGGCTGGCAATGGTGTTGCTGAGCTCACTGTGGGATTCTCAAGTCCTCTGAGAAGCTGGGCCCCCTGAGGGCTGTTATTGCAAGCAGAACTCTGTGTTTCTATTTATCTCCTGGCCAGCCCTGGCCTGGGGACATGCAGCGGTGACAACCACAATGGTGTGTTTGAAAGGGGATGGAGCAGATTKTGCACATTCAGCACAAGAGCAGGTGGGAGAGCAGCTCAGAAGATGTCCTCAGAGGAAGAACTGGGGGATACCAGAATAATTCCAGCATCCTGAGCTACTAATATTTCAGATATTAGCTGTTGTTTGTGCAAATGTATGATACATGGCCAGGCAATTCTGGTTTCATTTGGCAGCAAATAGTCAGGATCAACCAGTCTAGACCATGAGAGGACCACTATGTACGGAGCATGATCCAAATGAAGTTTCCATCACCTGGTGAGAACAGTATTGAGAAGCCTGCTTGCTTGAGCCCTTTCTCTGCTAGCTGATTTAGTTCTGAGGAAGTGGGAGAACCATCCTGCCCAGCAGAGCTGGGGTCTGCTCACCCACCCACCCTCTCAGGATTTTCCCCCTGYATCTCTGCTCCCTGAGCTAGTATGAGGAGGGTGAATCCAAGCCACTGCTGGAAGCATGTTCTTATTGGAAGCCCTCCTGGAGCGCTACCAGCAAACTGCTTGCAAACGGCCTCTCATTTTGTAGGTCTGTTCTCTGCATGGCTGGACTCTTCCTTGCGCCTTGCTGAAGTTGTGCCATATGGAGCAAATACTTCAACGTCTGTCTGTGTGTCTGCCTGACCGTACAGCCCAAGAGCTCTTCTCCTCTCTGCAAATGATACTCTGATCTCATTGTCCTCAAGTGCTGCGGACAGTCCCAATACAGACTTTTATCCACCTATCCCAAGCCAAATTTTTTCCAGCTCTTCCAGAGCATAAGGACCATCACCAGAGCCCTGGAACTGGCTAGCTGCCAGGGAGAAAGTGGCTGKCAGAGTTACCTCTCTGCTTCCTCCCTCTCTTGCCTGTATGTGACACTGGGGTTGGCTTTAGCTTTGAGCAGTGCAAAGTGTGACAAAAAAAAGAAAGAAAAAAACCCTCTCATCCCTTCCTTCAGGAGGATGGGTCAAGCGTCTGCTCTCTCCCTGCCTCCCGAAGGGAAGCCAAGGCAAACCCCGTGGTGCAGGTCTCACCTCGGCACCGTGGCCTTCCCTCGAAGCTGCCCGCTTGCTCACGGTGCGTGCTGCGACGCGGGTCCTGGGCGAACAAGCCGCGCGGTGCGTCAAGTCGCGCCGCAGCCCCGCCGCCTGCCTTGTTTTCCTCAGGCTGACRCGCTCCTGACTAATGGCAGTCGCTGCTTCTTAATCAGAAAGCAATTTAAGGATAACCTTTTTTAATTAACAGTGGGGAGAAGAGTGAATAAATAAACTGTGAAGCAGCCAGCTGGTGGCTTTGTCCCTAGCAGAGGGGTCTGTCAAGGGAGAGAAAATGTCACTTGGGGACAGGGAGGACGGCTTGGAGAGCTGAAGGTGGGAAGGGGCTGGGGAGCTGGTGCCTCATGTGGGAACTGCCACTTGAACCACAGGAGGGACAGCTGGCTATACATTTCAGCCCTGTGTTATAATTAAAACCCCGAGAAACCCTTTTAATCAGCATTTTAAAACGGATCCAAATAATTAGCTCATTGTGAGGTTGCTGCCACAGTTCTCCATGTGTTAACCCTGTTTTTAAGAGCAGCACCTTTCCCCCCAGGCCAACCATACAATGGGTGAGTGGCCGCCAGGCCGGACAGGGGTGCCAGGCAGGACACAGCGGTGGCACATGCTGATCAGGAGAGTCCAGACAACCCGCAAGTCGATACGAGCGAGGCCCGGGCGAGAAGGGGCTGCTGCATCCCCAGGCCCACACCACGAACCGCAGAGCAGCGCTCCGCGCGCCTAAGATGGCGCCGTGTGGTGAAGACTACATTTCCCATCGTGCCTCGCGGCACCGCGAGGCTCCCATTCCCGGCGTGCGAGGCGCGGCGGGGCCGTTTGACCTGCGGAGCGGGGGCTGTCGGGAGTTGTAGTCCGCGCGGCCGCGCGCCGGTCGGCGGGAAAAYGCGGCCTCTACTGCCCGGTGGGTGTGCGGGCGCCTGCGCAGGCGGGCRGGTCGCGGCGGAGCCTTGGGCGATGTGCGGAGCTGCGGCCTGTGGGTGGGTGCCGGGCCCTTGAGGGGYGAGGGAGGCTGGTGTTTGGGAGAGGAGCGGGCCCGAGGGAGCCCTGCRGCACAGAGGAGGAGGGCACAGGATGCGGGGCTGGGAATGGGCACAGTGAGGCCTTATGGTGCCCCTCATAAGGGCCCTGAGCTGCAAGAGGAGYTTCCTCAAGGCAGGGGATTAGCCTGCTCCTTGTGCCAAGTGTGTGTCTGCTCTKCTGTGAGCGGCCTGAGGACACCTGGCAAAGATGGGCTCTGGTCCCCTCGTTCAGGTACCAAAAAAATGAAATGTTTTCCATGCAAAGCTGTATGGAGATTAATAGCCTTGCCTCCATTTGCAGGGCACCTTCTGTGCTGCRGGGTTTCCCTGTGCTTGGCTCTTTTACCTGAATGGCTAACAGCTGGGATTGGGAGGGATGGACTCCAAGCTGGCCCTGGAGTCCTAGGAGAAGGCTCCTCCTTCACCCACATTCCCTGTGTGTGCAGAGCTGCCATGCAAAACCCAGCAGCAGTTGTCAGCATCTGCTTGCTGATGATGGCTCAGCATTGCTTGGGCACCTTTACTGTTTTTGTGTAGAATCAGTTACAGTAATACCCGATCATTGATGATATTGAAAATCTGAAGCTTTCTTTCTCCTTTTTTGCTGTATTTTTATAGGCCGTCATCCAATCCTGTAAAGAAGTAACTGCCCCATGATTAACTCCTGATCCAGTTTTGATTAAAGATAATTGTTTGAGTTGCTGAAGATGTCGTCGGGCCTCACAGAGGAGCAAAAGAGAAGAATTGAAGAGAACCGCCAGAAGGCCTTGGCTAGGAGAGCAGAGAGACTAGCTGCTCAGCAGGGAGGGCAGGTGGGGAGCACTGGACCTCAGCTGAAAGAGCACAGTCTAAGCAATCACGGAAACTTGAAGCAAGAAAATGATCATGTCAGGTTCATTAGCCAGCACCAATGGAATCCAAACTGTCCTGTGGAGCAGAGGAGCCATCTTCATAAAGATGATAATCATTACACTGCAAAGCAACAGATGGSTGGTTCATACAGAGAGCAACAAAAGAATTGTTCAGAGGACTTGGAACGAGCAAGCAGTGTTAAACAATTCCCTACAATGATCCCAAATTCTCGGAGTTGTTCCCATCAGCCTAACTCAGATGTTGATGGCCAGAAACATGATCAACAAGCTTTAACTAATCTTGGTACATTCCAGCAGTCCAAATACTGTCCATCTTTCAAAAACCCTACAGAGCCATCTCAGCCTAGATTAACAGATAACTGGCACCCTGATGATATTAAAGATTTACAAAGTCAGAACAAACCTGCCATTAAATGTGTTCTACCACCAAGCAGCACCACCCCAAGTGGTTCACAAATGCTGATAAACACAGGCAGATCAGAAAGGGAGCAGGGAGGTGCTGCCTCTCAGGCTAGTGGGAAGATGCAGAAGCTGACCAGCTCTGCTGGTGCATGCTCTGCACCTGACACTGCTTCTCACAAGAAGGCACATAGTGTTGCAAAAGGAAGGTGTGTGAAGTATGGGGATGACCGGTTCCAGGTTGAAATAGGGTATAATGCTGAACTCATTGGTGTGTTTAAGAAGATACCAAGCAAAAACTATGGTAAGAATTGACTATTTGTTCATCTCTGCTTTACATTGGATCGGAGTTGGAGCATCTGCTAGGCCATAGTTGAGATACATGCTTTTAGCAATGCATCTGCTGCTGGGGTGGAATATGGAATATTAATGAGGAATTGGAAAAGTAAAGGCAGTTGAAACTGGAAAGGAATTTAGGGACGAAATAGCTTGAGCTTGGATTTGGCCAAGGAATCCTGCTTTATGAACCATATTCTGAGGTGTTTAGCGGTGCCAGCTGGTCAGGGTCTTTTGGGAATGATGAAAGAGAAATTACTTATAAATTGGTGTGGGGAAATGGGTCAGTTTGACTTCAGTTGTAGCCTGGAGTTGATGCACTGATTCTGTTAAGTGGGTTGCTGACTGTAGTAAAYCCTGCACCTTTTCTGCCTGTTTTTTTTTTTTTTTTTTTCTCCCTGTCATTATTATTACTGATGATTATTAGATTTTTTTTTCCTCTCCACACATTGCTCTTTTCTGTGAATGTCAATTGCATTCTTCCTGTATTAGTATCAATGTACTCTCTATTTTTTTGGGGGGCCATGTATCTGTAAACCTGGGCGTGCTGTTTTTCAGATGTGTGGAAATCTTTTCAATGAAAGAATGGATCGTGTGCCTTGCCTGGCATAAACATTTCACAGGACCACTTTCTTCTACCCCAAATGATTCATATTCTGCCCTATTTTAGATCCTACTATGAGAAGGTGGAATTTCAGCCTGGAAGATTACAGCAGTTTCAGTAAGTAGATGCATTGCTGAATGATAACAAGGATTCATGTCTTGCTCCCTACCTTCCCAACCCTAATTATTATTTGGCTTTGTTACTGTCTGGAGTAATAAAAGAGATAACATTGTGTTAAAACAGAATGCCCATCTTTTAGGCACCTGGCTTGTAACATTTTACTGAAACTCGTTAATTAAAATAACTTGATATTTTTGATGTAATCTACATGTTGGAGATAKTTTTTTTGTTTGTTTTTTTGCCACTTACTAACTGAATATTTCAGGGTTCAACAAGTCTGATTATAGGAACATATCTCTGCTGTGCAGGTGCTTCATATACCATATATAGAAAACTAAATATTCCTGTTGCTGCTGCTTACCTTGTGAGCCTGTCCAAGTATTTTCTTTGTAAACCGCACTTTGGTTTTTTGTTTGGTTTTGTTTGGTTTTGTTTATTTACTGTTTTGGGTGTCAGAAGAGGAGAAAAAAAAGGGGCAGCTGTGTAGGAGCCTGGGTGAGGCCGAATACGAGTTGCCTTTGTTTGGCATGACAAGAGTGACTTTATATTTTTCTCTCTGACATTTTGTTCTGGAAAGATTGAGAGATGATACAAGGCAAATACTTCAGGTAAGCTTTCCAAAAGCCAATCATACTGAAACCTGTGATAAATCACTGTTGATTTCAGTGGGGACAGAATTAGACCTGTGTTGAGTACTTTGAAAAACCCACAGTTGAGTACTGGTATTTTAGCTTCCCATGTGGGTTGCCACACATCTATAATTTAAATGCTTCTGGTTTGCTTGAAATGTATCAAGTGCAGATGAGAGCAGAGCCTCCATACCAAGTATCTTGCAAATGAAGGGGATAAGTTTTAGAAATTACCTGAGGCTTTTTTTTTTCCTTAAAGATATGAAAAGTGTGAATTTTCTACAGAAAATCCCTGACGACAAGCATAAGACAATGTGATCACTCCTGGGTATTATTATAGTGTGGGAAAAAATACCCAGGGGGAAGAGGACTTGATTTAAAAGGATCTTGGTTTGACTTTCTTGTCCGTCTTTAAATGCAAAAGCAGTTATTTTTAAACTTTAGGCTGTTAGTTTTGTTCTTATTGTTGTTTTGTTCCCATAGTAAGTTTCTTTCCTTGTACTACAAACATGCACTCAAGTGTAGAAACAGACAAAAAATGAAAAAAAGTTTTAAAAAACATGCATTTTCCAGTTTCTGTTAATAATAGCTAAATCTCACCTCCACAACTACTATCTGCTGCTGAAACAGGGACATTCAGAATCTTTTGTTTGGTACAATAGGAATAGAAAATCTACTTCAGTGGTCTCCCAGGCCTCTGCTATAAACAAGACTTTTACCTGATACTCTGAATTGTATTTTTGGATTGGGTTTTTCCAATAACTGTGTTCAATCAGAAAGTAAAATATTTTAAAGTAAAATTTGACAAAATCCAAACGGTTTGTTTATGTTTGTGAAGGTGTGTTGTCCTCTTGTCCCTTCTTTTCCTGAAGTGTCCTGTACATCTTTAGTCTATTCATGGTCTTAGTTACTCATTCTTTCCTCTGCATTCCATGTTTTGTATCCCTAGTTGAAGCAGCGAATCAACTTTCCTCAGTAATTTTGACACCATTAGAAGGAGAAATTGCTGGGGACTTGGTGTCAAGCTCTCATTTCATCAGTGCTGGGACTGATACAAAAACCCTTTTGAACATGTGCAACAACTGGAAGAAACCTTCAGCCCTTGTCAAAGGAAAATGTGTGCTGATCTCCCGCTTCCGGTTTGAGGTTGATATTGGGTATTCTGCAGAAGTGATTGGAGCGTTCAAACAGATGAATTCCAGAAATTACGGTGAGTGTTTGTTGTTCCTTTTATCTAGGGAGATGTGAGTTTGGGCACTGTTGGAGCTCTGCGAGAACTACAGAGGAGAGAGATTGTGTAAATTCTTGTATGTTTACTGTGTTATGCTCAAAATCTTATTTATGGTTGGAGGAACCTACCTCTTATATCTTTCTTGGTACAATACTGAGGATATCGTTTATAGGATATAGAGAAACAAATGAAAGTGACTGTGTTACTAACTGTAGTTGGACTGGATAGGAGCCTTCTTCATGCCTTCCGACACTGAGAAGAAAGAGGTTACTGAAGTCTTGGGGCAGGTGGGTTAATTAAGTGGCTTACTGATGAAAATGACCTTGGTTTGTTCCAGTCACTTCTAGATAGATACTGACACTTTGAAGTCCTCTTCATGCTATTTGTTTAATATGAAGGCAGATAGGAGAAAAATGATTGCTAGACAAGACAGTAACTACTTAAGGCAGTTTTAAAATGCAGTGGATATGGATGGAGAGCACTTTTCTTACGGACATTCTCAAAAGTTGTTCCTCAAGGAATGTTTGTTTTAACTGTTGCAGATATGAAGACCAGAAAATGGAGTTTCCTGCTGGAGGACTATCCCAAACTAAGTGCGTAGCTACTTTTTTTTCCTAGCAAGAGCTCCTTTCTGGGCAGGGAAATKAATTCTAACTTAATTTCTTAAGCTAGGCCTTTTTACAGTGGAGAGATGAGCTGCTAGTGAACCAGAGAGCAGGTGTCATCTCATTTTGTCAAATGTTTACACTGTTTTCTTGCACTCAAAACTTTATGAAGATATGTCATTAATGACAGTCCTTTTAAGGTCCTCATCAAGAGAGTGAGTCTGTTGTATCAGTTTCTGCACAAATATTTATAGACAGGATTTGTGTTGGGGAATTTCTGTACATTTTCTTAGAGGACAGGCATGTGTTTACTCTAAAAAAGTAATTTTGTTTGTCTGTAATGTACTGCAGCTCAGCTTGAACTTAAGGAGTGGCGGTAGGATGGGCTCCTCTCTGCCCTTGCCAGATATGAAGAGGGAGGTATCGTAGCTGCCGGGCCTTCATGTCCTTATAGAAATTCTGTCTTCTCTCCTCCATGCCAGCCTACCTGGCTCTTTGCTCCTTTCTGTGCATACATCAACTCTGAAGCTGGCACGGCCACTTCTTGCTCAGAAGAAAGCACAGAGCAAACACATGTCAGACTGTTTTATTGCCAACTCTTGCTTTAGTTTGCTACAAGATTTAAGTAGTGTGTATGGTGTCATGCTGTTTCATTTTACACCCGGCAAATTTTCTTTTCAGGTCAGGGCACTAGGTTTTCAAGTCCACTGATGATTTCTGTAACAATCAGTTCATCCACAGTCACTGTCTGGGTGCTCACTGCCTAGCTGATGATGTTCAGCCTCATATTTTACTGCTAGTAGTAATTGCTTTGCAGACAGCACACAGCTGTTAGGTTTTTAGTTGATGTACGAGCAGGTTGGAAGCGAGGTCGCTTTCCCATAGCTGAGTTGATTGTGGGGCAAACACTGCTAGCTTGTTTCACTGGATGGTGCAGATCTGCTTTAAGCAGATGCTGTCTGCAGAACCTCATGATGTTCTGAAATGCTTCAGTGTTAGGTTGGTAGGTGCTTTAAAAAAAAGCTTTGCAAAAAAATCTTTTAGAGAGTATCATTTTCGCTTTTCAAGTGGAATCAAAGTGCTTAGTGTTGCTACGGTGTTCATTTCTGGGTAGAAGTAGAATAGTAGAATCCTGTCTTTTTGCACCCATATGGTGCTGGTAAAATTGTGGTTTACTGAAGTGAAACATAGAACTGCTATTTTTAAAAGATGGCTATAACTTTGTGGAACAATCCAACCCCAGCAGCACGCTCCCAGCACGGCTGCTTCTTAGCTTTGTATATTGTTAGTACTGTGCTGTGAGATGCAAAACATCAGTACTAAGTATTTTATAATTATTATTTACCACTCTGTTTGGCCTGCTGTGTTTGTCTTAGTACTTGTGTGAAGGAATGCTGCTGCAGAGTTTGACTGGGAGAAGCATTAGCAGGTACTAGACAAGATACTCTGCCTAAGTCCTTAGAGAGCTGAAATGCTGTGGCTTAGAGTTGTACTGCACCAACATTGGCTCTTGCTTTCATCGGATAATAAATTATGTTTAATAATTGAATATCTGAATGCTGCTATGATGCTTGCCTTAGGAATGCTAGCTGTAGTTTTAGGGCTGAAAGCCACTTGTTGTGGCTGTGTAGAATAGGCAACTTCTTAGCATGAGGACAAGTGAATTGTCTTCGTAGAGACTTTTATATGAAACTCCAGGATTAGGATGTTGATAGTCCCTGATTTCAGAGCGAGTTGATGATCTCACATACTTTGAAAGAAGGGATCTGTTGTCTGTGCAATGGGACTGATGCAGTAGCACATGCTAGGCAGACTGTGCAAACTTGGCATCTCCTAGATTTTACAACTCGCTTCCACTAGTGCAGTGTTTTTCACATTAAAGGAAATATTTAGAATTCCACAGGTTTAAGAAAAAAGGAAAAAAAAAAAACCAAACTCCGAAGATGCTCTTGCAGGATCTAATTGTGAGGTTATTTGAGGTTTCCAGCACATGCCTTTTTGAGGAACAACATTAGCTTTGTGTCTGTTCTTTTACCTACTTCAAAACAACGCTTTTTAAAGTCTGGTTGCTATTTCCTGCAGTGATACTCGTTAGTTGGGAACTGTTTGTAGAGGTTAATGTCTCTTTGCCTAGTTGCTCAGTCATCTTTGTATAAAGGTCATTTCAATAAAAAATGTCTCTTGGATGATTCATGCTGGTGGCAGATATATCTTAATCACTCTCCCAGCTCATGTACAGAACAATAGCAACAGAATTATCAGTGAGCAAATTGTAGCAATTATGCTAACACGTTGCTTGGTCTGTGAGTGAAATAACAAGTTTGTGCTGTACTTCGAGTGGAGAGAGTTCCTGCTATTGAAGAAGTACAAATTAAACTGGAGAGTTAAAGTTTGGGCTATTGCCCAACTGCAAATGGAAATCTTTTCATATGTATATTTCTTAGAATTGTTTTCCCCCTTGATATAGCAGAGGTCCATTCTACCGCTTTCCTTTTGGAGATAACAACTAAAATTAAAATATCCAACTGAATTCTGGAAATGCATTTTCTGGTATTGTAGTATGTGTTTATTTCAGTTTGCATAGCTGTGGTTATTTTTGCAAAAGGAGTTGTTTTGTATCTTCCTGGCATTATATACAAACTGAGCACTAAATAAAGAAAAGATGTTTCCCACAATAAAGGTTCTTGCACATGTATTTTTGTGCCTACTGTGGAGCTATCTTTTGTGTATCTGTCAGTGGCCAAAGTCTAAATATTAAACATGATTTCCTAGTCCCAGCTCACTTTACTGCATCTTTTAAACTGGTATTTGTTTTCATAAAAACTTACCATTAGATTAAGAATAAATGCTTTTTTAAAACAAACAAACAAAAAAACCTCTTTCTGAAGTGGGATAAGAAAGCTGCCAGAGGGGACTGATATAAGATTGTCCGTGAGACATATTGTCCTACGCTTTGCTTGTTGTGACAAGACATAAAACTAAAGAAGATGAAGGCCTCAACAATTTTCTACAATGTAGATTGCTTTGGTTGCCTTTGGTTTGACTGGAGAAGTTCTGTGCTGCAGATGGCGGTGAGCAGCTACATGGGTGAAACGTCAGTGATGGAGAGGTTTAAGTGGCTGCCTGTGAGCAAATCTAGGCCTGTGAATTATTTTCCTCTGGGAAAACTGTCTGAGCTTGGATTTGCTGTCAGTGCCACATCCCCAAGGGGTGTCTGGGTGGTACTGAGGGTGGTATAGGGTAGGTCTTCTAAGAGTTGAGATGCTACTTTTTTTCTTGTTTCAGTGTGGTGAATGAAGGATGATGCTATAGGTGCAGGGTGAAACCTGTGTGGATTTGGAGAAGGAGAAAAGAGTTTGCAAAACTGAATATATATATTCTTCTTTAGGTAATTATCTTGGCTTCTGATCATGTGCTTAAGGTTGGTGGAGACATAAGATTTTAATGTCAGTATTTAATGCAAAATCCCAAAGCCAAGATCAAGATGCTCCAGCCTTCTAGGTACTGCAGAACTTTTTGCTTAAATCCCTTCTTTTATTCCTAAGTAAGTGTTCTAAGTTGTGAGCAACATGACTAATCCAGTTCCAGCTGCATTAGCAGCAGTCACCTTGAATGATGGCATCAGGCGTTTTAAATTCTTTATAGCCAAGTCTAAATACGAGGAATGGGGATATGAATCATTGTGTGATGCTGAAATAGACTTAAGAAGCCAGGCCAACATCTGTGTGTGATGCAGTGCTTTTCTGAGCTGTCTCAGGACAAGAAATAAGTTTTTGATGAGGTTAACAGAYTTGTGGCAATGTAAGCTGTGTGTGTTGCCCCTTCTGATAACAGGCTGCTCTATTATTTGCAGTGGAAGTGGTGCAGAGTCTGGCATCGGTAGAAGTGGAGCCACTGCCCAAGGCAGTAATACAGACCTTTGCTACTCAAATAGAGAAATTCACGTCGCAAACGATGGACCTTCCTGATGCTGACCTTTCGAAAGTGGACTCCAAAATTGTGACGAGCCTCATGCCCTTTCAGCGGGAAGGTGTGAAGTAGGTCCTGTCCTCATGCAGAACTAGTCCTTTGCCTAGAACTGGGTGCTCAATATTGCTGATYTGTTCTCATCCTTTTTCTTGGAGGGCTCCACATCTCTAGAGATTCTCGGGTGGCTTTTCTCTGGGACTTAGATAAACTCTTGGTGGGTTTGAAAAAAAAATTTTTTTTTTTTGAGTGACATACCTAGTACATGCTGCTATTTGATTTCTCTCTAGAATTTTTCATTATGAGTTAGGTGCAGAGCAGCATTTTGCTTGTGTTAGAGTTTTTTCAAATTATGCATTGATCTGACTCCCTTGATTCAGCATATACCTAAGCGTCTTGTGACTTTTTGATTTTTTTGTTTGTTTTACCCAATTGCTTTTTAAAATATTTTAATATTAGGTACATCTGGCAAAGTTTCACTCAGACCACGAAAAATTTTAAAATGATTAAATGATTAATTGTATGTGCAGAGAATGTTTTTAATATCCTTACTACCTGCGGTCAATAGTTGCTGACATCAAGAGGCAATCCAGAAAAGTCTTCACCTGATACTAAAATAGCATTATTATTAATAGTATTTTTCTTAGCCTGACTAAAATGAACTTTAAGAACATAAATAATAACATGAAAATAATGTGCTGAAGTCTTGAGACTACTCCTTGTAGGAGATCAAAGTTTCTAAGAGCTGGACTCAGCTCCAAGCTTTAAGACTTGGTTGCACACACTTGTCTGCGTATGCATGTGTGTGTCACTCATTGGAATTAGGCTGAGCAAGAAGATCTGAGTTACTGAAGAATCCAGATCACTTCCAAGAGATGCACTGTGTAGATTTAATCTGCAGAGGCATCTATAGTTTTCAGGTACAATGGAGCAGACTGAAGATATTTACTACAGCTGACACTATTCAATGTTGTGTCATCTCTGGTTTGCAGCATTTAGTTCTGCTCTAAGCAGGTAGAGAGTTGTGTTCTTAGCTGCAGGGAAAGACTTTAGACCATTTTTTGACTCTTACATATTCTCTCTCTCTTCCACAGTTTTGCAATTTTAAGAAATGGACGTTTACTTCTTGCAGATGACATGGGCTTGGGCAAGACTATCCAGGCGATCTGCATTGCTGCTTATTACAGAAAGGAATGGCCCTTGCTTGTGGTGACTCCTTCCTCTGTGAGGTTTACATGGGCAGAGGTACTTCCACAAGTGAAGGGACTGGCACAGGGATGCCATTCCCAACCATCACTGCTTGGATATGTTTGTGTAGGGACCAAACCTTCACTGCTAGATTCCCAGCCAGTTCTCTTCAGAGAACTGCAGAGTGGTTAGTGCCCCTAGGGACAGAATTACAAGTGAAATGTTGGGTGCTCAGTACCGAACAGATGAATTTGGGGAAAGATATCCTCCTTGGGTTTGTACAGCATTTTAAGAGGTTGTTTTGAATAAATATCACCATATGTATTTCAGTTGCTGTCATGGAGGAGCTAGCTGGTGAGATGTCAGTTTGATAGGTTCATTTTTATTTATTTATAGGAGGACCAGTAGTGGAATAGGTGGCACATTTTTGTTTGTTTGTTTGTTTTTAACCAGAAGGAGCTGTATTTCATTGTGGCTGTGGAATAAATGCTGCTGTAGTGTGAAATATTTACTGTCTGGAAGTCTGCATTTCACAGCCTGAAGTTTCTTGTTGAAAAGGAAAACYGTAAATTTCCCTGCAGTAGTGGTCATTGCATTCCTATTCTGGCTCTTAACAGTAGCAAATAAAATTGTCAGGAGGTTATGCACATTTCTACTGCAGATCAGAGTTTGTTTTTCAGTAAGAAGTAAGAAGGAAATCCTTTAAAGTTTTCCTAGTTGCAGAAGTGTTTGTGGCCTTCTGTGCATGAACTTGCTGCTGGCAGTGTTGTTGGCTTGGTGTTGGTTGCTTAACTCTTTTGTGTTCCTGTTTATTTTTGATTGTGGGTGGGTGGCTACCTGTTCCAAGCGTTCATAGGGGGCCAAGTTACAATTTGTAAAGGGCTTGAGGATCCTGGCAGAGGGCATGACAACCAGAATGCTGTTAATCACTCTCTTCTCTTCCAGGCATTTCACAGGTGGCTTCCATCTTTGAGTCCAGGTAGCACCAACGTCATAGTGTCTGGCAAAGACAACCTAACAGCAAGCTTGATTAACATTGTCAGCTTTGACCTCCTTAGCAAGATGGACAAGCAACTCAAAGACACTTTCCAAGTTGTTATTATTGTAAGTGTTGCACTGTGATCTTTGAAGTTAATTGAATCCTGTAAGAGGGGTAACCTTTGTGTTGTACAGCAGAGAAGTGCAAGGAGGCCTTATTTGGGACTGAAATTATATTGTAATTGTGGCTGTGATCACAACTCTGTTCATAAGTAGTAGTAGTAGTAGTAGCATATTACTCTGCAACCTTTTAAGATAACTAGCAGAGTCTCTGCCTTTTTGATTCCAGAAGCTATTTTCTTTTTTTGCTGGCTGTGACACTTCTCTGGTTTCCTCATGGTTGGGCATCTCCTTTGGCTGGAGAACCAGTTACTCCTTGTGATGTGTCCTGGATTTTTATCCCTGTAAGTGAATCTCACTTCAGACTGGTTTCAGTGTTTATCCAGTAAATCAGATAATTTCTCAACACCAAATATGTGTGGGCAAAACATCAATATCTCCTTTTGCCTGTGTTTCACTTACAATATACATTAAAGTTTTCTTAGATCTTCTCTGTTAGTTCTTTTGTAAATGACTTTGAAACCTATTTAAGAGGAACCATGGCAATAGGCATTTCTCTGGATATATAGTAAAAGTTCAGAATATCTAGTATGTTAAATCCAGCTGGGAACAATAGAGACTCAAAGTATTGACACAGTTTCTTGTGAACATTCAGTGCTCTCAACCTGGTTTTCAACAAACAGATGCACCCGTTCCCCAAATTATGATGACTGGAACTTAGTAGCACTTTTGTTTCTCAGCAGCAGCTGGGATGATGGGAATGGAGTGACCTGGGAAACCAGATTTCTCATGCAGGCATTGGTTTTTACGACCCACTCCCCAGGCGCTCCATCAAGGGATTGGAAATGCAGATTTTTGATATGCCTTTGCTGCTGTTTGAGGTGGAGGGACTTGGACGCTGAGTCTATTACTCTGGTAACATTAACAAGCCCTGATCTGACAGGTCTTCCCTCTGTGTATTTATATGTTTGAATTTGAACACAGTACATGTTTTTATGAATGAGAAGAGTCCTACCGAGTGTCGTGTTTCTTTGCTTTTTCCTACAATTTTCTTTTGCTGCTGGGTCCATTCATGTAGCTTCTTTGTTACCTGGGAGGAAGAGGGTTGTGCCTGGGAGGCTAAGCACTTGTACTGTCTTGCGTGCATGGCTGCTTGCTTATCCACACGTGGCAAGATAAGAACATACCCTTGGAGGGTGCCGATTACTTTTGTGTCTGAGTTCTGCCTAGCTACAGCAGTAGAAATGGAGCCTGTTTGGGGGTGATGTCTCAAGTAGGAGGCCATTATCCACCTGGTGAGCCCTATCAGCAAAACAGCTGGATCCTAATTAGATTTCTCTTTTTCTTGTGGTTTTCATTAACCCTTTTGTTTAGGGAAGTGGCAGTGTTGAGGCCTCCTGTGTTTGCTGCATTTAAAGGATGCATTTTGGCAAATGAATACCAGTGCTGGAAATGGTGTTTCACCTTCTCTTCCCCTCTCTTCCCCTCTCTACTCCCTTCCTGTGGTTGTTTGAGATTCATGACTTTAAGGTATGATTTCTGTTCCATTTGCTTGCAGCTATGGATTTTAGTGCAGGAAGCCCTGCTGCTCCCCTTGCTATCTTCACGTTTAGAATATGATGTGACTGTCCCAACTCTTGAAACCACCTCTCTGAGGATAGCCTTGTAATATTACATAGACAAGGATGCTAGGAATTTATCTTTTATCCAGAAGCTGGGCTGTGGCACATAATTCTCTTCATTTTTGTGCCTGTTTTGTTTCAGGATGAATCTCATTTCTTAAAGAATGTGAAAACTGCACGATGCCGAGCTGCCATGCCTCTTCTCAAGGTGTGTATACTGTGCTAAACCTTCAGCAGTTCGTTTCCAAGGCTCTGTATTCCAGGTGTAGGAGTGAGCAGCTCAGATCTGCTGTTGTGCCAATGAAAATCTAGGTAGCACTGTACTGATCCAAGAGTAGGATTTCTGTCTGTCTTAGCTGCCTCTTTCCATGTGTATATTTGATATTGAGGCCCCAAAACAGAGATCCAGAGCTTCTTTGATCTAATCTGTGTATTGCAACTGACAAACTATTAACTGAGGTTGTTAATAGTAAGCTAAAGGTTGTTGTCTTAGTAATGATAGCCTCATCATCTATTTAAGGGCCTGATGCATGTCCTTTGTTGGCTTTGGAAAGGCTTCAGGCTTCTAGTATTTGGAAACTGCATAAGAAGGCCCAAATTATTGACAATTTCAAGTACGGTACCCGGGATTTATGTCCTAAAATGATGGAAAGTAGCAACTTCATTTCTCTGCAGAATACTCATAATGTGACCTCAGTTTTCTATGTGTAGCTTTGTAAGGATCATCTTGCTGAAATTATCTGTGGGCTACAAGATAAAAGTGAGTGAAGGATGATATCCTATTAAATGGAGATTATGTGCCTTTATGAACCTACTGAGAATTTACTGTTTTATGCTGTCACATCAGTGGTCATACAGAATTGAGAGCTGATGCTTCTGAAACTGAATTTCAGTCTCTCCAAAGTGTTCAGAGTTTCATGTTTGTGCTATGTATTTTCTTGATTGTAAACAGTACGTGGTAAGAAAGGACTGGAACCCTTTAAGAACATTTGCTATTAGATGCTCAGAAAACTAGGCCAATTGTTAGATTTGTCCTCTAAAAAAAAAAGTGATGTAGTGCTTGCTGGCAAGCTGTTAACAAAGTATGTGGTGCCATGTTCGCTACTTGGTAGCATGATCCAAATTACTATCACTTTAGAATAAGCATATAGATATGTCATCCCCTGTTATTTTTATTGACCGAAACTTGGAGGGAGGAACTAGCCATTGGCCAAGGAGTGCAGTAGAATGGGCTGACATAGCGGCAGCAGGATTTTTTACTCCCTTCAAGTTCCCTGTGGATGTGCAAGCTTGTGAACTGCTGGCTTGTACACAGAGGAGAATTCTTCATCTGCCTATGCTGAGTCAGTGGTGAAGTATGTACACAGCCTATGTGCACCCCTCCAAAAATATGGTGGCGTAAGGATTGAAAGCTGTAATTGAAAAGAGTCCTTTGATGTCTTGGCATGTGGCAAAAATCCTCTTTCAAGCTTAGCCAGCTTTCATGCCAGCAGGTCTGTGGCAGCAGCTGTGTGAGATCTGTCCGCATCTCTGATAGTACTCAAGGAAGAAGTTCCTGTGCTCGGAAGCAAGTCCTTTCCTCTTGTTTCCATTCATATCCAAGTAAGGCTATTCTCATGTTGCTCAGCTTTGGCTGAACTGCTCTTGTCAAGGCCTGACTCATCTCTACCCCTGATCCMCAGGTGTGACGATCAATAATAGGACCTACTTGTCACCTTGCTGTCTTTTCTTTTTTTGTTGTTACGGTTCTATGTTGATTTTTTTTCAGGCTCATGCTTGGTGGTACATTCTCTTGAGCTTGCTTTCGGTATTGGTTATTTCTTATGACTCTTCCTAACTTTTGCTTCTCCAAGTAAAAATGATGTTGTGGTGTTCCAGGCATTGTAGAAGTTTTATTTTTTCTTCCAACACTAAACTGGCCCACAGACATGAGCATTGGAGAGGGATTCTGTATGTTACCAGTATGCAGAAAACATCAAAGCCACAGGGGAAGTAGATGAAGAAGAAAAAACAAAGTAGTTTTTCACTGATCTGTGCTGGGGTCTGCTGGGGACTTGAGTGAAAAGGATTCTGCATTCTTTGTTGCAGCCAAAATGCTGCAACATCTTTGTTCTTCTGTAATTGCGTGAGTGTCACAAGGCAATTGAAATTGGGGAATGTCCCAGTGGAATGTGGATAAAGTTTTGGAAGCCTTATAGAAAATTTTTAGTGAAAAAATGGTTTAGAAAAYAGAGAAATAACAGTAGTACCTAATCAAAGGTTCCAATGGCATAAAATGGACTCATTTCCATTGTGCTCTGTGTGAGTTTTGTTCCACAGCATTTGGGTAACACTGCTCATGTGAATGTTCCTTTGGATCTGCTCTTCAGGTTAATAGTGTGATGTGTGTCCTGGTGTGTGCGGGCTTAAGGGTCTCTGTTTCTATTATGGAAGTCCAAGTACATTGTGGAACTGGAATCTTGATACTCTTAGAATGTGCTTGWTTTAATAAAGAGATGCTCAAAAATAATAGAGGGAAATATTGGTCAATGCTRAAAGTGAAGAGGAAACAGGAACTTCTCCCTTTCCAGTGTAAAATAAATAGCTGCTCTCTTTAAGCATTAAAAACCCATAGGAGCTGGATAAAGATGCCGTTGCTCATTGTCACCCACTGTGAGAAGGAACTTTATCCGGGAATCAGAGAAGCCATGGGCTCTCCAGGCCTGTGCTGCATCTTTAGCTTTGTTAATGATTTYTAATTCTCCTTCCTTTTTAAGTAGGGAATTGACATGGATTTCTCCAGTTTTAGGTACTTATCACCATTGGACATGTGTTCTGTGTCTGAGTGTGTCTTGAGAAAGCTGCTTTATGTTCTGGGGCTATCCGCTAGAGGATCCTTCTATGAAATGCAGGTTACTTCACTTAATGGTCAGTCTCAAATTTTTCATCTGTTAGGATAACAAATCCTAACAAATGTTCTTGTTTTAAGCAGTTCAAAAAGACCGAGTAAGCAAATTTGGGGATACAGGTAATTGTACCTCCTGAACCAGTCAGTCTTTTTTTAAATAAATGTGTCTGTCTGTTAGCATATGGGAGAGCTCATGCTGTGAAATTCATTTAAAACAGAGAGAGTCATTGTATGTTAGTGAGGCTCTTTGCATGTTCAATTATTTCTTTGTGGCATAACCACCCCACTCGCACCTTGGAATCAGTTGGGTGCTGGATTTGACCTCTGAAGTAAGTGTCACTGGGAGAGTTAACACCTCGTAAATTACTCTTTGACTTTCAAAAATGCCTTTTATAAAATGTTGTTGCAGCTGGAGAATGAAGTCCTGGCTGATGTATTGCATGTGCCAGTACAGCACTATGATGACCCAAATATCTTTTCTTGTTCCGTAAATGGGGGTACAGAAGGTTTCCACAAATCAGTGTCCGAATTCCCTTAAGTTATCTCCCAGGAAAGCAGCTATAAGAACAATCACAGGTACACATGAGAGAGAGAGGCATTCTGGTGGGCAAGATGATGCTTCATGCCTAAATGCTGACGGGGAGCTGCTAGTCTGTGCGCAGGTACGTAACTCTTCATGACCGATGACTTTCTGGCTCTTGCTAGAAAGTCCTTGCCAGGATCTTATTTTCTGCAGCTGCTGGAAGGCATCTTGGACTACTTTCAAGGATTTTAAGTCTGAAGAGGACCTTTGAACTAACTAGTTAGACCACCATAATAATTCTATCATAGGAATTTTTCTGGAATTTTTTTTTTTTTTTCAAGTTTTTCACAGCTCTTTTGGAACTAGTGTCTGTCAGATTTTTATTGGGTTTTTTTCATCTTCACCTCTTGATTTTTAAAATGGTTAATTATAGAAGATGTATCACAACACTTGCTAAATTCTTGTGATGGTGAATTGCCTTAGCTGTTCAAAAAAAAAATGCATGTAGAGAAACAGCAGCTGGACAAGTTTATAATCCAAATAATGTGTAAATAATTCACCCTTTTGGTATTTAGAGATAGGGGARAGAGTAGGGACCCTAACTAATGGTTTTCACTGCTTGGGAGGCAGGGGTCCAGCCTCACCTCATGTAGATCCTGAGTGGAGGAGTTTTGAAAACAGCATAAGACGTTTCAGGACAGTTGGCTTCATGCTGCATTTAGCATATGCTGGTCAGTTTTGAGTGAATGTTGCTTCAACTTGGTCCAGGGTTATCTGAAATGAGCTGACTCATTCACTTACTGGAAAACAGCTGCCTACCTTGTTGTTAGCCTGATTTATTTTCTTTTAGAATTCAGCCTTCCTGCAACTGCATGACTCTTAATTCCCCCAACTTCCAGGAACAGAGGCAGGGGATGGGGATGAGCAAGGTGCTATGAATCCATCCATCCATCCATCCATCCATCCATCCATCCCCAGCCAGTTCACTCCTAATGGGGTTGTGACTCTTGGGAGTCCCCACTCCACTCATGGGGTAGCAGTTCAGAGGCCTGGGGATGGCAGCAGGAGCAGGGGCAACACACAGCCCGTCAGTGCTCGTCTCCTGTCAGTGTCCATGTCTTCTGCTGACTCTCCCAAGAGCTTTTGCTGAAATCACAGTTGTGCTCTTCCCTCTTATTCCGTTCAAAACTTGATCTGCTCTTAGTGAGCAGATAACCAAGTAACCTCTTCTGCCCCTAGCAGTGACCTCCTGCTAGTCTAGGCGGAGGAAGTTTAATTCAGAGGTTTTCTGCCTGTGTGGAACTAGCTTGTCTGTCCTTTCCCAGGCTGCTGACCACTAACTCCTCAAAGACTTCTGCAAAGCACCAGGTATTGTCCAGGCTCTGCTCAGCTCTACTCCATTACCTTCGTTTGAAAAACTGACCCTATTTCTCCTTTATTATTTCGTTCTCTCATGGGATCTGACAACATTTAAGCCCTGTGACCTGTTCCTTTTTTGATCAGCATAGGGACCTTTGTCTTGTGAACTGACACTTGCCTTCTCACACATGAAAAGTTTTCCTTTGCTTGCTTTAATAAAAAGACTGCTTAAAAAATGCAAAGAACTGTGTGATCCTCRTGGTGACTACATCTCTTTCTGATCTACTTGGACAGAGGGGGAAGGGAAGTCCCACTTTGACAGCCTATATATAAATACCTGATAAAGAATCCTGAAATTAATTTCCGCTAGCTGATCTGTGAACTCTTTCTTTCCACGAGATTTGGATGGCGAGTGAATGAATCAGCTGAATAGATTGGGTGGCTGGTAGATCTCAGTGAAATGATAAAAGAATTTCATTTTCATTTAAATGTGAATGAGCTGTTGGTACAGATGTCACTCAAGAATCTCTTTGTTATTTTAATGATCTGCATTAAACCATGCAGGAAATTACAAGGCATGTGTAATTTAACTACTGTATGTGAATTTACAGCAGCAGGAATTCATAGCACTCCTCTAATAATAGAGTTATATAATACTGGAGGTAAGAGGGCAGAAATACATCCTGGACTTTTTTTGTGGACTGTGATGTAATCTTTTTCCACTTATTTTTTTAGAAGCACCTACTTTAGATAACTTTTTTTTTTTTTTTTTTGACCTCCCTCCTATCTCCTGTACAAAGCATTGTTTATAATCTTCTTATATGATTCTTATTTATTAATTCATGGTCTAGCCATCACTTTGGCAAGTGGGCATCTTCTGGATCTGTTCTAGACAACATTGTTATTGTCTTCTTGCTGGTAGAAAAAAATAATAGAACTGAAAGAAAAGAAAAACAGTCCTGTTTGTCTAGATCCCTTCTGCTTCCATGAGCAAGACAGTTTGTTCATGACTTGCTGTGGCAGGCTTATTACAAGACAACTTACTCTGGGAGTGAGGATGTACTTGAGAGGGGTTGTRTCATATTCCAGCAATATTTGATGCCAAATAAATCTTTGAGACAAGCATAAGATAGTAATGGGACTAGGTGGTAAATACGAATTCTCAAAGTAGTATCATAAAAATAGATGTCTCCTTCCCTTACATCATATTGGATGGTAAGTAGGAATATAGTTTGTCCCTGTTCCTAGGAGCACTGTCTTTGAGCATCTTTAGACAGTGAAGGGCAGGACTGTTTTTCAGAAGGTTTCTTCTCTTAAGGCTACCCGGACAAAAATTCTATTTCTTTTTTTTTTTTTTTTTTTTTTTCCCCTTGGGGCGGAGGATTTCTTCCTATCAGGAAAGTGTGCGATGAAAATTCTGTTTTTGTTTTCCAGGCTGCCAGGAGAGTGATTTTGCTTTCGGGAACCCCTGCCATGTCGCGGCCCGCAGAGCTTTACACGCAGATCATGGCTGTCCAGCCAGCCTTCTTCCCGCAGTTCCACTCCTTCGGCCTGCGCTACTGTGATGCCAAGAAGGTACCTCATGAGTGAGGGGGAGGTGTCATTCTGGGGCATTGCAGCTCTGCAAACAGTGGACCCGAGACATGGAGGCACTGACGTTTCTTTTCAAAACCTGCCCAGAAGGACACTGAATTAAAAGGCTATGTGACAAATTGGTCATGGATGGGGGAAAGCAGTCTGTTCTGAAAACACCTCTAGAGTGCTTTGAATGCACAAAGTCACTGTTGGCTCTTTGAGCAGCTGCAGGATTTGGCTAGTTGATTAAAAGAAAAAAAAAATAATTCTAGYCTCAGTTAGCAGTTGTTTAACAATGCAAGGCCTTTGTTGCCTATGATTTTGGATTTTATGCTTCCAGGTAGGTTAAAAAGTGACTTTTAGGTTATCTTTGTATTCTACCCTCTCAATTCTGGCCATGTACATGGTCCCCGACGTAATTTTAAAATACATTCTCTACTGTCAACCAGCTACTGAATGGTAGTTTAAGCAGAGTTGCTGAGTTATGCATTGCAAGATCTCAGCTTTGCAGGAAGCCAGGACTTGCAACCACAATGGCAAATCTCTGCCTTGCACTTGACACACGGACAATTGATCTGTGGTAGAATTTGCCATCTTCAGGCAAATCCTCTGTGCCCTGGAAAATATGTCACTAGGAATAGAGCTTTTGCTGCTGCCTGTTGTACATGGAGTCTTTGAGATGTTTTGTGTTGCTTACATAGAAACAAAGAAGGGAACCAAAGTCACAAGTGAGTTCTGGTTTGGAAGAGCCCTCTCTAACTCCTGCAGGTCAAGCAGATAGTGATTAGCACGTGGTACAGAGTGGCTTGGCAGTGTGAGTAGGAGCTTGCAGTGCCCTAATGTAACTTGTTCTGCTTTGTTCTTGAGTAAGCCACATCTCGTGCCTCGTTTTCTGTATGATCAGGCAGTAACTGTCTGGAATGGGAGCTGGAAGTGCAAAATGACCACATAAACACACCGAAAATATTTACCCCAGTGCGCCCCCCACCAATGCCCATCATCAATGAATTCTGCAAAAGTAAATATGTCCACTTGTAGGACTTCTGTGCGTTCTGTTTTCTCAAATTTTATCTGATGGTAGCTAGTTCATGYCAAGTTTTCATTAAGAAGATTTATACAGCAGTCTCATCTGAAGTCACTAAGTTGCCTTTTTCCTAGATCTAAGTGCCCACTTTTCCTTTCRTAGCCTGCTTAGCGCTGGTCTATGTACATCCAGAGGTGCAAGATACATGAGCAATTCATTAGTCTTCGTACTGACTGATACGCTGATACTATTGATGAAGGTGAGATTATTTAAAATCCAGAATTGCAGGCACAGAGCTTTAGGTCTGAAAGGTAACAGTGTTCATGCTAACAAAGCACTGCTACCTTTCCAGCAGAGAACAGAAACTTCTGACATCTCCATCCGTAGTAGGAATCATACGGAGGAAGAGCTCAAAGGGAGGGAGGGAAGGAGGAAAAGGGATGCAGGTTCTGCTGAGTTTCATTATCTTTGCTGAAAGATTCCTGTCTGAGCTATGTCCAGATTGGCTCCTAGAGGGAAACAAAGGCGTGCAGAAAGAAAGGTTCAATTGCAATGTGTGAGCTTGAATAGGCTTGAAGTTTCATAATCCCGTTGAGGGTAAAGTTCTGCATGAGTGGCTGCTGCTTCAATTACAAGGCATGTGGACCTCAGGTARGATGTTGAATTGAATAAAAGAAATAAAATTGTTCTGCACAATCCAGGTTGTAGCAGTGTATTCTATATAAATGAGTTTTCAGCCTACAATGCAACTCAGCGTGGAGGTCACAGTTTGCATCAGCTCCCCTTCAAAGCCTCTGCAGGGTTGCTAGGACAATTTTTGTTTCTCAGTTTGACCCAGCTCTGCCAGGTAGTTGTACATTACTGTCTCCTCAGTGTTCACTTAGGACAGCTAATGTTAGTAAACAATAGAGAGAATTTAGAAAGAGTTTTGTTGTTTGCAGCAGGGAAACAATGGTGGGGCTAGATTTGGGGAGATTACTTCTGATTATTGGGTTGTGATAGATCCACTCAGCTAAGATTGAATAAAAATGGCATTTTGATTGTAGTATCTCCCTCATACTTCTTTTTGCAGTTCTACTCTGGGATGGTGTTAGAGCTGTTTCCTCTCTTAAGAACTGTTGTGGTACTTTGGCATTCGTTATTTAGATTCTTCTTTGTGCTGTGAAAGTGACTGTAGGGAATGGTATTGCACAGAATCTGAGAGGTTGTGTAAAACTTTTGAAGGGCTGTCAGGATGAAACGTGCTATGCAAAAATGKTTTTATAGTAATAAATCTGATTACATTGTAAGATTAAAAGTTGACAAACCTGAATCATTCATTTTAAAACCATATCCTGATAACTTTCCATYTGAAAATAATGAATTTCATTGCATAAAACTGCAACTGTCTGGCAGGTGTGATCGGAAAAGACATAAAAGTTTATCAATTTGCATTTCAACCTCCCGGGATCTCTATTATTAAAAATGCAACAACTGAAATATCACCTGGTTATTTGCAAAATATCTTGAGTCTGTTTCTCAAAATACATGCCATGAATTTGTTTTTCAAACTGGTTGATGTTGGCAAATTATTAGATAATTTCTATATGAGCACATGCTCTGAATTTGTAAGAKCTTGGCAGCTTTTGCTAGCACTGTAATAAGTTTACTGAGTCATGTTAGATGCTGTAACACTTTGGTTAGAAAATCACAGTTTGATGCATTTGTTCTGGAATGTTATGGACCAAAGTCAGATGTGTATTTTGGCAAAATAAATGTCCTTTTTTATCTTTTTTTTTTTCAGTAGGATATACTAAAATATATTTAAATAGTTTCAAGAACAACACTTATTTTTTACTATTACTTGCTAGACACAACATAGGACAAGCATGCTCCCTGTTTGCAAATTCCTCRGCAGTGCAGTCCCCATAGAAGAAATATGATAATTGGAACATACTGTTGGGGTTATGCCTCTGTATACTTTTCACTGTGACAGTAGGTAGGGTGTGTGCKCTGCCTGTGCCCTGTTCTTTAGTTGGGATGTTATTCTTCTGGAATGAGTTGTGCTACGTGGACACAACCACATATATCGTTTATTATGCAACTGGAAATGGAAGAAAATACGGGCTGAATGAGTCAAATGAGGCACACTGAGGAGAGCACTCTGGAGCCCGTAGCAGRTCTTGCTGAGCAGCCTGGTGCTGCTGGGTGCGTAGAGCACTGAGTGCTSTTGGTCAGGCTGGCCGTAGCGCGGGATCTCAACTGGTTCCGTACGTTGGCTGGCTCTGCGGTTTCAAGAGGTGCAGAAGGAAGCCCCAGGACTGTGGCTCAGMCCTGTTGGCTTTTGTGCAGCACACCTAGAGCTAATGAGCCCAGCGAGATGGCAGCCAGCTTTATGTGGATTAGAAGGGATGTGTCTGCACTGCTCTTCTAGTTGCAGGATGCAGTACAGTGATACCTGTGCTTGGCTTGCATCCAGGTGAGTTTGTTTCCTCTAGCTGTGTACCACTCTGCTGTTTCCAGAGCCAAATAAATAAATCTACAGGACCCACACTGGCTTTGTTTCTAGGGTTGCAATTCTTRCTAGGTAGAATGAACAAGCTACTGATAACTAGAAGGCACTTTAATTGTGTAGGATTAAATGCAAAGGTGGTTATAGGTGCTGTATTCTGCAGTTGTTTGTGGTTCAAACCAGGAAAATATGGRAATAGCATTGCAAATTTTTATGTTAGGTCTCAACCAGAAAAAGGAAGAATCACTTTTTGAATATTAGTGAAGTCTTAATTGTCTGTGACCTGTTTGATTTCTTTCTCTGTCTCGTGCCATGTTCTCCTCYCTATTCCCTTCAAGCACTATCTAAATAAAGTCAGTATCTGTTAATGAAGTGATATTACTAGCTCTGGTTGGTATGAATTTGGTTTTGTCTCCTCCATTCTACAGCAAGATGGAGATCATTGTGCATGTTTTGGATGTTTTCCCTATTTTACTTCAAACTTTTATTGTAGCTAATTTCTCTGGAGGAAGACAAAAAAAGTGAAGTCTTTTTAAGCTTAAAACTATGATGACAATTAATGTAACTAATGATATAATGTAGTGATGAAATAGAAGTGGAATAGCAGGTGAAAATATTTGATGCTGAGATTCCTTGTGTTTCCGTTTTATGATTTGATTTTCAGTATCATGTGTGTGTATTTATGCATGTGTAAGGGTTACTTTGGACTGTGGCTCAAAGACCAGAACTTGTATTTTTAGTGCTTTTTTTTATTGGTGACATTGCAAATAAGACTTAGAATTAGAACTGTGGGGAAGGTTTTATATATATTTTTTTTATATATATATATATATTTCTGTTTTACTGTAATTTTGCTTAATTTGTGTATTTATGAAACTTCAGCAAGAAACCATCTCTTTATCTCTTAAGGTAAAAATCCTCATTGGTGTCCTGTCCAAAATATTGTTGAGAGGTGTTTTGATTGGAGAATTTACTGGTTTTGGTGCCACTGCTCATCATCTTAGTTCGTTATTCTTTGCTGGAGAAGAAATTATAGGCTGTGAGGAGAAGTGATGAGCTAAAATGAATGGAACAGATGTATCTGTGTGTGCCARGAATCGTGGACTATGGGGCAGGCGTGGAAGTGAGTGCTTCAAGAAGGAAAAAATAAAGRGCTTATTCAGAGGAGCTTTGAAGTGGTGATACTTTGAAGAGATGGTGCTTTGAGTGATATATTTTGAGCCAAAAATTATTTATGTTTCACAAGAGTTGGAAACCTCTGAGCCAAACATGATAGCAATAGAAACAGAATGTATCAGGAAACAGATCAAGAGATAGGTCACAGTGTAGATCRGTCAGTTTTGATTCAGCATTTACTGGACATGTCAGACAAGTATAGGGTCTTTGTGAAGGTATTTGGGTTGAGGATCTTTGTCCTCATGCCAGGAGAAAAGATTTTTGTCTGAAGAAGACTTTTTTCTTAAAATCTGGTTTAAAAGCTGCACTGAGTTCTGAAGGCCTGCCTGCAGATAGAAGTAGAAAACAAAAGTACCTTCCTTTTCCTGGGAAATGTATTTTCAGACAGGGCTATTGTTTTTGGTTTGAAGGTAGTATTAAGCATATATCTCTTTAAATTTTTTTTTTTAAGAGGAAAGATTCCCTATATTTCCTATTGATGATCATTGGTTTTGCCTTTTCTAGTTTTTGTGGAAGTTTATTCCACTGTCAGCTTGCCTCCAGGTGAGAAGACTCAGTCTTTTATAAGTCTGATGCTGATAATTGTGCTTTGATCTTTGCCAGATGCCATGGGGTTGGGACTACTCTGGATCATCCAATTTAACTGAGCTGAAAATTTTGCTGGAAGAGTCCATCATGATCCGCCGTCTGAAATCAGACGTGCTCTCCCAGCTCCCAGCAAAGCAGCGCAAAATGGTTGTGGTGGCTCCTGAGGGTATTAACGCAAAAACCAAAGCGGTCCTGGCAGACGCAGCAAAGAAGATGGCAAAAGGATATGAAAGCGTAAGTCAGAATTTTTTGTGAAGAGCGACTGATGATTCAGGCACCTTCATGTAGGAAGAACTTGCTGGGTTTTGTGGTTTTTGTTTTGTTGTGTTTTAGGATTGAATTAAAAACACCAGTGGAAAACAGAATCCCCTGTTCCAAAGGAAATCAGAGCTATACCCTGCATGGATASACAGCTAAAAGCTGTTGAGAGCATAATTTTAAATGAATATGAAAACAGATCATCCTTTTATTCCCCCTTTGATTTAAATGCTTTGCTTTGTCCCTTTGTGTCAAATACTATTTGCTCTGTCTTTTTTCCTTTTTTCAGTAGTCCTTTGTAATTGTCTTTTTATGCTGCTTTTGCTGCTGGACTGCCTCTTCTGAATTGCCTTGCCTCCCGTCCACCTTACAAAGCCTGTTGAAATTGTGTGTTGTGGAACACATCTATAGCCCAAAATAGGACGGATGTGTTTTTACATTTATTTTTCCTCTGTGGATGGCAAATGCATGTCCTAAGCTTCTATTTTTATAGTGTAGATCTATAAAGACTTGGGAGTGCTTCTTGCCATTTCAGTTTGGAAATGCTTTTCCAGCTAAAGCTGTGTTTGTAATATGCTTGTCACCCAACTTGTAGGAGCTGATTGGGGGTGCRGAGGGAATTGGTCACAGAAATGTGAGTGTGTAAGTATCAACCATGCCTGGTGATAATAGAAGCACCCCCACATTGTGTGATTTAGGCTGAATTTTTCTAGGATCCATAAGCAAGAATAAAAGGCAATTCTGATACTCATACAAATTTATCTTGCTCTCTGCAGAAACAACAGGAAAAAGAAGCTCTTCTCCTTTTCTACAACAGAACAGCAGAAGCTAAAATCCACTCAGTCGTGTAAGCTGCATGTCTGTACTTCATGCTTACCTAGTAAAATGCATTTTCCCTCTGAGAGCAGGAAAATGGTGYCTTAGCGATAACAGTGCAGGGACATGAAGCACAGATTCAAGCCAGCACAAAGCAAAAACAAAACAAAACCCACAAGTTTTTAATTACAATGCACTAAATATTTACTTCAGAGTTCCTAGGCTGAGTGAATCTGTTTGATTTCATTCTAGATATGGATCTAACCARTGTCAATTGAACCATCTGAAATTACTCAGTGTCTGGGACTTGGATCAAGTTCCCTAGTGTTCAGACCATATTTAAGGAGGGATGGAGTAATGAAAACAGAAGTATCCACRGAATTTGAGGAAAGCAAACACTGCAGTGCTGTTACAGCAGAAACCCTGATCCAAGAAGCTTATGAGAATGAGTGAGCYTTAGTTTTGGTGTATTCTGAGGATATCACAACCCCTCCTGGCTTAGCTCTTACACAGAGGAGGTCCACATGGGACCTTARTAACAAAAAAATTTCTCCTATAGGTGTGCTATGAACTCCCTGGGAATAATTTCCTTCTGTGACTTTTCATGTCCTGTCATTGCTAGCCTTTCTGCTGGGATTGTAAGGAGTCATATTAGGTCATTTTGTATGACTCTTTAATAAGAAGGATGCTAATAGCACRTCAGCAGTTTGCTTCTCGTGGCCCTCTGAATATTAGGACCAGCCAACGTGCACTGTGTGATTTCACAGTCTCAGACCTTGCTGCAGAATCTGTCTGTTTGGCACAGAACTGCACTTCAGAGTCCCAGCTCTCGTTTCTCTAGAAGGGTTTCTTCCTTTTATGTTAGTGAACAGTTAGAAGAGTTTCTTCCTTTTATATTCAGTTGCAAGTGTGAACTGAATATAAAACTGTGAAGTGATGTTTACTTGGGTCTGTAGACACTGAGAGATGGTAGACAGTCCTCTCATTTCTGGGGTTTTAGTACCGTTTAAAATATCACTTACTAGAACCTGACCATGTACAATGACATCTCACTGTCACTACTATCTTAGGATCATAAGCACCCCCCCCACATGCCTTGTTCTTCTTGACAGTTTTTACAAGGCTGCTCTGCCCTGTAATGACTGGACATTTATTAAATGAATGTATGAGAATGAGGTATTCAGTAATTGTAATGTCTTGGCATCTGGTTGCTGGACTGAATGTTCATTTTGATATTTGTTTTGGTTTAAACCCAGCAGTCCCCCTCTATTCTCAGGTTTTGTTGTTAAATGATACTATCATAACTGGGATCTGAACATCACAGAACGCAGGGAGTTGGCTGCAAAGCTCTGATCCATCTTAATATAGTGCTGGAAATCCCACTTGGTGTTTTCTGCCAGTTGCTGCTGACCTAAGCTGTGTTGTATTTAGCAAAGAACTTGGTAATGCTTATTTTGGCAACAGCTTTGCTGTTCTAAAGAAAAGATGACATTTGTATCATCTGCTCTGATGGCTGTCACTATTCTTAGTTACACATTTTAGGCTTTTAGGTGTTTTTCAGGCTTCAGTTYATAGTTGACCTGATTACTTTGTGAGTTGCTACGTAAAAACTGAAATGCAGAACCCATTTATGTGTACACTATTATACTATTAGCCCATGGCAAATGCCAAATGTYTTGATTTAATAAACCCATTTTAATTTGATTTGGAAAAAACCTCCCACTTTTGCTACCTCTCATTTTTCACTGGCTAATATGCATAGTTGCTAAACATAGCCCATATTTATAGCTTGTTAAGCTGTGGCAAATTGTCAATTTGAAGAAAAGCAGCTTTYGGGATATCCTGATGCCATGTGTTTAGAGGCCTGTTCTTCTAAAATGAACATAATTCTAAGTAACCATATAAATAATATAGAAGTGTGAAAGGAGTAGTCAAGTAAAGATAGGTGACTTCAGTCAATTGTCTATGAAGTCATTTTTCAATTAGGATATACTCAAGGGCTTCTAGGTCTTATACAAGTATAAATACAGCTGTCTTCCTATGGTCTAAAATGGCTGGATTTTCCTACAGACTTTTATTCTCTATTCTTTTAATAAATTTAAACAGATCTTTATTTTTTTAATTGGTAGAAGATTAATATGCTACGTGCACATTAATGAKTTTTTTATGCTAAACTGATTCCTGGTTTATCTATATAGATGAACAACAAATTTTAAATTTGATGTGAGCAAATAATATCTCTCAGCACATAATTCAGAGTTGTGGATTTTGTTTTGGTTTTGATTTTTTTTTTTCTCTCCTATTTAATGTAGAGAATACATCCTGGAGTTACTGGAGAGTGGGAAAGATAAATTCCTGGTGTTTGCTCATCACAAGATAGTGCTGGATGCAATAGTTGCAGAGCTGGAGAAGAAAGTAAGTGTTTGACTGAGACTCATTAACTCCATCACTATTTCAGTGTCACAGTTTGTTTATTTAAATTTCCTCACACTGGTATGGGAAATGGAAGCAAAACTCCTCTAAAACACAAAGAGACAGGAAAGGGGTTACAAGGCAGCTAAGTGTCTCCCTCCTGTGTCTTGTCTTCAGCGTGTTGAATACATCCGCATTGATGGCTCCACACCTTCAGCTGAGCGGCAGTCTCTCTGCCAGAAGTTCCAGTTCTCCGAGAAGCAGATTGTGGCTGTCCTGTCGCTCACTGCTGCCAACATGGGCCTGACGCTGTCTGCTGCCGACCTGGTGGTGTTTGCAGAGCTCTTCTGGAATCCAGGGGTACCATTCTTGGAGGGAAGATGAGCATGATGCTATCTGATGAGCAGAGATGGAGCTCGGGGAGGCCACATGTTTTTCTCGAGGGTTACCCATTTGTTCTCCCAATGCTTGTCTCTACATGCACGACTTAAGCCAGTGAGGCTGGTCAAACAGCTCACTGGATGGAGAGGGTGACCTCCAGCTAGTGGAGGGCAGTGCTCCGTGTTCGAGAGCCTCTCTGCATAATCTTATGTTATTCTGCAGTCTCCAGGGAGTGAGTCGTACATGAGTGAGCCTCATCTCCTGAATTACTTAAGTCTTGCTGACTGTATTGAGGAGGAGGGTTTAAAGCAACTTGTGAGAAATGTTTGCTACCACTTAGGGATGCTGCCGCTTTAGGTGACTTCTTGCCTTAGTCTGCACTGGAGGTTCCAAGTATTAGCAGGATGCAGACAAAAAAATAGTCATTGATCCGAAGTTTTCTGTAGGTTCTTATGTTATTTCTTAAATGCTGAAGTTCTCACTTCATTTTCTTTGTCATGTTTTTACATAAAGATTTTGATCCAAGCAGAAGATCGAGCTCATCGAATTGGACAGACCAGCTCTGTTAATATCCAYTACCTGGTCGCTAAAGGCACAGCAGATGACTTCTTATGGTAGGAAATGGAAAAAGATCCTTCGTGTTCTCCCTCTACCTTTTTTCGATGTTTGTTGCTTATGTGACTTTGTTGCTTAATGTCATCACTGCTTTTGAACTCTGCAAGGGGAGGAACAGTGATTGTGGCCTAGGGCTGCCATGAGCTGGTGATGTGACCTGGCCGGAATGAACATAACTAAGTGGGTGGCAAGCAGGACAAAGAAAGGGCTGTTGGGAGAAATTGTGGGAAAGCAGATGTATCTAAAACCTTCATGGGTTCTGAGTAAAGAGAAGCAAACGTCTTAGTTACAGCCCAGAGCATTCATATGCTGGGGTACTGTGATGACCTGCCAGCAAAACTCAAAGGAACTGGGGAACATGGGGACTCATATCATGAGTCAAGTCTGAGTAGCAGTCTGGCTGCCAAAAACTTAGGCAGGGAGCTGCTGTAGGAGGGCTGCACTGCTGCTCTCCTCTTGCACCTTGGAGAACCCTTCAGGTGAATTGAAGAAATGCTGCTGCCCTGCCTCTGGGGAAGTATGCTCTGAGCGTCATGGGCTGTGCTAAGAGCTCTCAGGGTGCAGCAGTCACTGGGACTAGGGACTCTTGACATCCCAGGAAATGGAGGATCTGGGGAATCCTTAGTGCTGCAAGGGAACTGACCTGCACATGATAAAAAGAAATTATCACCAACTGGTTCATTTAAAGTCCAAAATTACATCTTTATTACCTCATTTAAAAGAACAAGCGAACTGAGTGAAGTTGTKCAGTTCCCAGAATATCACAATGGCAAATAATTATAACCCTACAATGTGGGGATCTGGAAACTGATGCATTGCCCATGTTTCACAAAAAGTTAATGACAGTAATTCTGCCTTTATTTGTGAAATGCTGTCCGTGCAGTTATTAATGCTTAACTGGAAGGAAARTAGCTTTTCAAAGAAGGACAGTGGCATCCTTTTTAAAGGAGAGAGAGAGAGAACAAGAAAACAAGACTTTTTGGCAAATGTGTTAATTGTGCTGCTCTGCTGTGGTCTTTGCTTCCTTTGGATTATCCAGTCTGGAGGATGTGGTTGGGGATCTCTCTAGCCTCTTGGGCCAATGTTGTCTCTTCACTGGCTCACAGATGGATTCTTCCCACTGTACATTTGGGAGATACTGTAGAAATGCTGATGTGGCTGAAGACTCCCTTTAACTGCATCCTCCTGTTTTGACTTCATGTTATTAGTGTTGCCCCATTCAACTGCTTTTCTTCCTGAATGTGTATCCTCTCCAAACTAGCCTGAAATCACATTCTCTTCTTATTTGTTACTTATTGGATTGATCAATATCCATCAAAAATAAGATCAGGACAGATTAAGGAGCTCACAAGTTCATGCTGAAAAGTTAATCTTTTCTATCTCTGCATATCTTTGTTTTTCTGCTCATTATAAATGACTATGTCTGTCTGCCTGCATAATGGTATACGGCATGTTATTTTCATTCTTAGAGTAACATCTGCATTTATGACTCCTAGGCCAATGATTCAAGAGAAAATAAAAATCCTGGGTGAAGCTGGTCTTTCTGAAGCCAATTTCTCTGAAACAGCCGAGCCTACTGATTACTACCCTAAGGTAATTAAAAAAAAAAAAAAAAAAAAAACCCTCCTGAAAGAACATCAGTGGTCCCTGGGAGAGGCAAATGGGCTTTGGCTTGTGCATTTATGTGGTTAGGTGATTTGCAGGCTGGCTTGATAACTTTTCTGCCTTAAATGCCACAGAACAGACTCTCCATTGCCTTTCTCCGAGTCCATGACTTGGACACTCCAAACCATATCCTTTCTGGGCTTGAATTCTTTGTTAGCTGGTGAATCTGGAAAGGGGTGACGAAAGTGGGAGTGCTATGTTACTGCCTCTTGTGTTTTTGTTTGGCAGTGCATATGTGTATTCTGTCTATTCTAATTTTTCAGTCAGATCCAAAGCAGAAGACCATCTATGACCTTTTCAAGAGGACCTTCGCTGAGAACAAAGATGATGCTGATGCAGCTTTGCTTTTGGAGGCAGCTGATGCTTGCTTTGACTTTGATCCTGAAAGTGCCTTACAGAACGTGGAAGGACAGAGATGTTCAGTGAGTCCACCCAAAAAACGGCGTATTGAGGAGTTTTTTAAAGCTTAGCAGYGGCAACAAAAGAAAAGGCAGCAAAGATAGGTTATTTTTATTTAAATATGAGCAAGGGAATCAATGTTTATTTTTTTGAGTTTGCAGAAATAAAATGACTTTGAGTAAGTTCTCCTGGATCTCTAGTCTGTTTCATTTCAAAAGACTAGGAAAGAAGGCTGCCTGACAGATGAATGTGTGGCTCTGCCTGGTTTTTGCAGTCCTGGCTTCGCTGGTGACCAAGGGACCATGGGCAAGTAGCATTCTGCTTTGTTTCAACACCTCAGCTTCCATGGTTGTTTTGTTTAAAATGTAAACAGATAACGGTTATGCACATGACAGAGCTATTGTGAAAACTGGTGTCTCAGCAGCTCTACAGTGCTCTGAGGAATCAAAGTCTCCTTCAAAGRACTACTGTACCTACAGAGAATTTTAGTTTTTATTTACAGGAGTCAGTTCCCTGGCAAAATTCGGCCCTTACTTCACTTCCTCACAAACTGACTGTCTGGTGTTTGTTTTGGCAGCAAGGAGAAAAAGAATTTGGGTCCTGACAAATCTTGATGTTTTGTAGAGGCAGTAGGAGAGCTCCATACCTTTGTATGTTCAGAGTAGTCAGTACCTTGAAGMCAAGTTGCTGAAGTGTCTGACAGCAGGTAAGTATTGCCAGGTAAGCACATGTCTCTTGTGCATGGTGCCTTCTGACCTTACCTGCTAAAGCCTGCCCCAAGAACCTGCTCTATGGCACGTGCTTCTGGCATCTTGGGARGGTGAAGGCTGGACTGACTGGTGTATGTGTGTGTACAGGTGAGTGAGGAGAAAGGGATGTAYGCAGATTTCTGTTCTCTCTTTCTGAGAGCAGGAAAATACATGATTCTGAAGTAAGCTGCTTATATTAAACTTTCTTCTAATACACAGCTCCCAAGCTTTGGGTGCTTTATTCGTTTTTAGAAATTCATATCCCTTTGGACCTTAAGCTTAGTATTTATCTTAAATATAAACACTGACTACAGGGTTGATCTCTCCAGGGACATTTCCTTTGAGCTTTTCCATATATACATCCAAAGGTAAGCTCCTATGATATTTACTTGTAGGTGAATCACCACTTGCTCCATATGGTGTTTAGGCTGGTGCCCTAGGACCTGTTATTCRCTCTCCTTAGGCAGCCTGTGCTGGCTACACCAAGAATGCTAAAAGCGGTACCGTTGCTTAATGTAGTGATTAAAAGGCTGGCATTTGATTTTCAATAGTTTTCGTTTCACTCTTAGCCTCCCTGCCTGAGTAAAACTGCTTTTTTGTTCCTTTTAAAATCCTCCCTGCCTGAGTAAAACTGCTTTTTCGTTCCTTTTAAAATCCCAGCCCATACAAGTAGTCTAATTCCATCTTCCTACAGTGATGCCTCTGCAAAACTTCTAGAGGCCATTACTGATGTAAAGACAAATGGCTCTGTGTGTCATGAGTAGTCTTATGAAGCATCTCTGCAAGAGTCATCTTTGGTTTCTTGTGTATCCTTTCCAGTGCAGTGTAACATGATCCCAAATTGACGTATTTACTCATTCTAATCTTAGTACTGGAAAATACTTGGTAATGGACTAATACCATGCAAATGGAAGTGCAGAGTAAAGGAGCAGCAGTAATTTCATGGCCCTAATCTGTGGAGGAGGCAGGAAGGAGAAGGGGACACAAGCTCAAGGTTTGCACCTAGCTCCTGAAGGCCAGGAGGTAACATGCTGGGTATGTAGGTTGCTTGATTGTGGACAGAAACCAGATGCTGGCAAAAAGACCCCCTTTCAGTCTAGAAGAGCAAAAGGTTTGTGCTAAAAAACTGATCGATCTGATTGGGATATTTATTCCTGCATTAAAGGGTTTGATTATCCCATTTACAGCAAGTGTGGTCATGGAAATGCCCTGAAGACTGCACAGTAGTAGAGACTGTAGCCAAGTGTTCATAACCATCCAAAAGGTGCTTCGATGTGTGCACAAGTAAAAAAAAAGAGTAGCACGAGGAACACGTGACTGGGCAATTGGGGGAAATGCTTTATTTCTTGACTTGAGAGTTTAGCTAGACATTGTTTCTCTTGCTGCAACAACTGGCCTGGAGATAAATGCACACTTTAAAATGTTTCTAAGCTTTTTTTTTTCCTTTTTTAACACGAAGAATTTAATCCATTTCTAGAACAYGTGATCTTTGTCTAGGGAAGGTTGTTTTGAGCTACGAATAAGAATTGTTGCTATCTACCTACTGGGGAAAAAAAATGGAGACCTTATTTGAATACTCATATTGTTCTCTTCCTCCTTCTAAAGCTACAGCAAAATAATATTTTTTTTTTTCTGAATTTTGGTGAAAGTACCCTTGGAGAATTCTGCTTCTGATAAACTCAATTTTTCCTATCCATATATTGATAAATCCTAGCTCTATTAGAAGGATACTCTTTGATAGCAACTCATAAAATCTTAGCAGAATTGCTGCAGAGTTAGAGAAGTTCAAGTACACTTGAGATTCYCTTTATCCTTGCTAGAGTGAAAAGGGAGAAGGAATCTCTTACAGAAAAAGTGCTTTTATTCATTGCATCAAGGGCTTGGAAAGATTTTACATACTTTTGTTAGCCCAATTACACTATTAGTCTGTCATCAGTATGGTGAGGATWTAGCCAGTACAGTGTAGGCAGAACGTCTCGGCACTGCCTAAAGCTCATGGAAGTTGGTAGAAGTGCCTGGAGACAGTTCTGTGACACCTGTGGTTTCCTCAGGCCCTTCATGCTCCGCATCTCAAGGAGGCTGCCTTTTCATCTTATTTTGTTATTCTGTATGTTCTGGGAGCTCTTTGAGGCACGGTGCTCTCCTGCATGACCTAGTGCATGAGGGTCATTGTGGTGCTGTCACAACACAAATGAAAAGACAATAAATATGCTGATTAATCTACTSTATAGGAAACACTACTAGGGCAACCAGAACAGCATAGCCTGGGGGTGTTGTAATTTGGAGGAACTCAGAACTGCAGCCATTTTGCAACTGTACCGGGACAGCGCGTGGGTTTCAGGACTGTTCACTTGCTTGTACACATGTATCTATTTTCTCACCCACTTAACAGACAGGCATTTTTTAGAAAAGATGACCAACCAGACAAAAAATGAACAAAAAAACCAACCAGCTAACAGAACTTCAGCAATGAAATGGAGCAGTTTGAGCTACGCTGCAGTGTGTATGGCGAGACAGTCTGGCCACCTGCAGTAGAGTTCAAGGTGGAAAATGGACAAGACAGGGATTTGGGGGCTGTGCCGGCCTATCTGCCTTCATCAGAGTCACTTGGAGGCATTTACGTGGTAGTGCTGGGAGAAGTCCGTAGCCTGAGAGAGCTGGACTTGGTGAGGGGCAGAGCTGCCTGTGACACTAGTTGACAAAGGCCATGACAAGGCCTCTTGTTCTCTGGCACAGAGAACTGATTTTGTAGATACTGACTGGAGAATAGCAGTAGATTCTCTGTCCTGGATGTGTTGGCTGACGGGTGACTTTAGCAAGTAGTCAAAGGATTTTTTTTGTTCTCTTTTAATATGTTGGTATTTGAAGATCTATCCTGTGAGTCATCATGATGATGAGACACTGAAAAGGGCAGATACGCTCCTAGGATGTATTGAAAGAGAGATTTCCACTCAATAGAGGGAGATATAGATGCCATTGCCTAAAGCCCCRCTGAGCCTCATCTGGAACATAGGCCTGGCCCACCATGGACTGGGACGGCTTGCTCAGGCTGGAGAGAGGCTTGCAGAGATGATCAGGGCCACAGGGAGCCCATCCCACGAGAGGGAATTAAATGTAGAACCTTAAAACAGGAGCCAAGAGGGGCCACGATGTCTGTCCGTGAGCACCTCCGAAGTACAAACACCCACGGGAGCTRCTGGGCTGAAGATGCGGCTCGTCAGGCTGGTGTGTGAAGGGGATCTCTGCGGTGGCTGTGGCAGCGGGACATCCCCTGACGCCGAAGGGAGGCCACGCGTGTCCCCGTGCCCGGAGCAAGGAGGTGAGCAAGGAGGAGAGGTCCCGCAGCAGCCAGACCTAYGGGTGGCTTCCCCAGGTGAGCGTGCAGCCGGCGCTCCCTCTGTGCGCCAGCGTGAACTGCGGCTGGGCTTGAGCGTTAGAAACCTCTCCGCCTGACAGGCTGGTCCTTACTGGAGGCCAATGGGTTGTTTATCCTGTCGTTAGGAGCACCACGACTTGGGCCCGGAGCCTTTCGCTCGTGCGCGTTGGCCCTGCTTGATCTGGGCAAGCGCGGAATCCCTCCCTCCTGGGCCGCGCCACCCGGGCTCCTGWATTTTTGTGTTGGTGACAAAAGCAGACATTTCTTGGGTGTCTGTGCGGCCCTATCTGGGCCTTAAAAACCCACTCCTGAGCCTGGGGGCAGTGCAGTTTTGTGGCTGCTTGGCTTGACGCTTAGTGGCCAACATGGAGACCTGATCGGCTGCACCTTACCATGTGTTGTTTAGTTTAAAATCTTTRTTTTGTGGGCTGGGCTGTTCTAAGATTGAAGATTTATCTTCCATGCCATCTCTCTACTTCTAAAGCTTCAGCCTTTTTCCTTCTGAGCTTGATTTTTTTTTCTTCAAACATAAATAAAAAGGGGGAGTGAGGGGAAACAGACTAGTTGCGTTCACTCTTCATAACGGCCCTTGGGTAGAACAGGACTGAAGAGACGGCTGATCCGGGTTTGATTTACAGTACGGTGCCTGGCCTTGCCTGAGGAATGAGTTCCCTTGGAGGACTGAGAGACTGCAGAGATTGAGAGGATAAGGGAAGAAGAAAAAATAGAGGAAAAAGAAAGAATAAAACGCTGCCGTTTTCCACCGCACCGCCCCAAAGCGAGAGGAGCCCCGSCGACCATAGAGCCGCGCCCGGCCGCGGGACAGAGGCTCCGTCCCGCCCTTCCGGCGGCGCCGGCTCATCCTGCGCGTGCGCACCGCAGTCCTTCCTTTACGGCCCGCCGGCAAGATGGTGGGTATCGCCGCGGCCCATYCGCCCCCATCCACCGCCATCCGCGCCTCTCCGCTGCCATCCGCGGCCCCGCCGCCRTGTTGGGGCCCGGCGCGGGCAGGGCGGAGCTGCTGGAGGCGCTGCGCGCCGCGGGCACGGGGCAGGACGCGGGCGGGAGGGACCCCCGGCGCGATGTAGGCCGTACCGCGGCTGATGGCGGTTGCTCTCCCCACAGGCGAAGCGCACCAAGAAAGTCGGGATCGTGGGTAAATACGGCACCCGGTACGGCGCCTCGCTCAGGAAGATGGTGAAGAAGATMGAGATCAGCCAGCACGCCAAGTACACCTGCTCCTTCTGCGGAAAGGTGAGCGGCCTCCGTTCCTTTTTGCCCCGTTAACTTAGCAGCTTATTCAGGGGAAGCAGGGAGCTTGCTCTTTTTTCTGCTGTGGCAGCTGGTTACATAAATRTAGAAGTAGTTATGTGCTGTATATTTCTGGATTAGGAGGAATGACTGATAAGGTATTGTTTGCTTTTATATGTGACCAAAATTTAGGTTGAAATTCGGGTCTTGATARTTTGAGAAGCCTGTCAACTGCTTTTTTGTCAGTAATTTTTATTGACACTGCTAATGTAGGTGGCTTGAAGTGTCTGGAAATTGAAAAAGCTTTATACCTGTGGCTTGTGTCTGTTTTAMTACATGGAAGATGTTCGATGTTAAATATTTTGAATTGATAACCCTGTTTTCAATGGTCRTAAAAGTCTATTACAAGCAACATTTTTGTCTTTGTAGTATAATAGACTTCTATAGGTGAAAAGAGTTTGATACCTATTACATGATCTGTTGATATCCTTTTGGGGATTTTAGGTTAGAGGAGTTTGAGGATGTCCAGGTAGAACTAATAACGTGGGTATCAAATAGTAATAACTAGTATTTTTATCTGGTAGTATTTTCAGTTTAGTTCCACTATTTTATTTTTCTTGTTGACAGTGTATTTAGAAACATGCTATCTTTTGTACCTGAAAAAAAAAAAAGGTTTTTTTCTAGGTGATGTAAATAAAAACATTTATTTTCACATGTTCTAAATTGCCTTGTAGTGAGAGCTGTATTATTCTTTGCAGTAATTCTAGAGTATAATGCAGTTATTTCTAGTTGRTGGAGAACATGTAGTTATTAATTTTATTTTTTTTGCAGACTAAAATGAAGAGGAAGGCTGTGGGTATCTGGCACTGTGGTTCTTGCATGAAAACAGTTGCTGGTGGTGCCTGGACTTACAAGTAAGGAAATGCAGCGATTTTTTTTCTTTTCCATTTAGCTGATATGCAAACATTTTATTTGTGTGGTGTGGATATTTGTTAGTTTTTCCATTTTCCCCTTTTGTGTTAAAATTTGTTTGGAATTACAGGTACTTCAAATTTTTGTGAATATTTTTTGCCCAGCTTTTGTGAATGTTTCATTTCATTTACGATACTGCCATTTCTTTTTTGGTTGGTCCCTCCAAAATTTGATCACCAGTCTGGGCTTTATCAAAGCAATTTTCARATCTTCACAAAGGAAATTCAAGAGTCTGCAAATGGTGAAACATGTTAACAGCGGGGACTTTCTGTCTTCTGCCTCTGCCGTAGTGACATTGAAGCCTGTAGTGACACTGGAGATGCAGCAGCTCTCAGCTGCACAGGGTAATATGTGTGAGCGACTTTTCTGATGATGCTGGACGGAGCRAAAAGGATGTCTGGCCCTGCCAAGACTGCTGTCGTGGGGCATATGATGTGTGTAGATATCACTTAATGCTTATCTAACCTATTCTAAGAAAATAAGCCTCTTACCTGGGGTTTATTTTTTCTTCTGATTCTTAATTGTCCTTATCCACCTTTTGAGTGTATATTTTATTACCACAGTTTTTKGGACGTTTTGTCTGTGTTTGCTGTTTGAGATGCCTTGTTGTACCTAGGACAGGGAGCCCACTGTTGCCTTGTTGTACCTCCTGGACAGGGAGCCCACYTCCCTGTCCGGGTTGTCCATTTATATGCCATAATTTGTGTTSAAATGCAACTTGTAAAATGGTGTGTGCTGCTTTAGACATAGACCTGCACTTTGTTATGGAAGTCMAAGTGGAATTCTGCCCCTGTTGACAATGCAATCAGGCAATAACTTCGAAAAGAATAATKTTTTTTATTAAAAAAAGCAAGACTGGGGTGGGATGTGCTTCTGCTGCAGCTACAAATGACTCTGCTTCTTTTTCCAGTACCACCTCTGCAGTAACAGTGAAATCTGCAATCAGAAGACTGAAAGAATTAAAAGACCAGTAGAAGCTGCATCCTGTTCTCCATGTGGAAAAAATGTATTTTTTTCACCACTGTAAGATCTGTCCATTTACCAGTAAAATAAGGACTGAAATTGTGTCGTCTCTTTTCTTTTTCTGCACACAATTTCATTTTTATGCTGCACTGTGTTTGTAGGTATAATTATAGATACCAAGGTAGTTTTATATGATGATTRCTTAGTTCTTGTTATGGGTTATTTAAAAAAAAAAAACAGTTCTGCTTTTGTGTTAATGGTGTACTCTAGTTCTGTTGTCGAATGAGTTGGAGGAAAACCTGGAGCTATGAAGAAGCCTGGGGCACCTTGATCAATCTTTCATCTCCCCCCTGCCTAGCTTGAGAACACCTTGATAAATCCTTCATCTCTCTGCCTGAGGGAAAGGAGAGCAAACGAGAGGAGGAGTGGACAGATGTGAAGGGAGAATATATCTGCTTCTCGTGTCTTTGGGGTCAGGCTGCAAGATGTGGAGAAGTCTGTGCCTGGCTTTGAGACTGGAATGGTACAAGAGCAACTGCCTGCTTTGTTGCTGTCACTGCTTTCCTGCTCTGTCTGGCTTGTCTGTCCTYCTGCCTCCTGATGAGGAGGCTCTCATGTCTGTGTTCAGGCCCGCAGTCTGTACTGATCTGAAACAGCAGAAAGTCATGCTGAACCGGCTACCGGGACATGCAGTCTCAAGTTCATCGTTCTCTGTAAATTATCTCTTGAGACTTTCAAGCTTAAGATACCAAAACATTTTTATACAGGCTGTCTGGTGAGTGGAAAACTGCTAGGCAGGTAACATAATGGCTGCTAACTAGCTCTAAGTGTCTTTAAATGATTTGGGGTGGTGATGTGCTACAGCAATGATGCCATTAATGAAGCCCATATCTTTGAAAGATTCAGAACATTTTGGAATGGAAAACTACTTCCAAAACTGTAAAAAAGCATGTCTGCTGCTCAGATAATTAACATCAGTGTTCCTGAACTTACTTTCTAAAGAGCTTTTTATTCAGTGGTGCAAAATGTGAGTTTTTTAAAGCAAAATCAAGTACTCAGGTACCCAGTGTTCACAATAAGCTGTTTATCTTTGATGTTATCTCCTGTAGTGGCACTTAACATGACTTCCATCTCCAGTTTATTCCTGAGGGCCAGGATATTTGGAGCATGGAGGTAAGAGGGTGTGGCAGGGGCAGCATACATACAGGCTTCAATGTCAGCTGTGGCTTCCGGGAGGCTTTTAAGGATACTGACCTGTAACACTCGAAACATTCCTGAACAGAAAAAAGAAAAAAAAAGTATATTAAATCAATGCCTGATAGGGAAAACCAGACTGGTTTGTAAAGGTCTGGAAGGGTAATTGTGGTCTTGCATTGGACTGGTGAGTTTGGATCAGGAGGCTGGAAGGAGGATGGGTGGGGAGAGGTGCTATGGGGCAGGGGTGGGTTTCTGGCCACCTTCTCCAAGGTGGCTCCTTCCTGGTGGTGCTGGAGAGGATCCTGGAGCAGCTCCAGGAGAAGAGCTCCCTGGTGTGAGGGGAAGGAGCTCCTGCATTCGGAGCTGGGATTTGCTCCCTGGGTGAGGGAACACTGCCCGTGCTTCACTCTGCCTGTGATGCAGGACTGTGCACTGGCTTCCTCTTGGAAACACTTTCATATACCTGAATGAGTGTACATACATGAATTTCTGGATGCCAAGAAAACAGCTMTCTGTCCTGCTTGGACCCCAGGAAGGAGAGGGAGGAGAGATACCAATTGTTGGATCACTGGGAGTTGAGGAGGCTCRGGAGWTTTTTGGCCCCATGTCCCTGCCTCRTATTGAGAGTGCTCAGAAGGTTTCTGTCCAGGAACAACACGRTGTGCTWGGAGCACAACTCAAAATAAAGACCCCTTCTGTTACAGAGTTTCTTTATGGTAGCAACATGCCATTAGTGGAGACAGAGGGAGACCTGGCACCTTGACCATCTGGGGGGAAACACTGTTTTTATTAAAGCTGAAGGGGAGATCCAAGGCTGGCTGWACCAGCTGCTCCTACTGGAGCAAAATGTTGCTGGGATTGGTAGTGATGAGGGAGCGGCGGGTGTGATTCGTCTGATGGAGGACTGTCAGTGCTGTGCCTCGCTGCTCTGCCAAGGAGAAGTGCTACTCCCTCCTTGGGAGAGATGCTGACCTGCTTGAGTGTGTCCTGTTTTCTTCTGGAGTTCCAGGGCCACTGAGATTATTCCTTGGTGGCAAGATGGTTAACGTGCTCCCGAGGAGCTCAGTGCGTCTGACGTCTCTGAGCTTGCAGCTGGCTGTGAGTGGCAGCCACGCAGAGGTGCGTGTTCCAGACCTCCTTGCTCCCTCCTTGCTGCCTCTGCAAGCTGAGAAGCATTTTGTTTTTCACTTCTTGTTTTTGAGCTCTTGGATCACTCTTCCATGCCCTTCTCTTTCCAGTTCCCTGAGCATGGAGATCTGATTCTCTGCTCATTTCTGGTGTCTTCATTAATGCTGTGATTCTAATTACAGTATGGGCTTCTCATTAAAGCCTATCCAACTGCTGTGAAGTAGCAGCTCATTAGCTGGTGCAGAGAATGTATCTTCACTGCCTTGTAACTCAGGGTGATTGCATAGGTTGTATTTTGTTTAAAGTGACTTCTGCTCCTGCTGAGGAAGATGCTAATTCTCTTTCAGATTAGTATTTGTAGAGGYTGGAAGCCTGGCAGGCTGGAAATGGGAACRAAAGATCAGGATGGGGTTTAGTCTCGTGGGCTGTGCTCCTGGGGCTGTGGTGGTCTCCTGGGTGCCCTGGTGCCTTCAYCTGCTCGCGGGCATGGGCTTTTGTRCCAAGCCGACCTTAAGGGCTGCCTGTAGARCAGGGTACRAGACAGAGGGGCTGGGAAAGGCGGAGGGTGCTGCGGTCAGAGCCCTGTTTGCTGGCAATGCTGCGAGCAGCCAGCGGGCGACACTGCCGCTCTGCTAGTGAGGGCTGCAAGGCTGCTGCTTTCCCTCTTTCTCCTTCACTTTCTTTTGCCTCTCTGCTCACCTGTGCTCCTGCTGCTTAGCCTCYTGGCTCAGTATTTCACTTCTTTCTCTTCCCTCACCCCCCAGGGTAGAACACGGCAGTGCTCCTCCACCAGAMGAGGGAGGACATCAGGAGACAGTAATGGGAAGGATAAGGCTGGGTTTGAGCACCTCTTAGGAGGTGAAGAGTTTGGGCAGAACAAAGGCAACTACATTTACCCTGGCAAATCTGGTTCTATCAGCTGCATGATTTGGCCAGGTGATCATCAAGTATTGATTATTTCTTTTGAAAATCCTGGCTGAAAACCCCACAAATTCTCTGCAATTTTATTAACTACTTTCTGTTTACTCGTGGTTAAGTGTGAGCATTATTCAGGGACTTGAACAAAGTCAAGGCAGGTGCTGTGCAGGGACGGAACAAAGTGCTGGCACCTGTCCTGAAAGTCTGAGCTTAAAGTAGTGTCTTATCCATCTGGGTTGCTGCAGCTTTGGGAATTGGAGGAGGGTTTGATAGAAAGGGAGACTTTGTATCTGACTGATTGTTCTGTAGATGTGGCTGAACAGGTCTGATCTCAGTTGTTTTTGAAGAGCAGATGGGAAAGGATCAGCTTTTTCAAAACAATCTGTCCATTTTGGAAGGGTTTTTGTGTGTGTGTTGCTCATTTGTTTTGTTTTGCAGTATCAAGGATACAACCAAGGGACAGGGTGGGTATTATCAAAGTGACAGGCAGATGCTTGGGCAGCTCAGTGGCCCTTGGGAACCAAAGATGGAAATGCCTGAGGGCAGCGATCTTTCTGATGTCCTTTGGTTAARCACTTATCTGCTTCTGAAAGGAGAAGAAATGCCTGAACTTTTCCCTGTYGGAGCTTCCTGCTCTCTCCTGCTCACTAGCAGCCTTTTTGGTCTGTAGGGAACCTCAAGTAATGAACCAACGTACACAAGTGTGTGGAGGGGAAGGCAGGCACCGTTTGTGTTTGTGTTATGTTTCATGCCAGGGACTCTTGGTGCTGGGGCCCACCGGGCTGCCAAACTTCAGTCACAGGTGTCATTTGACCCTCGGATATGTCATGACTTGGAGATGGTGCCAACTTGGGCCGTGTTCAGTGACCTCCTTTTGGCTTTGTTTTTCACTTGGGGAGTTTACTATCAGGAAACCTGATGGTTTTAAGTAATGCATGCCATGTTCCAAGGACCAGATCCTCATGCAATTTCTGACTTTAAGAGCCTCACAACTCTATTGGCTGTCTTCATCCTTGTCTGAGATCCAGGGCCACCAGTTGTTTTCCCGATCTTCCTCCCCTTCCCCCATGCTGCATCCCACAGAGCTTTACAGCGGTGTTTCAAAAACAAGCGTGACCGATGCAGGTGAGTTGCATTCCTTGGGCTGATATAATCTGTCCTGGAAATATTTTCTAAGTCTCTTAGGGAGGAAGGAGCTTTGGGGATGCAGCCGRTTGCTGGCTCTGCAGCTCAGTGTTGGCCAGTGGGAGAGTCAACCRTGGCTGCAGTGCGATGTGAATGCCAGTTTAATGAGCTAAAACCTGCTATCAAATCTCATGTGCTTCCAGCTGCTGCTCATCTCACCTGAGTATTCACCAGCTCCTCCCTCTGGATGGCTGCTGGTGACTGGGTAAACCCAGGCACTGCAGGGCAGGTGATCAGCATCCCCCCAGAATGGGGGTGCTGCCATATCTCTGTGCTTCCCAGCTCTATAACGCGGCTTGTTTAGAGAAACGATTCCTCAGATGATGCCATGAAGTGACACGTGGTGATATGAGACTGTATTTCCAGTAACTCAGGGAAAGAGTCACATGCTTGAAACTGGCCCAGTGCTTTGAAAAGGGGCAGTTGCTCTCGGTCACGTATTATTCTTCTGCATATTTGATCCCTAATGGATGTCTTTKGAGGCACGGAGTGTGGCAGGGTCATAGATACACCTCAGGTGCCCTCATTAGCTGCCTGAGTGCGTTTTGAAAATGTCTGCTTAGAAAGTGTCTAATTGCAATTCCACACATTCAAAGTGTGGTGCTCTGTGTGTGTGTTTTCTTTTTTCCCTCTCCCCTCTCTTGACAAGGCTTTGGCGTGCCTTGGATTGCTAAATATACTTTCCTCTTGCAAATTCTTGGCAGAAAACTGTGCAAGGAATCACGCCAAGCAGTCTCTTCAAATGTTAACAAGCTCATCGGTGTGGCTTTCCCAGCACAGGGCATGTGCTCTTTTTTCTTCCTCTTCTCTTTTTTTTTTAAACCTGCCCCCTCCTTTTGCAAAAAGCCCCCACCCTTCTCTCTGTGCAGTGCTGCTGTGAGCATCTGAACTATGGCAGCTCTGCAAGAACTGGTTTCTCTCTCTAGAGGTGGAAGAAGTCTCTGCTTGGGGCTCACAGGGCCTACCTCCCAGCCCTGCTGACCCTGCTTGAGCTGGAAGCATGGATTTTGGGGTGCTTCGGAGAAACTCATTCTGTTTTCTCTCCTTTGCCCTGTGCTGCCTTTCCTTCTGTTTTTGGTGAGTTGGAATGCATCCTTTCATGGCAATGGTATATTTGATGTCTACCATTCAGTAGCCAATTAGCAAGTGAATGATGCTGCCYTATTCCTTTTGTTTTTACCCCAATGCTTTCACCGATCTAGAAGTGGCCCTGGAGCCTACAACCAGGCCATGAAACGCAGAGGCAGAGAGCAGCTTGGAGCTTCAGGGGCTGGCTGCTTCTTGCCCTCTCTGTTCTCCCGCTCTGTTCCAGGCAAAGGGCAGTGCTGCTGTTTCATCTTAAATTGCAAAAGTAAAGAGAGGTGGGRGGAGCCAACACTCTGTGACCAAAAGCCTAATGTCCCCCTAAAACAAACCACCTCTTAGGACTCGGGCATCCGTCAATGTGTAGGGCTCAGACCTCCCTTGAGCTCCACCTGAACCAGCCTTGCAGCAATGTTTGGAGATCTGAAAGGCTGAATCCACTTCAGCCTTACCCACCTTGTGTTTCTGCTCTAGTTCCCACTCAACTCRCCTCGAGCGCAGCTCATTCTGCTCTCCTGTAGCTCTGTCTCCCCTGATCCAAAGGCTGAAGAGTGTTCCTGTGGGAAACTGCCTGAGCTCCCCTCTGTGCAGCTTGCACTCCYGGGGCTTTGCTGGCAGCATGCCTCCCACCTGAGCAATGCACCTGATTTTCAGGAAGAGCGTGTGAACTGCAGTTCCCCTCAACAGCCCTGCTGCTGTGGGCACTGTCAGGGCTGCTCCTTGTCCCTGTGGCAGAAGAGAGAGCTGGCCCAGACTTCTTGTTTCAGTGTAATTGCACATGCATTGCTGYTGGGTTACAGCAGTTTAGGCTTTTGAAATACAGAATCTATGAAAGATTCTCCGGTCCTTGTTCTGCTTCCTGCATTCTCTTTCTGCCTTCCAAAATCTGGCAGAGTATTTGTGTTCAGAGAGCATYGCAGAATCATCAGGGTTGATTAAGGTTGGAGAGGACCTTTGGAGATCATCTAGTCCAACTCCTGCACAAGCAGGATCACGTAAAGCACATTGCACAAGACCGTGGTCAGGTGGGTTTCAAGRACCTCCAGAGAAGGAAACTTCACAACTTCYCWGGGCAGCCTGTTCCTGGGCTCTGTCATCCTCTCCATCAAGAAACTTTTCCTCATATTCAGATGGAACTTACTGTGCTTGGATAGTGATATTGGATTCCTGTGTGTCCAGGTTCCTTTCAGCTCCCCTTTCAACCTGGAGGGTGGGTAGGTGGGGGTACAGCGGGGAGCTGCTGCAGATGAAACTGAGTTTTGGGGCATGGGATGGTCAGAGGGCTGTAAAACCAAGGGCTTACCTTGGCCCAAAACAGGGCATCAACTGTGAGAAGAGTCCAGGCCAAGCAATCTTTACCTGCTTCTCCTCTAAGGTGCTSATTTTTAAAATGTTTTCTGCTTCAACATCCATCATCTTGTTCCACTTCCATGACTTGGGCCCATTAACCTGCAGGACAGGTAACAGATCCTCATGGATCCTGTAGCTCTCCTGTTAACGATAACTCTCCTTCTTTCTTTTTTTTCTTTTYTTCAATATACTTTGTCAAATGGAATATTTTCAGCCTTGACTCACTGGGCTTTTCCAAAGGGGCCTCTATCCATGCCAGGGAATACTTATTTATAACTCATGAGTTTGGTTTCAGGAATTTGCTCTGTGACCCCTCTCCATTCCTTTGATTAAAATCTAATATTATAAGGGGAACATTGTATTCTGCAGCCCTTGCCCATCCCCAGACAAATGACCTGCAAGTCGCTACTTTGTTCTCTAGCTCAGCCAGTCCTGGAAGAACTTCAGTTCTTTGAAGGTGGGAAGAGGCACGATGTTAAGAGAGAGGACCTGATTATTCCAAATAGATGTTATTTCACAGGAATGAAGAGGTGGCCCAAGAGAGCCCTTGGCYTTTTTACTTAACAAAGTTCTTCCAAGTCACCATTTACTGTTGCGCTTCTCCTTTGAAGGGAGCAGTTTTAAGGCAGAGCAAGAATCCCTGATTTCCTTGCTATGAGGGCCAGACTGACTGACAAACTGTCTGAAGRAGGAACGTGGTCAACCATGTTTGTTTCCATTCAAGCCATAGGGTGTGAAAATATTTTTACTGTAACAGATTGRATTGGAGATAAAAGGGAGAATCTGTAAAAGAAGTATTGAAGGTGTGGGAAACAAAAATTGGTACAGCAGATGCAGGTCATCTACAGAAAGAGGGAAACAAATATTATATTAYATTAATTTTTAACCCTAGCCAATTGAAACAATATACTGTGTGTGCATGAAGAATGGCATAGAAATTAATGAAGCTTCCTACAAAAAACAGGTGCTTATTCCAGAATTGGTCTACCTCCTTAACCGAACTGTTGTGTATGCCACAAGTCCTCATGGACCTCAGATGAAGGCCACACTGCTACCTATCTAAACAAAGAAGAAAACACTCAAAGGGTAAGGTAGGATGATTAAATCAATGCCCAACAGCTTAAGGTGATGGGGACTTTTATAGTGAGCAYTTGGACATAATAACTTCATGTTGCTCACTTAAATCTAGCGACAGCAGCATTACTGCCTGCACTACCCATTCTGTCCTAAATGTGGACATCAATGTCTAGACTGCTTACRGAATCGCAGAATGGCTGAGGTTGGAAGGGACCTCTGGAAATCATCGAGTCCAACCCCCCTGCTCCAGCAGGGACACCCGGAGCACGGGGCACAGGGTGGCATCCAGGCAAACCCAGGGTGGCCTCCAGAGAAGGAGACTCCACAGCCTCTCTGGGCAGCCTGTTCCAGGGCTCCGTCACTCTCACAGTGAAGAAGTTCTTCCTCACATGGACATGGAACTTCCTGTGTTTCAATTTGTACGTGTAAGTGGGATAACACTACTTCATTGACCAATGGTACTGTTCTTCCTATTTCTGTTACTCCCCATTTTTCTGTGCATCCACCTTATCTGTATATCTTGGAGGATGAACCTAGAGGCAAAAAATGTCCCCTTGTTTTGCTCATCTGTGAAGAGGCAAGCACAGGTACTGCCTTTTGCTGCCTCTGTATGATGGAGATCATCCTATCCTCTGAGAATGTTTTCCAAAAGCATTCCCTGTCACCATTGCAGGAAGATGGTACATTTATCAATGGGACAACTTACCACCACTTGCAGATAAAGGGGTTACTTGAAAATGAGAGAGGCTATAGTTTGTGGTCGTGCTCTAAATGAGCTGTGTTTTTACCATTCTGAAGCCAGCAAAGATGAAAGACTCCTGGTCAACCTCTTCATTCTCTTGGAAAAAAAAAATACAAATACTTGATAAATTTTTTGCATTAATAAATTCCATTTGTCTTACAAAGCAAAGTTTGCCAACTACCAAAGCAGGGAAAATATTTTACATAACTGAGTACAACATCTAAAAGGTTGCTATGAGCCTGGTTTGAACAACTCTTTCCACATCCCAGACTGTGAAGGAATGCTAAGCTTTGCACAGACTAGGATCCGGCTTGCTTCGTGTGTGACTGTGCTCTTCTGATGGCTGGTTGATTTTACTGCAATGGAAGTGGCAGGTTGGCTGCTTTCTGGTGAGTGGAGTCTAGCAGGTGAGAGGTAGGCCATGGAAAAAGGGATGAAAGCAAGAACGTTGCCCCAAAGCCGTTTCTAAACCCAAAACAATGTCCCTCAGTGCACTGTGGGAATATTGCTATAAAAGGCATGAAAAGCACAGCTGTCTACTATTATTGTTTTGTTACTAATTTTTTAAGAGTGATGATGATTAACCAGTGGAGTGGATTCCCCTGGGATGTTTTTTCAGTCTTGACTACTGAGAGTTTCTGATTCTCACACCAGGGACCAAGTGCTGGCTCTTTCTGTTAAGTGTGACAGGCCTACCCAGTGGTTTGCATCAGACTGCTCCTGTTTTGTAACAGGTTATGGCACCATGCTGATCAACTGCAGTCTCTTGGTGGACTGTGGCAGTTTCTCCTTSCCCCTTGCAAGACCCTGATCTTCACTATCACTTTCAGGAGCAGAAAAATACGAACTGGTATGAGCAGTGGAGGAGACACAAGTCTCAGGTTGAATCTGAGCTCTGAAGCTCAGTCTCAGGAAGCCATGAAAGGAGCTTTATGTGCAGAGCAAACRCCTCTTGCTGCACATCCCTTGGGCAAAGAAGTGTGTAATAACCATAAGTGACAGTCCCAGGAAGATGTGAAGCCAAGAAAAGACCATCTGGCTCCTTTYTGATCAAAACTCTGCTAGAGAAGCAATCCTACCTCAGTAAGTAGGAGGCAGTGGAACCTGGCATGGGAGAGCAGTCAAAGGGGCAGTTTCCTGTAAGCAGGAATACCACGGCCTTAAGTGTGCTCCCTAGACAGGCTCCTAGCTCATTAGGTGCTGTCAGTGGCTCTAAGAGCCAACACAAGCAAGGGGCTGAGATCTGCCTCCACATGACAATCCCAAGACCACTCATTCTTCGGCCAACTGGACCTGAGAAACACTCCAAACATGTGCCTTGTTCCAGGCTTTTAGGATTCATGTCATAGCAACTGGTCAACATCCCTCTCCCCTCATTCCACCAAGCCTCTGTCATTCCTSTCCTAGGTTATCTGCTTGGATTGGAGGGGCTGGAGTTGTTTTTATGCTCAGCTGAAGTCCACATTTGGACACCTTGAGGATTAGCTCATTGCAGGTTTTGGGTTTTGCATGCTTACACATGTCCGCRGGCCTCCCTTTGCCCTCTAGCACCTAGTGAGATTGTCAGAGAAAAGGAGGCAACCAGAGCCTCCGATGTCTCTGTTAGCTCCAAGGTCAGAGGATGCTGCGAGTTAAACCATGCAGAGAACACAGGGAGGCAGCAATTCTGGGTGCATGAGTACAGACTATAGCTTGGCTCAATAAAGTATCAAACCTCCCCAGCCCTCAGTGCTTGGGCTACGCATGTCAGGAAGATATGCTGTGGCTACAGTTAGATAGCATGTGATCGTTACCTCTTGGGAGAACATGTGAAATAGWCGACTAAGGATTTATCCTGAATTGGGGTAAAAATTCATTTGTGAATCCCAAACAATGTCCCTCATGGTGCTGTGGGAATGTTGCTATAAAAGGCATGAAAGGCCAGCTGTCTACGATTATTGTTTTGTTGTTAATTTTTAACAATGAGGGTAATTACCCATTGGAACAGATTCCCCTGGGATATTTATTGGTCTTGAGTATTTAAACTATGAGATCCTCGGAGCAGGGACGTGTCTAGGGCAAAGTGTACATACAGCACCAAAAACCGCAGTGCCTTCAGCCACGGCTTGTGCAAAACTACTTTCAATTGTGCTGCAGCAGCCTGAGAGGACACGTGTGGCCAGACACGCTGTCTCAGTAGAGGGGTGTCAACTCCCGCTGGGGTGGCAGTAAGTCTTAGGAAAACCTGGAGAGTGCCTGAAATCTTTCTCAATTTCATCACATTGGTGTTTTACAGTAGAACGTCTTTGGATGGATTATTTCTCGCCAGCTCCTAGCTATGAACAATTAGCATTTGTTTTAAGAAAGTGAGACACTTAGCAAAGAATTTCAACAGAAAAAAAGAACAACTCTCGGTCCGTAGGGACTTTTTGTTTGGTTGGTTGGTCGGTTTCGTATTCTTCCTAATGGACTGTGCAAGTATCTTCTCTTTTAGAAATCAGTTCTGGAGCAAATGGAGACTTGTCACTAAATTATATCTCTGGGCAGAAAAGCAATGCCAGGCTGGTTTGCTGGTTTTGTAATGTAGGACACAGACCTCCTTGCCCTGTGTGCAGTCATGCACAGACGCCCTGGCATCTAATTAATAATTTCAACACAGTTGCCAAGTAGAAAATTGAAAAGCAAGAGAGAGCCACAGAGCTGACTACACAACAACACAAAGGTTTAAAGTTCTAGGAAATTTYACTACGTGAAGTCAAAATGCTTTGTGCACTCAATGGCTCTACTGTTTGCTGGCAGGCAGCTCTCTAGTTCAAATACCAAGACTTTTTCTGGTCAAAGTCCTGGTCTCCTGAAACATCTCCTGTTTGACTAGAATTTTTCAACTCTGAAATGCTTGGGTATTTCAAGAGGAGGAGGAGGATGTAGCACAATGTTAAATGAACTAAGAAAGTTGGAAGAGTCAAATGAGAGCTTCTCACGCTTGAAGAGGCTCTGCTGGATGGGGTCAGGGAGGGAAGGAGCAGATCTGAYGGACAGTGAGGCATGGCTCAAAGGAGAGGCTCAGAGAGCAGATGGGGGACATAGCTATGGGATTTGCAGAGCAGAGGATGYTCAAGCACAGCTTTGCAGTCAGCCATACCCCTTGAAAAGCCTGGATACTAACTTCTCTGWGTGTGGAAAACACCTCACCAGGAAACCCTTCCCTCTGTTTGCCTGTCAGCAGTTGGAGGGAGGGCCTGTATTTGGCCTGTTTATGGCATAGAAGGACTTTTCTTTAGGTTGAGGATTTTTAAGGATGGTCTTATTAGAGAACAATAACAGTAATATCTGGTGAGTTAGGTTTTCCACTCCTCGTGCTGCTAGCCCTGGGGAAGAGCTGGGGCATGCAGCATTGTTGGCACAGCAAGAAGTACCACAGCTTTCAGCAGCTGAACTGCACTTGGATTTCTTTATGCTTCTTTGTGCTGGAGCTTCTCAGAGCCATGAGGGGAAGAGGCCCAACTGCAAGTTGTTTTTCTGGAGCATGAATTGTTTTTGCTTTGCTTGTCCTCTCTCTCTTCTCTTCCCTGTGGAGGAAGCCTGTGGAGCCACATGCTCCTGATTCTTCCCATTTACTTCCACAGTACTCTGTACACTTTGCAAGGTCAACAGCACTGTGATCTGTGTGGTTGGGGGCTAGCAATTGCAAGGGGGCGGCAGATAAAAACSATCAGCATTCTCAAAATGTGACCTATGAGGAAAGCCTGGAGGATCTGGAGACGGAAAAGCTTTCTAAAAGACATATTTTGTCTTTAAATATACAAAAAGTTGTTGCAAGAAGCAAAGGCCTCATCGGCTTTCTCTATCAATGTCAGACATGAAAAGAAGTGAGGGATGAAATTACAGTAAAGGAGGATCAGGTTAGCTGTTGGTTGGCCAGCATTGGCAAAGGAGATCTGACTGGCATTACTTTGAGTCAGGGTTGGAACAGACAACTCCATAGGTCTCCTCTATTCTGTTAGTTCTGTTCTGTTAGATCCTGTTAGGAACAACTTCTCAGCATTAAATGTGGCCATGTAGTGGGGAAATGAAGCGGCATGAATGTCATCGCTGGAAGTTTTTAAGTTGAAGGTTAGACAAACACTTATTAGAAGTGACTCAGGTAGAGCTGATGCTCTCTGYAGAGGGAAAGCAAACTATCCTTCTAAGGTCTCATCTGGCTTTGGTTTCAAAGAGCAGACTCTTCCTTTCAAGCACTGAGTTGTGCAGTCAACAGGCTATACATGCACCACCTTTGCCTGGAGGAGCCTGAGCCATGCAGAGACCTGGCATGAGACAAGGTAAGAGATAAGGTAAGACAAGGGATCCTGGGAGGCYGAACAGTTTCTTCAAGAAGAACATCACTTGTTCACCCTCCTGGGTTGTGGGTCTTCTAAAGGGGGAAGAARCTGACAGTGTACGTGACTCATGGCTTATTTCTGAAAGACCCAATAGTGCTTGGTTGAATCACCAAACAAACATGGGCAGAACTGCAAACACCCAGAAGCCTTGGCCTCCTTCCTCCACTCCCATTTCAAGTTTTATTACTAACTCTAAACCTTCTTAGGAAGGTGTATTTAACAGCAGGTACGTATCATCAACCAGATCTCTTCTTTTTTGCCCTCATCCTCTGTACAGGAAATACTGGTGGAAGACCTGTACGTTCTTGCACTTTTTTGCTTCTGTGGAAATCCCATCGGCTGAGCATGATTAAATGGCTGCAACCCTGTAGATGARAAATGCCTCACACTCTGGTTTGGAAAAGCTGTTGCTGTTCCCCTGGTTAATGCATTTGTTTAATCCCTGTTCCATGAGGCTGCTTCTCAACAGGAGGTGTCTATGTGTGCGCAATAAGCTAAGAGACATTAGCCTAATGATTCTTGTGTGTCTAAGTTGGGCCCAGCCCCATCTCAAATTGCTGCCTTTTCCCTCACCTTTTGCTCCTGTCTGGAGACTTTCAGTTCTCTGCAGCACAAACTGCTCTGTCATGCTCATCCTGAGAGGTTAGATACAGACCATGCCCTGCCAAGGCCTCTTACTGGTCCTCAGCCAGAGAAACCCTGCTGTCCTGCATAATTATCTCCTTGACTCATCAAGGCCTTTATCACCACTCCTTCCCTCTCTCTCTCTCCTTTTTTTTTCCTTTTTTTCCTTTCATTTTCTTTTCTCTCTTTTTTTGAGTTTGATTTGCTCTTTCGAAGCTAAGCTATTGTTTCCAGCTCTTACTTCCCAGTGGCTCTGGGGAACTGCAGGGTATTCATGCAGGAATCACTGGGGCCGGCTCCAGGGTCTGTGTTGTGCAAGAGTTCTGACTGTGAGTGATCGTTGTGGTCTCTTCTGGCTAGTTTCTGAGCTGACGGGTTAGGCAGAAGGAGAGAAATCTCTGGCCAGCAGGCTGCACAATTCCTGAGCCTGGTGCTGAAGCACAGAGTCCTTCACCAATATGTACTTCATCAGTTCATTTAAGACTGTCATCTTGGTTACCTCCAGCTGTCCACCRTGGCTAAATGAGTGGTGGTTTAGATGAAATAAAGGGACCACTGATCATCTGGTCTTCTGAACAGTTCTAGTACTGAAAGTTCTCAGCACTGCATGAGCAGATCCAACCATTACTCTTAAACGCCCGCAATGGAGATGGCTTCACAGCAGCTGGGGTGTTGTGCCAATAAGTGATTCCTGCTGCTGCTACTAAGCTTATTTCTAGGTTGAACATGGCCAGTTTCAGCTGTCAGGTCTCGGATTGCAACTGATGTGTGTCTGTCCACAAGGCTGAAGAATTCTCTGCCTTGTCATTTCTTCTCCTTGTGCATAATTACTGCCTTAACTGACTTGCCCTTGGCCTGGCTCTCTGCCAGGCTGAATGGATCAAGTAATGTTTTCAGATGTGAAATTTTATCTCTGAACCTGTCCCTTTCCTTTCCCCAGCCTTCATCTTTTGTTCTCAGTCTATTTCTTCTCCATAAACTCCAGCCTCTGTTCCAAGTTTCAGCTCCATGGGTAAAGAGGATACTCTTCTTTCCCCATTCTTGTCTGTACTGAAACTTGTGCTAACTCCTCCAGACATAACATGGATGAAGTTTCCAGAGCCATTAGTAAGGACATTTTTACAATGATCAAAGCTGCACAAGGATATTTATGTAAAGCAAGTCAAGCAGATATGGCCACCTTTAGGGACTGCTGATAGATATAAGTGTGATCAGGTAGTTCATTTGAACCAACCGTTGTCTCCCTAATGGACCTCCTGCTCTTTCCTTAAATGTGGAGATAGGGAGAGAGCATTACTGGAAAGCAGTAAGCCATTTCATCCACACCAATGACATCACAGCTTTGCAAAGATCTGGCCTTGTGAAAGCTTTCACTGGTCCCATAGAAGCAGCAATCCCTTTTTCCAGTGTTTCCTTCCTCACTCCATTATATCAAGGTAAGGATCTAGGGGTCTTCTTGAGCTGAGGAAAAAATGGATTTTTGGGTGGACCATAGGGGAAGACTTGCCCCAAGGTCTTCTTGGGTAGGATGTGTATGTTACAGAGCCAGCTGTGCTGGAACAGGTGGTTTGGGATCTGGTCTGGAGCAACGGGAAAGTGAATGTGTCAGGTTCATATTCATTGCTTTTCCTGAGTGATTTGTGTTTCTGAGGTAGGTTGCACAAGACATCYTCTTCAAACTTGGCACCAAGAGGAGCATTCTGAAACAATTTACCTATCCTCCGATAGACCTCTCAGGTYTATCAGTTTATTGTCATCCTGGCAAGCACCGTGACATTTCTCTTACTGCTCAATCCATTGTTCCTGTTAAAGAGTGTCATTTGTGATGTCTTTTGACGTAGATGGATATAAATCAAATGCATTCCTTTCACTGAAGCAATTAGTGTGCAGAGGGTGTGGGGAAAATGTTAAGTTGTTGAATACTGCAAATTAAAGCTTTCAGGAGCAACAACAGATCCTTGTCTATAATGAAAAGAGCAAGGACGTGTCATTGTGTTGAATTACCTTGTTAGAGGATGCAGGTTAACTCTATTATCTGGTCTAAAACGAGTGTGACAGGTTGAGAATACTGGATCAAGTAGCTTCTGCTAAGTGAAACCAAAATGAACTCTTTCTTTTGATATGCTTCTAAATTCCTTTCCTTTCCTTTCCTTTCCTTTCCTTTCCTTTCCTTTCCTTTCCTTTCCTTTCCTTTCCTTTCCTTTCCTTTCCTTTCCTTTCCTTTCCT
>PTEX01000019.1:4681496-4697047 GCA_003342815.1 Eudromia elegans
AAAAAAAAAAAAAAAAAGTTGAGCTTCAGGGCAAAGATCCATTTGGGCATACAACTATCTTTAAATAATTAGATAAACTAAATAAAAGCCAACTTTGTCCCTTTATTTTTCAGGCAAAATGGGCTGATCTCTCTGCCTTTAGAGTCTTGCACTAAAGCTTTSCGAGTGTTGGACGTGACTCACAGAGACAGTTTTGAGCAAGGTCTCACTGCTGCGATGCTGCTTTGGTTGCTCGTGAAGAAGGGAGAAAGTTAGATGCACACACGTGTACCCGTGYGCAGGCAATTTCCCCTTTCTGCAGTGACTACAGGCCAGTTCTGCCTACCGGAGCTTGGGTTTCTCCGCTGTGCTCAGAGGGATGGAAAGGGTAAAAGGGGTGCCCAGCCTGCGGCAAGCGAGGGAGGGAGGCCAGCCATCCCATGCACAGGCCTCGAGGGCTTTAGCTTCCAGACCACAGTGCTCAGCTCCTTCTCAAAAAGGACAAAGCTGTTCAGCAGAACTGTGGAACTGGGAGGCTTGCGGGCTGAAACGAGTCCAAAAGACATATTAACAGCCATGAGGGGCCTGTGATGAAATAGCTAAGGTATTAATGCAGCCAGAAGCTGGTAATGAATGCAAGAAATGCCCACGTTTACCCAAGAGGTCCCAAAGGTCTCTTGTCCAGAACATTGTGATCCTTTAAGGAAGCTTTAAAAGAAAGTAAACTGCAGGGGTAGCACTCCAGGAACAATGTCCGGTCTCTTGGTTGCTCTGACCTTTGGCCAATAAGACCCTGTTTGGGAGTTTTGCACTGCTTAAAAACCCTGGATATTATCCTTTGAGGGTTAACACCCATGGACCACTCAGAGTGCAGCAGGTTTTGTGTGCCCTTTTGTCCCTGTGGATGGCATGAGGCTTCCACTGTGCTGCAAGTACTGGTGCTGGTACTGAAACCTAGTTCCCATGTTTTAGACGAGGTCGTGTTGGCTTATCCAATGGCACAGGAATCCTGACTGGTCAAGTGTTACCTGTCTACTTGTTACACAGAAGCTATACACAAAATGCTTCTGCATCTCTGCCGATTAGCTGTTGGAGGAGATCCATGGGGTGAAAAGCATGGGCCAATGCAGGCTAAAATGCCATCATCATGATTTGACCTTTGTCTCCTCTCCTCAGGGGCTTGTAACGTTCATTATTTCTTCAGTGTATGCGGGGCCTTGAGATAGTCCATCACTGCTGAACAGGACTGGGCTACAAGGGGAAGATGGGAACTGCAGAGAGAAGAAGAAGGTAAAAGAGGGAATGCTGGAGGTTGCTAGAGCAGCGAGGTGGGAGAACTGAGCATCCCTGATGCTGTTGTGATATAATCCTAGGGTAGCAAAAACCTAAGAAGATTTGGTGTTTTCTCCTCTAAAGTTAATTCACAAACAGATCTTTTTATTTTCATCTTCTCCTCCTGCTGTGGTAGTGTTTTGGGACAAGAGATGGAGGTCTCTTTGTCAGAGCTCCACATTACCATGGGGGCTATGGTCACCTGGTTTCTAACGCGAAGTGTTGCAGTAGGAGAAGGAACAAACCTGAGTTTATCTCAGATGATTGGAAAGACAGCAAAATTCTTCGTCGTATTGATTGTCTTCTCTACAGAAACCCTTTGGCCTGTTTTGGGGGTTTTTTTTGGTAGCAAACACAGCTGTTAATAGCCATTCATTGCAGTCCCAAGCCTTTTCTACTCTGTTACTCTACCCTAGTCCCACCCATTGGGGTAGCCAGGTCTTACCCATCCCCAAGGCAGTGCCCCATATGGCGTAACTCATGTCTGTGTCTTCTTTAGCCTGATTATCCTTGAGAAGTTGTTCTTTATTTTTTTCTATTTTTTTTTTTGTTGCCATTCCATGTGCCCCATTGAGGAAGATTGTTGAGCAGAGATCTTGCAGCACAGTACTGGGCCCCTCAGCACGAAAACACCACTATGCTGTTGTTTTTTAGTGTACCTGATGTGATAATCCTTAAAACCATTCTTTGCTTCGCTCATTTGCAAGCCCTGATTTTAGTCCAAAACCAGCTTCCTTGAAATAAAATAACCATTTTCAAGCCTTCCTGTAGAAGCCAAAAGTATTTTAAGTTGGCCTGAATGAGCCCAAACACAAGGTGGGGAAAGGGTCACTAGGATGGGGGAATTCTAACGATGAAAGGAAATATGTGTAAGGAAGGATTAAATCTAGTGTTTTATGTTTATTTATTGAGTCAATTTATAAGGTGCCTTTTGCAAAATACTTTGAGTACTGCATAAAAAAACCTCAAAGCAAAATATTTAAAAAATCTGAACATGAAGCCAGGGCGTCCCAGTGTACAGCCAGGCAGCAAAGGAGAACCTGGCACCAAGAGAAACTCTCAAAGAGCCAAGCCCAGCGCAGAAGGAAATCCATGTCTGTACAGCAAGCTGAGTGTGAAGGTAGGGATCTATTCCTTTTGGACCAGCAAACGCTGGCAAAAGGGGTCAACTCTGGGCAGCCAAAATGAGGCCTGCTCCTTCTAGCCCCAAACTGTGAAAGGGAAGGGGTGACCAAACAGAGACTTACACAAAGGATGGGAAGGTCCTTTGGCCATTGGATCTACTCCACATAGAGGCCCTCTCCTTGGGTGAGGCTCTCATGAGAACTGGGATGACTCTGGGGCTGACCCACCAGATATCAGGTGCAGGAAAGGGGTGGCTGATCCTCACAGCAGGAATGTGGTGGGGGAGCCACTGCACAGCTGTGGACCCCTTTCCAGGGAGAGGCCAATTAGCAGCCCATTACAGCAATTTCACCTGGCCAGGACAAGGAGAGCGCAGATGTTTGTGGCAAGGTCTCTGTTATGGGATTTTCTCGCTTACAGCCTAAGGTCAACACGAGTGTTGACTCTGGCACGTGGCACTGCTGACAGCGTATTCCTGTTGGATGTGCCGAGCTTCCCCTCGCAGCGCGAGGCGGCTGCACGGCCTTGCTCAGGCCTCTGAAGGGGCTGCCATCTTCCCCTCCCGGGCTGGCTGCACATCAGAAACCTTTGGGAATGCTTGGGATACCTATGGGATGTGAAGCACTTTCAAGGAAGTGGTTAATAATTCAGACTGCTTTGCCAACACAGGTGCCTGCAGTAAACCCCTTGAATTAGTGATTGCTTTTGAACAGGCGTGTGACAGAAATATTCTGTTGAGGRTCAAGACCTCGGTACAAATGTGCAGGATCTTTACTATGCATCTTTCTCAACAYTATAAAGTTCACAAGTGGGATGAAGAACTGAAAATGATTAGGGAATAAAAAATGACCATGCAGCACTTCAAGCAATATGAGGTTCATTTCTTTTGCATCTGTAGCATGGTAAGTGCCTCATGCAGCATTCCTCCTGCAAATAGTTCACCATAAGAGAAGGAACATCATGCCCAGGAGGACAGGGATAGATCTAGTAGACACAAGGACATTTCTTCAGGGGAGAAAACATTCAAGATGAGGATTTGCTACAGGAAATACTGCTCACTGCAACGCTGGATTAGCTTATTTGAAGAGATTATTTTTTCTTAGAAGTCTGATTTCCAAYGTACCTGCTGTAGCTCAGGTCAGAGGAGGTGAACGGGGCCAACAAATCATTTAAATGGGGATGGGTTTCATCACTTCCTTTGCTATGGTCAGCCACTCCCCTCTCTCTCAATGAGAACACAATATTTTAAAKAGGAAAACTAGGTTGTAAACCCACAGCTTTTGGCAGTTAGGCCCTAGATAGGACTTCAGTCTAATTTTTAGCTCTTGCTTTGGTCAACTGACTGAAGCTCAAGTCATTAAGATTGGTTAGGACTTTCCTCAGAACAGTAAGGTTTCCTTGGGAAAAGGGGATCAAGATAGAGCCTGCCTTGAGGATGATTAAGGGCTTTTGGGCTGGCTTCTCAGTGCGAAGGAACTCGCAGTGTAGAGTCAGCAACGGTCTGCCCATCTACCTGTCCCAGTGTTGGAAGCAGAGTGACAAAGAATGTCACGAAGCACAGGTCCTCCATGTCCTGAACCTGAGCTATGGGCCAACATGTGCCCAGTGAACTCYGTGTGAAAAAGCCAGCACTGCCCAATCTCTCTCTGTTGCATGGTTTTCGGGTATTTTTTAGCAGATGCCCTTGCCTTGAGAASTTTACAAGCTAACAACAGAGCTGATTTACAGTGTGACCTTTCAGAGGTATGTGCATGCAAAAACAGAGGGATATTTGTGCTAAAGATGTTAGAATAGGAGATAGTACTTGGTACTGCTGTATGGAGTTGCTTTAGGAGCTGGTTCGCATGTAGGAAGATTTGACCTTGAACTTTCTCCTACAGTTTAAGCTAATACCCCCTATCCCTTAGGCCTGAAAAAYGTTCCTCCTGCTTGTTTTAAAAATACATTTGTTTTGTCTAACRTTGCTGGCCAATGCTACAGACTTTTGCCTGCAGAGCTATGCAGGTCAAGGGTGGGGAGTGATGTGATTTGTGAGCGGCTTTAGCTGGGCTGACTGGAGTCCCCAGTGGAGTTACACTAGCAGAGCCATACTTTTCTCGGGACAGTTTGTTTGCAGTTCCAGGGAAAGGTGACTTTACTATCCCAGTGTGCAGTGCACAGCCCTGAGAGACTGTCTAGGCATGGGGGCCTCTTCCCCCTGTAGTCCCTGAGCTGAAAGCAGTGATTACAGAGAGCCTGTCTGGTCCCGACCCGGTCATCTCAGCACCTTTGCCCAGGTGCATGCCCTGGTTCTCCATCGTGATCAAACCCCTGCATGCACAAGATCTTTTTCACCCCTGCCCTTAGGGTTCACAGAGGAGAAGCACAGGCCATGGTGCCAGATGCTCCAGGTGAGTCATGGAGCACGAACCAGAGTCAGTCTAGACACAGGGAAGTCCAGCTGCCTGAACAACTTCATCAGATTCCCAGCTATGGGCCCTGCCCCAGTGGGGTTGGGTAATTTGGAAGGGCTCTGACAGAGGAWTTGCCAGGCTGATCTCCCAAACCTCTTCCCAGCTCAAAACAATGTGATGATCTGGTTTACTAAGTACTTCACAATGTCTGCCCTGCCTTTACCCTTCTTTGAGTGTTTATTGTGTTTATTGGCAAAATGGAAATATGTAAGTGATGATTTATTTTCTATCTCGTGTAAGACTGGGAACATCTACTTGCTTTTAAGGGAAAAACAGGGACAATTGTGGCAATTTTGGAAGCAGCAGTGGTGTTGGGTATAGGAGGTCGCACAGTCGGGTCCCATTGGCACACGAGGATGGGTTTTCCAGTGAACTCCCAGCAGCAGCAGATCTGCGAGATGTCCTGGGAAGTAGAAAGGTTCTACCTGTTGGAGCAGGTGCCGCACAAGAACGGATGTCACGTGGACAGTGCTGAGCTTGCCATCAAACTGCCCCTGGTGCTCACTACGGCCACTGGGAACAGCTTGACTGGGAACAGCCTTTCTAGGGCCATATTTTCAATCTGATGGCAGTTCTCATGCGGGCTGCTGTTACATGTAACAGGAACTCCTGTAACTCTCATGCTGCCTGGTGCTAGGAACGGGTGGGCCTTGCCCTGGTCTGTCCCCTGACATGCATCTTCTTGCTTTTCTAGGCAGGTATTTAAGGCATCCTTATGATTTGTGTTCCTTTTGGAGAAACTCACATGGGATGTCTGGTGACCTCTGTTTGCCTCCTCCGGAACAGGCATGTCCTCAGAGCACTGTGCAGCACGGGACAGACACCCTGGCAAGGCCAAACACTAGGTGAAGGGCAGATCTTGACACAAGCTGCCTCCTCTCCCTCCTCTCTGCGGTGCTGTGCCAAGCCACTGCAATGTGCCCTTCGCTCAGCACGCTGCTGCATGCTGCAAGAGTAGGAATGTTGCTGTTGTTTTTTAACTATCATCATCTGCAACCGTTGCTCTTTCTAGCTCTTACATACTTAAAAGTGTAGATTTTTCCCCTGGACCTATTAACACACATCTTCAGAAAATTCTCCATGTCCTCCCCTTGCAGTTGCTGGTGCAGGCTGCCCTGTGGGAATGTGGCACCAGAGTGTAAAGAGCCAGCTTAAACCCAGGTGTTCTGGGTATTTCACTGGGCTCGCCAAGCTCCTGGCATCCGGCAGAGGGCAAGCGAGCTAAGAGAGGAGCCCTGCCTCTGCAATCCCTCTTGCTTTGCTCACATCATCCCCAGAACAATCCATCCAGCAGATTGCCCAGGAAAGACCCTTCGGGATTATTTTGCACTCTCATCAGGTGAGATCACCTTAATCAACCCTCTATTTCCCCTCTCCACCTGGCTGTATTTTGCAGTTTCTCCTGCCCAGTAACACCATCATCTACTCTAACACAAATATTTTAAGAGTGGCTTTCATTCCCTCTGTCTTCTGCTTTTTCAGAAGACATCTTCCCTGTTCTTGGTTCACTCAAATGGAGCCCCAGCCCTTGGATCTTGAAAGCCAATTGCTTGGAAAAGTTGCTGTTTCCCAGGCCTRTCTGATATAAGCAAGAGTAGTTTTGCCCAAGGTGTGCAGAAACTTTGCTGAAATTGTGCCTGCTGCTGATCTAAAGCTATGGTGCATGTGCACGTTACCCCATGCTGTTCTGGCTGGTAGGCATAAAGCCTCACACCTGGCAGGACAGGTGACTTTTCACAGCCTAGTTCCTTTCTTTATGGGGATGTACATCATCCACCCACCTCAGCTTGCTAGAAAGGAAACTTGTCTCAACTAGTGTTTGGCTAATTTAGGCCCTCACCTGGCTGCGGGAATACACTGGATTTAAGCAGGGGGGGGGGGGAAACAGATATTTCTGTTGTTATTTTTGGGTGCAGGGGCAGAGGTGCTCTGTATTTGTGCCCAGGACAAATGAATGCGTGCATATCACCAAAGTGATTCAGCTCTCGAAMGCCACTGTGGAAAAACAACATAAGTTGTTACACAGTTTGTTTCCTTTAAAGAGTTGGAATTGGGCTGTGCTTGCTGTAGGCTGGAAGAATCCAAAAGCGCTGGCGGAAATCATTCACTCAGTTAACACCAAATGCCTGTAGGGCTTCAGTTTCTGGTCCTCTTGGGCCCTTCTGAAAAATCCCGGTGTCTGGAATGAAGGTAAGTAGGTTTTACTAGAGCTCACAGCTGTTCTGGAAGGTAAAATAGCTAGTGACTAATTTATTTCCTGGAATAAGGGTTGTGTTTGTTCCCGTCTCCACCACTGCTGCCCATAGCCCTGTGAAGCCRGTGCTGGCCATGCCTGCAGGGACACGCGGACCGCAGGAGAGGTGGGTGCTGCAGGAGGATGGAGTCATCGAGAAGGCAGGGAACTGATGAGCAGGTTGTGGCTGGGTGACTAACCCCAAACCCAGAGCCTTGCAAAGAGTTTCAGGAGGCAAATTTGGACCTTCCATTTTTGTGCTGGTAGGTCACGGAAGAGATCTTGCATTTGCAGACAGCTTGTTGGAAAACAACTCTTTTTTAGTGGAATGTGTTTCATTTGGAGTCTCTGAATGACAATAAACAGGAAGTCTAGCAATGACATTTTTATAGAGTTGCTCTGCAGCGTGAGGCTGCATTTAACACTCAAATATAGTTAATTTTAGTGGGAGTGGCCTTCTTTTTAATGTCCCCTTGCTTTTAAAGCAATGTGAAAGAACTTGGCTTCTGTAGCCCTAATGACTGGGCAAAATTGCGTTCTGGATCATTCCTGTTATCTCCCTAAAAACCCTTTGCTCTTCATTGAGCTGTGTTGTTGCTCTTCCTTTGACACCCAACCTGTAGCCTCTTTGTGAAGGGCCAAGTAGCAATTTGTATTCTGCAGCAGAGGTGACTTCATTTTAGGGTTGAAGAAGCTTTGTATTTTGAGCCAGTAAAACTTCTTTCAGGAATAAATATAGAGCTTAAACCTGAAATCACACTCTACTGCTGAGAGAAACACCAGAACCTTTAATAAGAGCATAATAACTAATCAATAACTGGCACGTGGTAGAAAGTGATGAGGAGCAACTCAGAGCTGGGTTTGCTGAGCCTGGAGAAAAGGCAGGAGCTCCTTGCTGCATTTGACTCTGAAGGGAGGGTTTTGAGAAGMTGGAGCTGGTCTCCTCAGAGGGCCATTGCAAAAGGGCAAGAAGCAACAGGCACAAGTTGCTGCAAGGAAAATTCTGACCAGATAAAAAGGAAAAAAAAGCTGACAATAAGAATGAGTAAGTCCAGAGAGTCCGTTGGATCTCCAGCCTTTGAGCTATTCACCACTGGCCTAGACAAGGTCCTGARCTCCCTTCTCCAGCTCTGGAAGGGGCCTCTGGAGTCCCCAGCCCAACACCCTGCTGTGCACAGCATGGGGCTCTGGTGGGAATGCCGAGGGTGCTGGCGTGAAGGGTCACCAGAGTCCCTCCCATGGCACGGCGGGCKCACACAGGCTGGGACAGTGGGATGAGTGTTCACTCCTTCCGTGATAGGTTTGCTTTGGYAGGGGGGCTGTGTTGGCAAAAAAATGGACCAGCTTGTGAGCCTGATTCCTGGTATCAGGAATCGGAAGGATCCAGAGGCGCTTGGGGATTCCTAGCCAGGTCCTCAGAGAGGTCTTGCCCATGGGCTGCGTGCGTGTGCAAGGCCAGGGCATCCGGACACCCGAACAAGAGGCAGCCTCGCTGCACGGGAGCACCCGTCGGGGAAACCCTCCGGCCGGGCTCCTGGGCGGCCTYGGCAGAGCCGTACCCGTGCAGGGGAGTTACTGCATTACCTTCCACTGAGATCATCCGCATCACCTCCCTCCTCCTCCTGCTGCGACAGGCAGGGTGCTTTAAGGCGTGTGATTAAGTGCTCTGAGCAGAGGCCTTGCGGTTTTGTGCTGTGCTCTTAGTTACGTGCTGCTATCCATTGGCCGTAATGCTCACCTGAGGATGTTCGACTTGAGCGAGTAACAGAAAAGGACATTTCTAGGCAGAATTCCTCAATCTTTCTCCTGTGCTGCTGCTCAGGAGTGCAAGTGTTTCTGCAGACAGGACAGCAGAGTCGGGGTCACCCCAATGTGTCCTGTAAGTGGCATCTGCCTTTACAGCTGGGCTGGGATGGGTCAGGGCTTGCCTGCACCCGGGGGATCAATGAGCAGAGGGTCTGTTTCTGCGGGATGCCGTGTCCCCCTGCTCCATCTCACCGTCCCTCATGCATCGACCTCAGCCCCAGAAACGGCTCAGACCCAGAGGAGCTGTGGCTCACGTGGGACCAGGAGAAGGTGGCTGGGAAATCCTTGTCTGCTGAGGCAGTAGGGCTCAAAGGCAGCATCGCCAACTGTTTTTCCTAGTTCCCATTTCTCTGCAGCAAGGAGACTGTGGGGGTGTGGGGTTTTCCTTATGATAGGGGTAAATATTGCTGTACTTGTACCTTCCAATACTTTCCCTTGGAGAAATCTGGGTAGAGTTCTGAGCAATCCAACTAGTGCCCTGCCAATACAGGACTGTTCCTTGTGTGTGGTTTTTTTCAGTGCTTCTTTTATTTGTCCCATGAGACAAATAAAGCTACTTCCCCGAGGAGGCTTCAGCACAGGCAGCTAGATCCCAGCAGCTGGACTCTTCACTACACTTTCCTTTGCCTTCATCCTGCTCCATCAAAGTACTTTCCATGGGCTCATGTAAGCAATTCCTTTTCCTCCTTGSGCTGCAGCCCCTTTCCACTCCATTCCTCCATGCAATGTTGTTACTCAAAGCAGAATCACAGCACGGTGCCCAGGAAAGAGCTGTTTTCCCTCCTGAGTTGATTCTCCAAAGYTGTTATTGCTTTTCCACCAGCAAATAGGAATCAAGTGGAAATGTTGGCTGATGCCGCTAATAAAATTCTTGAGCATTGACTTGTGCTTTGAAATGTTTTCATCCCACTGTCCTGCTCGAGGGGTACCAGACACTGAGGGAAAACCTGTCAATGTTTTATGTCAGGGAGACCTTTGGGTTCCCATACTTGTCAAGGGGATCCGGCCTGGTCCCTATTTCCACTGTGTCAYGGGGCTGGGAGGCTCTTCCAGCCCTCTGCTCGGAGCCCGATCCTCTAGTATATGAACTTGCTGAAACAAAAGACTTCAAATCTAAATTTTACCTGGAAATTCCTATGGAAACCAAGGAGCAGGTGGGAGACTCAGGAGGCAGGAGATGTAGGTACCTTGGTGGCTTTTGCTCCCAGGCCCATAAGTTTGTGGGAGCACTCCCAACACTAAGAGGAAACCGGTGCAGTTTTCAGCTGAGTGGCCTGGAGGGGGAAGGTCTCCAAGGTTGGAAGAGCAGGTCCTCAGGCTGTGTGCCACCAAGCCCGGTGAGTACTGAACCTTATTGCCTCTACGTTAGCCTTAGGACATTGTGATGTCTAGGAAGGTACTCAAGTCTTTGGATCTTTGCAAAGAAGTGTCCTCCCTCTGATACCCTGAGGATTGCGTTTAGTAAACTGTAGGAAAAAAGCTGTGAGTAGGACCAGCACCTTTATCTAGCCTATGTCCACTTCAGATAGAGATGTGATGGAAGTGAAATTCCAAAGATGCACTTCAGCCTTACGCTTAGACAAAAACTCTTCCGTTCCTCTCTCAGCTACATCTCCTCCATCCTTGCTTGGGCCCTTTTCCAGTGGAAAGAAACCCTCATACCTGTTGAAATCAAGGCTATTCTTCACACAAATCCTCTTTGTTCTCTTTTTATAATCCCTATAAACTGAGTCAGTGTGCCCAGCTGGCCCAGGTCAACATTTAACACCAATTTTCCATCACCTCCTTCTCACCATCTGCTTCATCTCAAGCTGCTCCTTAGATGTGTGACTAAAGAAGGCATCACTGTGAGGTACACGTAGGAATGAGCAAGAGCGTTGGCTAGTGAGGAGTCCAAATCCACAGGCTCCTGTTCCGTACGGCAACGCGAAGCCAGACATACCCCCCGCGCTCGCCCTGCCTCCCTGGTGCGCTCGATGGAGAAGGGGATGAGCTGTGGTCTCACACCACTTGCTGCTTTGCTCCCTGCTGCCCTCCCACGTGCCACCATCAAGCAGATGCAGCTTGCAGCAAAGCAGCGGCTTACCTCTGGACTGTTCCTTATTTTTACAGCCTTAAAATACAGCTCTTTTAGTTGACCCGGCCTCCCCCTGCCCCAAGGCTGCCTTGGGGAGCACTAGGGTGAGATTGGTTCACTTGGGTCTTGTTCTTCTTGCTTTCCCTCCCTCCTCCCTTGCGGTTCCCTATTCTGCTCACACCCATAGACTGGATTCAGTGGGCAAAGTTGCTGGACGGTGGGAGCTCCAGGAGATTTAGTTGTACATCCTCCTTGCTGCTGGGGCTGCTGCACAGAGGGATGGGGCTGCAAGGGCTGGAGCAGCAGGGAGCTGAGGGAATACAGACGGGACAGGGAACGGCCTCCTGAGCCCTGGAGTAGGAAGTGGGAGCTGGGCTTGTGGGCGAGATGGGTTTTCCTTCCCCGAGCACACATGGGAGGGATCCGCTCTGCTCCTCCCAAGCCCCGGAGCGTGTTTGGTCTCACACTGCGGCTGAGGGGGAGAACGTGGGGCTGGCAAGCGCTGGGCATGGGGAGAACGTGGGGCTGGCAAGCGCTGGGCATCACCCGAGGCGCCGAGCACGCACTGCTGCTGCTGCTGGTGCTGCCGCTGCTGCTGCTGCTGCTGCTGCTGCTGCTGCTGCTGCTGCCGCCGCCTTCCAGCCTGGGCCTCCTTCCTCCCTGCGCTCCAGCTCTGCTTGGGAAGCCCTTTGCAGGCACCACAGCAGCCACTTTCTGTGACTCGTGTCTCAAGAAATTGCATTTCAAGGCTACTCTGCTCCTTTTAGGGGGAAGGCCGGGCTCCCCCCGCAGAGGATGGGTCTGAGAGCCGGGGTTGGGGCTCCTTATTCCTCCCCTGCTGACTCGCTCCTGACCTCAGGCATGTCCCTCCAATGCAGCGCGGCGAGCCAAGCTAACGTTYGTGCTCTCTTTGGGCCCGTACAGATCCCTGCGTGCTTCTGCCTTGYAACCTTCCTGCCCTCATTACCTGCCACTCTCCCTGGGGGCTCCGGGACACGGGAGGGCTTTTTTGCAGCACTCCTTATAAAGTATTTTGTGTCTCTTGAACAGGAGACCCGTAAAAATAAGAAGAGGAGGGCTTTTTATTTTGTTTTTTTTTACTCATAGAGCTAAAAATAAAGGAAGGAGAAAAGTAGGAGGACACATTGTTTTCTTGTCCCCCCACTCCCAGAGCTGTAAAACACTTCTTAATCATTGGGAGCAAGAAGATCTCCGGGCCGGGCCTCYACTTTTTGTTTGCAAGTTTATTTTTCTTAATTCATCCTTGACAAAGGACAGAGCCATAAAAGAATCGACCAGGACGTCTGTGGGAAAAAACTGCCCTGAAAAGGGTCCGGGGAATACTGCAGCATTTACAAACAATTCCGAGGGCTAATGCCTCTGTGAGATGCAGCTTCAGTTATAACTTGTCTTTCTAGGAACAAGCCTACATCTGTTTGGCAATGCCATATTTTGTAGGGTAAAATAAACCCWTGAGAACAAACAGGCCAACTTATACAGAAGGGTAAATGCCTGGGAACAGAGCTCACTTGTTAATCCTAAAACTGTCAGCAAAGACCCACTGGAGAAATTATAGCTGGCCACGGGCACTCAAGCTGCTTTCTCTCTGCCCCCCTGCCTCCCCCATGAGCAGAACAGCTGTAAAATCTTCTTTATTGTTCTTTCGGAGCTGCAGGGTTTTACAAAGAGGTCTCCCAGTCGCACAGCAGCAGCAGGGGCACCGGGGAACATCTGATCTATTGTATTTGCACCCACATTATTACTGCAGCCGGAGACAAAGCGAATGACAGCGATAAAAGAAGGAGAGCAGCCCAAGCACCTCCTAAAGAGGCGTATGAACAGGAAATCCTGGCTCGTTCCCACATCGGAGCTGCACACTGTTTCTTTCCCCCCAGAATCATTACGCTTAACGTCCTCCTGCAACTCAGGCAGCTGAACCCACACGGCCCCTTCCCTCCCCCTCCTCTTCTGCCTTCCCTCCTCTCACCAGACTCGGAGCCCTCTCTATGGAAAAAATGATTTGTGCACAAGCAGCCTAAACAATGGCGCTTATAAGGAATTTGCCCCTGCCAGGAGTTATTAATGGCACACTAGGAAGAGCCCCCAGCAAAACGGGCCGTTGCGAGCATCAAGTGCACGTCGAAAAATCGGTTTTAAACCTCCCCTTGGGGAATGACCTATTGGCCACCAAAAAAAATGCAGGATTGGTTCACTTCGTAATTAAATTCAGGCCATCTCTTGCACTTACACACACACAAAAACCAAAACAAACAAACCAAAAAACCCACCCAGATGTCAGCTCGGTACAAGTCAAGCGCTGGGCTGTTTTTACCGTASCAGCAGCGCACGGACCATAGGGCACAATGTTTGCCTCTGGAAGAAACCCGGCTTTGAATACTTGGAATATTTAACTGGCTGCAACAGATAATTAGCCAAACCCTCTTACGCCTCCAAATATAGATTCATTAGTCATATGAAAATATCTCATTGGAACCAAATGTGAGTCATTAGTGAAGCCAATGGCAGATCATAAAAAAGGTACCGAGAACCTCCTTCCCCGCTCCATTCCTGGGAAGTCATGAGCGTGCCGTGAAAATAATTTGCTCTGTTTYCTATTGAACATCTGCTTGCAAATCTGGTTTAAGGGCAGATTTTGGAGKCACTGCCTATGTGTTGTGCATCCCGTTTTCCCGCTCTGTGATGTATAGAAATAACAACTGCAAAGTCTTTTCTGGGCTTTTCTCTTTGTTTTTGCTGTCTTGAAGTGGCTTTCTTGAGTCACGTAGGCTAAGATTTTGGTTTTGCAATGTAAAAGGGGATCCTGCAGTACAAAGTGGAATAAAAATATCTCTGTTGTCCCTCATTTCGAGGGAACATTGCTTTGGCTTGGAGCTTCGGAGTCTCCTCCACTCCGAGCCAACGCTTCCACCGGACGCAACAGGAGCCCCCAACCTAACTGGGTTACTSCAGCAGTGAAACTGGGAGGATCAAGAACATTGTCCAGCTTGAGTGAGACGCAAACAAAAGCAAAGAAACAGTTGTTCTTATTAAGAAGTAAAGCAGATCAGCGGTTCTTTCATGATCAGGTATCAGCAGGGTGACAGGTAGCCAGAGGAAGGGAGCTYGCTTGATCAAACTCACGTAAAAAATAATGCACAGAGTTATTATTTTTTTCTGGGGTGGGGTTGAGCTGTAGGTAATTAGTCCCTGGCATTATTGCAGGGAGCAGGATGGGAACGCGTGCTTAGTCCCAGGACACACCACGTGCATTTTATAGGGTATGCTGCGTGCCGCGGACCGTCATCCCCCCCGGACTCGCTGATCCCACAAGCAAGCACGCTGTTATATAACTCCGCGGCCGTGAGTAATCCTGCGCTGAAAGTTGTTGTGCTGCTTAAGAGTCATAAACAGCAGCATTTTGCACTGGCGGATTTCTTAATTTGAAAAAAAAAAAAAAACAATAACAACAAAAAAGACAAAAGCAAAACCAAACACAAAAGCAAAGCAAGCCCCACAGCAGAGTGTTAACTGAGTGCCACAAGGCCAGCGGTCCCATGGCCGGGGCAGCTCAAATAGTCCCAGTGTCTGACCTGAACCATCTAATCCCACAGCGATATTAACAGAGATTTCCAGTTCCACCAGCTCAGTTGTGTTTCTCTGGTTTTGTTATTAGCATTTTTTCACTAATAGGGGGAAAAAAAAAAAAAGGAAACAAACCCCAAAGCAATCGCTTGCTTCAGCTCAACATCCTCAGCGCCCAAACCGCGCTGCTCAGGTGCTGGGGAGGGCACGAGGGGCGGGAAAGGCGCCCGAGGCGCCTCCCTCTGCTCCCCGGCTGCCCCCCGGCTCTCGGGCACCATGTGGGGCTGGGCTGAGCACCAGCCTCAGGGATCGGTCCCGGAGCCCACGGGACGGGGCAGCCCCTCCGGGCCGACCTGCTGCTGTGATTAGGGCTCRTCTCCGTGGGGCCTGGCTGGGAGAGAGGGGGTGCATTGGGGCCCCCAGCCCCTTCCCAGCGCTGCTGGGAGCAAGCAGGAGCCTCTGTGGGGACATGGATCCCCTGGGCCCAGTCTCCCCTGTGGGGCAGGGCCCAATGCCCCACTGGGGCAAGTGCAGACTCGCTGTGGGCAAAGCCGATATTCCCAGTGGGTTGGACTCCCATGCTGTGGGGCAATGCTGGTTTCCCAAGTGGCTCTGGCTCCCATGGGGCAATCTCAGCTTCTCAGTGGGTCAGGTTTGCAGGCCGTGGGCAATCCCATATTCCCACTGGGTCAGGCTCGCACACTGGGGCAATCCTGGATTCCCACGGGTCAGACTCCCTTGCTGTGGGACAATCCCGGATTCCCGTGGGTCGGGCTCCCTCCCTGTGGGGCAATCCTAGGTTCCCGAGGGTCAGGCTCGCACACTGGGGTAAKCCCGGGTTCCCGTGGGTTGGGCTCYGTCACCATGGGGCAATCCTAGATTCCCGCGAGTTGTGTTCCCTCCCTGTGGGGCAATCCCAGGTTCCTGAGGGTCAGACTCGCACACTGGGGCAATCCCGGGTTCC
>PTEX01000019.1:4697488-4793123 GCA_003342815.1 Eudromia elegans
CTGCCCGAGGTGCTGTTCCGCTGCCCGCCGTGCACGGCGGAGCGCCTGGCCGCCTGCCCCCCGGCCGCGCGGCCGCCCTGCCCCGAGCTCGTGCGGGAGCCGGGCTGCGGCTGCTGCCCGGTGTGCGCCCGCCTCGAGGCCGAGGCGTGCGGCGTCTACACGCCGCGCTGCGCCGCCGGCTTGCGCTGCTACCCCGACCCCGGCGCCGAGCTGCCCCTGCAAGCGCTCGTGCAGGGACAGGGCACCTGCGCCCGCCGCCGCGACACGGCCGAGTACGGCGCCAGCGCGGAGCGCCCCGCAGGTGAGCAGCGCCCCGCGCCGGGCACCGCGCGCCGGGCACCGGACACCGGACACTGGGCACTGGGCACCCTGCTCCGCGCGCCGGCACCGGGAACTGGGCACTGGGCACTGGGCACTGGGCACTGGGCACCCTGCTCCGCGCGCCGGCACCGGGAACTGGGCACTGGGCACCCGACACCGCGCTCCGCGCACCGGGCACTGCGCTCCGGGGACCCGGCACTGGGCACCGCTCACCCCGTGCCCGGATGGGACGGCGGCGGAGCGGAGCCTCCCGGGAACCAAGGGGGGACCTCTCGGGGAAAGGAATCTCTCGGGAGGGCGGACAGGGCGTCCTGCCCGGAATCCTTGGGGACATGAGACCCGAGGGACCCCTATGGGGCAGGTGAGGGGGAACGCTAGGGAGGGAAGTCCGGGGGACACATCTCTGGGTCAGGGTGCAGGGAGAAGGGTTATTTTGGTGCCTCTGTCCCTCAAGCAAAGGAAGGGGGAGAAAAGGGTGTTTGGGGGAGCAGTTTTCTCTAGGGGTGGAGGTTGGGGGGAAGGGGCGTTTGGGGGTGCRGCTGTTGCTGGGGTGGTGAGGAAGTGTCCTTGGCAGGGGGGCAGGATCCCCAGGAGTACTAGGGGGGATTCATAGGGCATAACTCAAGGGGAGCATTGGAGGGCAAGGGGATCCCCTGGGGGCAGTTGTTGGGGACCACCCGGCGGTCAGGGTGGAGGTTGGCATCCCCTGGGGAAGCGAACCCCATGGCGGGAGGCAAGGGTGGGTTTGGGGGGATGCAGGTGGGGGGGCATCTCTGGGAGAGCAGCCGGAGGTGGAGCTGCTAGTGTGAGGTTTGGGGTGGGTAAAGAGACCCTGAAGGTTAAAGGATGCCTGGGGGATGCAGGCGAAGGCGCCACAAGAGGAGCACGTGCCGCCTGGTGGGAAGGGGGTGATGGGGGACACGCCGCGTGGGGGCCCTTTTCGGCACTTCCCACCTGCAGGAGCTGGTCGCCAGTCTCCCATAGCCCTTGCTGAGCTCCTGGCCCCGCTCTCCGGCCCTCCCTGCTCACAGCCCGAGGACAGGGACGCTCACAGGCTCCCGACCTGTTGCCGCACTCAGTGTGGGAGGAAGCTCTCCTGGGGATGCCAGCAGAGCTGGCCTTGGCTTTATTAATGCCTCGTCTCCCCTGGGGTCGGTCACAAACTCCCCTTTGCTGWGCGATGTCTCAAATTGCTGCACCAGGTCTGGGAGCCGAAACCGGCGCTCTCCCCTCCGGAATTGCCCCTCCGTGACTTCTGCCTCATGGCAGCTTTTGCTCCCCTGGCTCYGTCGGGGGGGCTTTGACCTTGTTTGCATAACTAGTTCAGCAGCACYGCGCTGGATTCCTCTCTTTGCCTCGCGATGGGGTTCGATTTTAAAGGGCTCTGCGACGGGCTCTTCCTTTCGCCCTCGTTCTCGGGAACGCTCTTCCTGGMTACCTGGTCGCACCAGGGAGGGAGGTGAAAGAAATCCCAGCACAGGCACCTTTGCCCGTTGCCGGCTGCCGCTCCCTGGCACCCCGGCTGCCAGCGGGGCCGTCCCCGCTCCCCTCCTTTGCCCAGCCGCCAAGGGCTGTGGAAAGCCGGGAAGCTGGAGAACACGTTGGTGTGAAATCTCGCTCGACTCCGGAATATGAGTGTCAGGGGAGGGAATTTTACACTCTCCAGAAGAAGCCAAGGGCATTTAGATTTAAGGAATCTGGGGCTGACTTCCAGGCTTATGCTGTTAGAAGTGTGGTGGTGGGAAACACTGCAGCGATGGGTTAAGCTGTGCTTTTCTTCTTCTTGAATTACAGCTGCTCTGCTAGTTTTATGGACTTATTTTGGAATTTTCAAGTTACCTCAGTGGTTCTTTTGCTTGATTTTTATTATCTTTATTCCTTTACAATGCCTGTGATTTGTTTATCTATTTRAACATATCTCTGCGTCTGTGTAATGCACACACACATGCACACACATATAAATAATATTTTAAGAACACTTTAATGTACGTGGTGCTCTGTAATGTCCATAGGGGGTGAATAATAAAAATACTGGCACATCTTAAACCAGCGTGATGTGAAACATGCAGCTGGAATATTCACAGTCGAGCATGTCTTGGCAGAGCCGCCTGGACGTCCAGAGAAGGCTTCGCTCTCTTCACATTACAAAACTTCTAACAGGTTGTTGCAGCCATAAAAAAAAAAGAAAAAAGAAAAGAAAAACCAACCAAAGAAAAAAAGAAACTAGGACTCAAATCTGCCAGCTTAATTTGGTGCTCTTCTATTCGGATCCCGATCGTAACCTCTATCTGCAGCCTGCCTACAAAATATATATTGAGGGAGAATCTTCATTTAAAGCAGCGACAGGAAAAGCAGTCTGGCACCCAAAGAGCAGGGATTGGAATTCCCTTTCAAATGCTGATGTCAGGCTAGTTTCAGAAGTGCCCCAGAGCAGGTTTTTGCCTGCAAAAGGCAGGTGTTGAGCCTTTTCTTTTTTCCTTTTTTTTYCCCCCCTCCTTTTTTATGTGCTTAAAGGTATTTGCCCTTTTTCCCCTTTCCAGCTTGAAAAGGCTCTTTTGGCTGATTTGGGACTGGAATGCAGAGCTCGTGCTATTCCTAAATTAAGAGGCTGGCAAGTTTTTTTGTGCCTGATGAGAGGCAGAAGGATTGCCCAAATGAAACAGGGAATAAAACTCTGCAAATTCTCCTGCTGCGGCTCCAGCGTTGTTTAGTCTCCCACTTAGGTCTGTAAAGCCAATCCTGAAATGGTTGTAGGCGGAAAGTAACATAAACCACCGTGCAGCTAGGAAGCAGGGGATGTTGCTCATTGCACAAGAGCCTTTGGGTATTTTGAGGATGTTGGGAATGTTGGAACGGGGCAGCAGCGCTCTGGAAATCAGGCGGAGAACCTCTCCCCGCCAGCCCGGGGGAGCCGAGCGCCCCGATTCCCGCTGACGGTGGCAGCGAGACGCCGGCGCGGCACCTCCGGGGACGGACGCGGCGCTCCGGAGCAGCTCCGGTGCCACGGCACCGCGCGGTGCTGCCRTCCCCTTCGGGTCACGGCGGGGCAGGCTGCGCGTGCGGCTGCCCGGGGCGCCGGCGCTCGGCACGGGGGGYTCTGGCTGCGCGCACGGAGCACGCCGAGGGCTCGTGCACTAATTTGATGTGCCCAAGGCCAGCCGGGATGCACGGAGCAGAGCAAAGCAGCCGGGGAGAGGAGCTGCAGGTCCTGTGTGCTCCCCCATCCTGAATAGCCAGGTGAAATTGGGGCTCGCACGGGCTGTGTGTCCCTCAGCTGCACCCTCCCCGTCCTTCCCCGAGGGCTGGATTTGGCTCTCGCTGTGTGTTGGCGCGAGCTGCTGGTGCGGGAGCTGCCCCTGCGGAAGGGCAGCRCCAGGAAGCAAGGCAAGGATCCTCTCTCTGCGCCATCCGTGGCCTGGAGTGGCTCAAGGTGAGCGGAGGGTCAGCGCGCCTGGAGGCAGGAGGTGGCACCTGGTCCTASGAGGTGCAGAAGGGCAGATCTTAGCGCTGCCAGCACAGGCTGCGGTAAAAAATAGACCACAGAGCTGCACGGAGCAGGGACCACATTTTAACCAGACCTGGGAACATATGTGAAGTCACAAATTGCCTTGTCTGTGTTACAAAACTAGCTAAAGAAATGTGTTTTCTCCCTAATGGAAACAGGGTCCTAAGAAACTAGTTCTGCCATAGATCTAGATCTGCTCAAGCGGCTTTCCAAAGCGGTGAAGCTTTTTCTTCCCCTTTGCTGGTATGATATGGTTAGGTTTGCAGCATTGCAGCATTTGTCTTGCTTTGCGGTTAGTTTATCTGCACACTGTGAYGCTCATCGAGTGGAAACCCTCTCTGAATCCACCATGGGCTTTTGAGTTCTGCTTCAGAATCTCACCTTTCTGTTAAAACAAATGACTTTTCACTCCGCACTAGTGCARAGAGGGTGTTCTGATTGGCAGGAGAGCTACGTGAGGACTGTAGCTGAAGGTGAACTTCCATAACTGGTGTTGCCTCCATCACCTGGTCAATGGCTCCATTTTCAACTCCCATGATACAAAAGCAGCATCAAAATAGTTAACTGTTAAAAGCACAACTCATCTTAACATCCAACTAAACTCCTTATTTGGGTAGCCCCACATGCCATACATCCTTCCTGATGGGTCAAATGTCAAAACCTCCATTTCCCCTTGGCAGGCAGCTGCTAAAAGACATTTTAATGTATTGCTCCAAAACACAGAAGACTCTGAGGTTAGAGGTAGCATAATGTAAGTGGAATTTTAACAGCAACTTGAAAACCACGCCAGTAATGCTATGACTGCCTTTTCCACATCCACTGAATTGCCAGGAAGACTTCTGCTTTTCTCCTGCTTTTTTAAAGCGATGAAGCATCCATCATGACCAGCATGGRCATGTGTAGATCTGTCCTTCCGGCCCAACTTTGGATAAACCCTRCTGGTCTGTTTGACTGGTCCTAACGCATGTGTGGAGCTCTTGAAGATGCTGTGCTGCTGAATGGTGGGTGAGGGTAGAGCAGAGCCAGGCAACCAGCCCCCCAGACACCTTTTGAGGCAGGACCATGTGCCGTGGAGACCTTGGATGTTTGCAGACACCCCAGAAGGCAACCACAAGAAGTAAATCCGCACAAGTGTTRCTATATCTGCTGGCACTAAAGTGACTCTGCACGGCTGAAGTACAACTGCTGAGGAGCGTCTTCGTGTGGAAGAATTTTGTGTGAAATGCAATTAATAACAGCTCTAAGGATGATACGTGAAGGAAAAGGCTTTCAGCTCATCTCTCTCTGCTGCTTCCGAGGCTTTGCCAGAAGTTTCCAAGCTCTTTTAGGGTCTTGACTGTGTCCAGTCAAGAGCAGGCCATGGGCTGCTTTGATCATTAACATAATTAATAACAMCTTGTGGAGCAGCTTTTTGAAAATAATATCAATCAATAATCTATCAATAATATCAACTCCCCATGTCCCGCCAGAGTTTGCTGTGGTGCAGGGGGCCAGTGTATTTTGGAGGGCGGGGGAAGTCTGGGAAGATTTCAAGGCTCTGGCCCGAAGGAGGCAYGTTGTGTTTTCATGCTGTCCCTTGGCAAATGACCTGTTTCCTCCTTGCCCTTTGCTGTTGTTTCCTTTCCTTTGGGTTTCAGGCTCATACTCGCTGAGCATGGTATTTGTCAAGGGAACAGCAAGAAGCGCCGTCTGTGAGAAAGCCCATGTCGTTTGTTTCATCCACATCCAGGAATTGAGCCGAGATAAACAGCTCGGGAGGCAAAACAGTGAACACTGGAACGCGGGAGGTGTGTTTGCTCACGGCGCTGAGCTGGGCCTGGCTGGGGCTCCCCTGCCCGGCCCGCGGGCTGGTGCAGTGTCATAGCAGACGCTGCTGCATCTGTGCAGACTGCGTTTCACCCCCGCGGGCAGCAGTAGCTCTGGACCTGTTTTTCTTAGTCCTGTATTCACCACCAAGGGGCTAGACAGAAGAGCAGCTTCTCTGGTGGGTTGYGTGCCTTTCTGTTTAGATTGGGCAGTTACGACCTTCTGGGCTTGGTCACATCTCAATTCCCTGCTGGGCTCTGATTCTTTTGAGGAAGGTCCCTTGCGTTAGACAGACAGAACAAGCAGAAGGCCAAGGTGAAGTGCAAACATGCTTCAAAGCTTTTCTGTTAAATGAGAAGGGCYGAGTTTCCAGCTGTAAAAATTCTTGGTTTCTGGCCTTGAATTAGGGGGAAATGCGTAACTGATGCAGYGTCTGCTCAGCAAACCCCTTCCTGTCACAAAGATGCAAAGCCGTTGTCTGTGTGCACAGTGCTCCTTGCTTCCTGCAGTCTTCWCACCTGTTTTTCCCTTGGGGAGGCAATGCCTGAAACGCTGCATGTGTATTGGCTTTTGAGGGTGTCCTTTAGCAGCACATACTGATAATAAATACACCGGGCTCTGCTTCCCATCCCATCATTGCTGACGGCTAGCATCTGCTAGAGGAGGCACGTTCCTCCTCGGTGGAAGAGTGAGGTTTCACCAGACTGCACCAGCCTTGCAGGGCAAGCTGCGCTGGTGCCTGGTGTTTGTCTGGGGAGGGCTGTGTTACGTGTCCMTTTGCTGTGTGCCATGCAATAACCCGCTGCCTTGTGTGTGCCAAGCGTGCTGATGTGATCTGCAGGACGAATGCAGTGGTATGGGCTTGGGAAAGAAGGAGAAATCCTTGCCTTGRGGACCGTGCTGCTGTGCAGATCACATGAGGAATGTCTGTGGCTCGCTCATCCCTCGGGCTGAGCTGGCCTCAGGCTGGCTGCTCTGTCAAGGGGSTGGTCATGTCCCACTCCCTGCCTGGCTTCGGGCCATCCTCCTGCCCCCTCGCGCAGGTGCTGGCCCTGGCCGGTCCCCAAGGTGAGCTGTGCCAGGGAGTTAACAAAATCTTTGCTTTCCTTGGAACGATGAGTTTCCTGCTGGTTGAGCTCCCTGAATCATCTCAGCATGGGATCGGCTGTGTCTGTGGTGTAGGAGGGCAAGGCCAGGAGAGGATGCAGAGAAGGGGGAGCGCGACCACCCTTGGGAGAGGTTGCTCAGTGCTGGGGTTGGGCCCTTGCTTCTCCGGTTGAAAAGCAGAAAAAATTGAAAAGCAGTTGAAAATTGTCCTCTTCCAAGCCTGTCCCAAGATTGCAAATCCAGCCCTGTTTGTGAGTATTTGCATAGCGACCCAAACTCACTACTGCAGACTGAATCTCTGCCCGAGAGGTTGAGATGTCTTTGCCCACCTTTAGCCGTCACTGCCAGCAAGCTGGGAAGCGATTCTTGTTCAAGAACTGGCCAAGTGTGACCTTGTTCAACATGTGAGTTGCCATCTAATTACAGGCTGAGGTGATGATGTGGTGGTTATCCTGGGCAAAGACTTGGGAGGAGGGAGTTAGTTAACAGTTATYGGAGCTCTGCTACAGCTCTATGTTTGGCAACCTGGGCTGTCTTTTTCAAGGACATTATTCATTGTATTGCATTTAGTGTTTTGCCCCATGCACAATTCAGTTGGATTCCAGGGAGRAGATGAAATCTCCTTCTGCATTAGCTTATGATGGAAATAGCTGTTTGAGAAAGGAAAGGGTCAACAGTCATGTGGCTTTCTTAAGGGGTTGAATACTGGGAAACATCAGGTCACTTTTATAAGCCTTAAACTATCTTTTGACATTGCGGCTTTTGTTCTGAAGAAAGCTGCACTGTGCCTCTTGGTTGGTAAGGGAACAAGTTCGCTGCCTGCTGCTCTCTCTAGTCAAAGATCCCATTAATTCTGCCGGCCGCGAGGAACGCTTTCCTGGTATTTCATTCTGGAGTGTAATTGAGAGTGACACAAAGCGCTGGTGGGAATTGGACCACGCTGAAATCCATGCTTTTTCTTGCAGTTTTCTGCAGATAAATCAGCTCAGGTGGCATGAGGGGATTTGAGGTGCTCTGCCCTCAAAATTAATAATATCTGATGATTTTCTAGAGGATTTTTTGTGCCTCATGCAGCTTGTATGTGCAGCCAGGAGATGCAGGATACCTAGAACAGTGGCAAGCTGTTCTAGGTGACTGTCCAGGACAAGCCAGTTCTTCATGAATTGCACAACATCTTCGAAGGGAAAGTCCTGTGGTCCTGTAATTCTGGGATCAAGATGGGATCTCCCTGTACGATCCTGCTCTGCAGATTTCAGCCAGGGCAGTCGCMTCTCAGCTCTTGCAGACAGTTTTAGATGACCCTGTCCAGGCTAATGGATTTCTTTCACCTCTGTGAGGAAGTTTCTGAGAGCTTCTCCACCTTTTCTTCTTGTTTTAAAATGAGAAGGATGAGGCTGCTGATGTTCATGTCCCAGAAATGTTGGCTGTTCAGTGTGGTGGGGCAGGCACATGAAGTGAACTATTGTAGTGATTTCTATGGTTTTGGGTGTCCTCCAAGTCCTTTATGGTACCTCTGAAGACCAAGTGTGAGTGCCCCCCGGTGTGACTGTCACCTTCTTCCCTCCCATCCTGATGGCTGCTGATTTTGCTGCACATCCTGTCAGTTCCTGGCAGAGCTGGTGACTGCCATGAGACCCTGCCCCATGGGAGCTCACTGTGGGGCTAGGACAGGGAAACYTGGGTTAGCCTCTGCTTTACTGGCCCTTCTCCTCCCCCCACAGAGTTTACAGCAGTGGGGGCAGCAGTTTACATTGCCCTTAATGGGCATGCTCCTTTGCTCCAAAGCCTACAGGAGAATACCTTGTGTTTTAGGAGTTCCCTGTAATGCTCTCAAGCAGAGCAGGACAGATCCTGAGTGATCCCAGTGAAGCTGGTGGAATGAAAACAGTGAAACTGGCCAGAATTTGACATTTTCTTGCATCTGGAAGGTTGCTTGGGAGCATTTTCTGTTTGAATTCGAGAGGATTTGTCTGCAGAGCTCGGTGTGAGATGCACAGTTTAACTTTGAGCAGAGCTGGAAGGAGACGTAAGGTTTGCAACCGGAGAAACGGCAGCCCTCCCACACAGCCCATGTGGAAGTGCTCGCCTCGCACTGCTTTCAGCTAGCGAGGAGCTCGTCTCCATCTGCTGCCGTTTCATCTGGCACTTCAAAAGCAAGCAGAAACCGGGAGAGAAGCTCAGGTTTGAGAAACAGGAACGGTACGAGGAGGAGGAGGAGTGAGAGGYGCTGGTCAGATTGGGCTCTTCTCGCTGTTGGACCCAGGGCTCATGCTGGGGTTTGCCTGTAGCCTGTGGCAGGGCTGCAGAGCTGCCAAGGTTGCCGATATCCAGATGGTTGGTGTGAGAAGAAGTGAGGGAGCAGGACCTGCTGGAGGGAAGACAGCAGTGCTCCCTAGGGACCAGGGCACGGCCTGTGGGCTCCTTGCGGCGCGTGGTTGGGGTCCTCCGGCTCGTGGCCACAGGGGRGTTTRGTGTGTGGCTCACAGGGCCCACGTRGTTGACCAGTGTGGTGTTTCTTTTTGCAGGTAGGTTAACCCAGATGTCCCAGGCTTTCTGTTCCCCTGGGTCCTTCYCATGCACCCTGCAGTGCCTCTGTGAAACACACATTCCATCTGTTTTGTAGAGTTATCTCTTATTTCTTGGAGCACTTTTGGGAGACGCTGTAACTCACCTTCCTCACAGTCGCTGTTTTGCTCTTCTAGGTTTGYAGCTGAAGCAGCATGAGGAAAGTGCTGAGTGATAGGTGACACTGTAGTGAATCTTACCCCGCTCTGCAAAGGTTGGAAGAACTGCTGCTTGACCCATCMTCTTGCAAGATACCTCTTAGTCTAGACTAGTCAAAGATCATGGTCCTATGGTGGAAAACTGTTTATCTGCACCTTGAGTTCCAAGAGASTGTTATTTATGGCAAGATACCTACCACTAACTCCTGTTTGGCCATGGGTTTGATATGATCCCTGGTATATATATAGGGCTCTTTTCCTCTTTTGAACATTCCAGTATGAGCTGGATTGATGTAACGGTAGGAAAGTCACTACTGCATCATCTTCATCCAACTGGGCTACAAGTGGATAGGTAAATAACTGGGAGTGGGATGTAGAGGACTGAAGAAATGGCTGACCATGGTGGGGGACCTTTTCCTTTGGCCATGGTGCACGATGCCACTTCCATAGCTTGTTCAGAGATGGATTTGGGAGGATTTTGTTTAGGCTGTTAGAAGTCCTGGTTGTTACATCTGGTCAGGACATTTGGGTCAAAAGGTCTGGATTTCTTAGGGTGTTTGAGGAGCCATTCCTGGGCCAGGGTGGTGGAGCAGCAAGAGAACTCCTATTTTGAGGCTAATCCACTATCGTACTACTGAAATTAAAGTGTAGTCCCAAATTGGGGGAAAAAAACAGTCTACAGCAATATGGTGCCTTCTTACACAACAAGTCGGCTCCCTATGGGCATTCTGAGTCATTTGTTGTTCTTGTTGATTTTAGTGACTAAAATAAGTTTATTCCATGCTTTTTTTCCTGCCAGACCCCACAGACCCTCTCACCCCCAGCTCACAAGCAGCGAGACAGATTCCATTAATTCTTGTGCATTATTGAGGGATTTTAGTCAATGAGATTCTTGCTCGGAATTTCTCTGGGAAGGAACTGGCTTCCCACTGGCTGCAGATGGGATCCAAAGAGGTCAGTCTCCCAGACTCACCCAGGTGGGTGGTGGGAATACAACTGCCAGTGTTTCCAGGACAAAGGTGGTATTCTCTCCCCTGCAGGGCACCTGCCACTGRAAGCATGACCAAGCCTGGGCGAGTGCAAAATGAAGCCACTCACTGAATAATGYTAAACTGACAGATTCGGGTTGATTTTGGAGGTCTAGACTCCTGTGCATGTGGCCTGGGGCATGTTTGGTCTGGGGGCACCGGGAGGAACTTGGCAGGGAGCCCTCTAAGGCAACTGTCGTATTTTGTAAAACTCGGGCTGTGGGAGTTGGTGTGAGGAAATAACAACATCCGCTTTGGTTTAGGCAGGCTYTGTCCCGGGGGCCACTCGAGCGTTGCAGGAGGCCACAGGAATTCTGCTCGTGACCACAGCCAGATTAATGGCTATTTTGGCAGCTTTTCAGGAGTTAGGAATTCGTCCACTTTCATAATATTGGCTAGAAATTCCACATGAATTAATTAGTTTTATTACAGGACATGTCCTTCCCGCTCCTCCAGGGCTGCCTGAAACACTGAACTCATTACAGGAAGAAATGAAAATAGTGCTAAAAATAAGAATTGGTATCCCAGGCCTTTGTAGGGAGACATGTGGAGTATACCAACATCCTCCACCAGACGTGCTTCTAAAGCTGTGGCTTTTGGCCAGATGAGATCTAAACCCAAGTTTTAGATCAATTGCAGCCATTAAAACACCCCAGCCTGCTCCACAAAGGTATCTTCTTCAGCCTCTTGGCTCCTGCTCAKCTTAAGCCATTCATCTGGAGTCCCTAAGTTATGCCTGCAGTTTTAGTCAGATGCAGTGTTTGGATCTGGCTCTTGGTGKTGTTTGGTGGAGGCTGCACAGCTTCAGCCAGGTGCCCTCTTTCCCCCCAGATGATGGATTTTCATAGGGCCACTCCTACCTTGCCAGGGCACTGTTTGTATCTAAGGAAGTGTTTGGAAGTCCCAATAGGGAAAGGTGCTCTGCATTTGTGTTTTAGTCAAGGGCATACCATAAAAACAACAGTGTGTGACTTTGGAAAGAGCTGCTCGAGAGCAGACAGAATAACTTGAGATGGAGCAAACACTTGGTGACCCCAGAGCTGATAACCTTCTCTTGCTTTCTTACACTTGCAGGGAGCCTGCCTGTGGAAACATATCGCCTCTCACGTGCCTTTTTAAACAAAGGCTCTCCATGGACTGAGTGTGCTCAATTTTATTTTAATCCCTTTTTAGAAGCGCCAATGTTGTCTTTTGAGATTCGCGTGCTGGTAAGGGGCAGGTGTGCGAACCGTGYGCAGCTTGTCGGTCACTCCAGTGTTTGCTTTACTAATATTGCCTCAGGTAGCTGTGTTTGGGCAGGGGGCTCTGCGTCTGTGTCAACCCCCTCCTTTCTGCTTAACCCCCAGCCACGTGGACCAGGGCTTGACTTCATGGCAGAGCTGACTAGGGAGGTGGTAAAGCTCCTGCAGATCCCAGAGCACTGAACGTGACTTGGTTTGTACTCAGCCATATTTGGCACCATGACCCTCATCCTACAAGAACTAAGGCCAGCTAGGCTGGCAAAAGGCTGAATCACAAATTTTCCAGCATTAACAAAATGCTAAAGAGCATAAAAAGAGGTAAAAAAGTGAAAAATGAGAATGTTGACAGTCAGTTTGAAGATTTCTGCCTTTCTCATCATGATTGTCTTTAATTTCAGTTACTTTGTTCTCTTTTTATTCTTTTTTTTTCTTCAGGCTCACTTCAAGGAGCTGTTACGTTGAGCKGCAGGCCTTTAGACTGGTTCTGTACATGACAGACTGTTGGGAATTCTGAAAACACTTACACATATATGACCAGGCAGCAGACTGACCTGGCCMAAGGTCCACCAAGCCCACAGTCCTSCTTTTGGTGCTGGTTAGTAGTTTATAAACTGGGAATGTATGAGAAAGGTGCGTATGGAGTGAGTCTTGCCTGGAGCTACTCYTCTAGCTTTTAGCAGGGGGGCTTCCCGTGCCGGAGCAGTCAAGCAGACCCTCACGTTACCCACACATTGCTGCTCTGTCTCAAGGCTTCAGCACAGGAAAATCTAGACTAGAAGATCAGATGTGGGGTTGCTCTTACGAATCCAGTTTGCCACCTGCTCTCATCTCCGGTCGCCTTGTGTGGCTGGGAGCAGCAGCCGTGGCGAGAAGAAGGAAATTCCCATCACTTGGGCTGTGTCCAGAGGAAATATAACCCTGCTCCGGTCTGTAACTCAAGKTTTTTTTTTTTTTTTTCCTTGRGTTACTGACTAGGAGAGTTCAGGTTTCACAGCTTCCTGGTGTGTTTGTGGTTGTCACTGGTATCCTGTCCCCTGGAAATGATCTGCTCTAGCAGAGCTGAAATGTTCCAGCTGACCTAAAAACCTGCTTGCAGGTGAAATGCAGAGGCCCTCCTATAAATATTTAACTGAGTCTGCTTTCCTTTCTTTCTTTCTTACTTTTTCCCCCACTCACAGTTCTTGTCTTTTRTTTTCCCCTGCTTATGTACGGATAGAAAGTCAGCTGAATTCATAATCCCTCCATGGTATCCTGCAATGAGGCTGCATTTTGGCAGTTAAATTATGCCTTTTGTTTGTCCCCCATCATCATTACCCCTGTTTAAGCCTGACGTTGAGCTAAGTGTTGAGAGTGTAAATGCTCCTGTGGGAGTGTTTACAACCCACTGTGGACCGTCCCCTTCCATATAAATTACACCCTGAGAAGCTATGCRGCATCTGGAATAAGCTTTTTTTCTGCTGTTCCAGTGAAGCTGTCCACTGTGTGCTACCCCCTTCCCCTAGACAGATTTGGAAAGCTAACGGGAGGGTTTCCAGAGTTTCGTTCACGTAAGGGTTTTTACCGGRTAGGACTTCAGGCCGTGTGGCAAAACGCAGCGCAACGCGAGGCCGTCATTAGTGCAGCAGCACAGCGAGGAGGGCACTTGTGCGGCCCGGGCTGCGCTGCGGATACCCCTGCGAACGCGGGCTGGGCAGCGGCAGCAGCGGGAGCCGCGCCGAGCTGGCTGCCTGCCGCCGCTCCCTGTTGTGCAAGGTGCCTCCACGGGCRGCTTGCCCCATGCGGGAAGAGCCCTAGCTTGGGTTCCCGTCTTGGCTCTCCAGCCGTGAAAGCTGCTGGAGCACCTTGGGGAGATGTTTGCCACTGAGCAGCCCCCACGGTGATGGCTCCAAGGTGGGATCTGGGCACTGGGGGCCAGTGACCCTGCTGGATGTGGGAGCTGCTTTCCCCACAGCGGCAGTGCCACGACGCTCTGCAGGGTTGGGCTGTCAGCATCTGCAGATGGAGCCAGGCAAGGAAAGGTCTTCCCTTCGTGGCAGCGAGGAGTGCCCACGCTCTCCAGCAGAGATGGTTCCCCCCAGCTCGCGGTCTGGCTCTGGCGCAGCGCGGGAGCCAGTGTGCTGCGGTGCTGCCGTCGTGCCCCGGCTTGCAGCACCCTTGGGAGAGAGGGGGTTTGCCGTTTTCAGCTGGTGAGTCAACCCCGAAGCAGCCCGAGGCCAGTGTTGCAGGTTTGCCCTTTTTGGAGCCAGACACAGGGTTGAGGCAGGCTGTTCTGTCGGGGCGCCGAGCAGGAAGACTGAATCTCCCCCAAAATCCTGCAGCTCCCTGAGGAGGGAGGGACACAGGGTCTTTGGATATCCAGGGTCCTTGGAGCACATTTAAACACTAAAGTTTGGGTAAACGTTTTGCAGCACTGCCTGGAGGACATCTGTCTCGGGGCTTTCCTGCAAAGAGACATGTCCGAGAAGCAGAAATAGCAAGTGACTAAGTGTCATGGTTACACTTGTGCCATCTGAAAAGAACTCCCTATTTTCTTCTGGCTGCGAAAGTTGACTTCCCCTTCCTACCCCAGGCGCAGGCAAGCTGGCTCTCCTCACCCGTGTCCTCACTATGGACAGAATAGACTGTCCAGGTCATCCTGAAAGAAAAACTCTCCTCCTGGGGACCTTTCACAGCTGAGTACCCTTCCAAAGAAACTGTGGGACTCTTCCTAGCCTTTAAGAAGGCCAAGATGCGAATATGTCCCTGGGATAGGGTAAGACTGGTCTTATGTTGGTGATCGTCTGGGCTTTAAGCCTCTCTCTTCCACTCGTCTGTGCTGCAGCGTGGCTAAGTGGGCACTGACTCTGCTTTGGGTGGCTGGTTGCATGTTTATGTTCATCCCTTCTGTGGGTTTGTTCCCAGGCACAGACTGGTCCTGGGCCACCAGCATTTGGCTTCTGCTGCACCATCAGAAGCTCCATCTGGAAGTCGAGGAGACAGAGGCAGGAACCTCAGGGACGTTGTTCCTGGGGTTCTGATCCTGTGATCCTGTAAGACTCAGTAATGGGGTTATATCACAGGAGGGCAAAATGATTAGGCCAAACAGCCTGCTATGTGCTCAGGTGATGAACCCTGTAAAAAAGGCAATGGTGCCACACAGTGTGTGTCACTCAGTGTTGAGATGCCAGAGTGAGCGAGCTTCTGCAAAGGGTCTGTTGCAAAAGTTATGGGATTGGGTTTTTTTGAGTTTATTGTAATACTCTGATCCTTTCCCATAGCAGAAACCTGGATTTGAGGGATGAAAGCTGAGGGTAAGAAATTATAACAGCAGCTCCTGCAGACAAGATAAGTCTTGGAATAGGAACTTGGTTCCTATTTGAAGAAGGCTGGGGAGCTTCTTGGATCTCCCTGTTGCCAAGGGGAAAATACCCACCATTACACCCATGCTGACATGTGCATGCAGACCAGCGTGTTATCACAGCCCCTCTTGCCTTCCTCCTTAGCCGTTCTTTTTTTTCCCCTCCAGCCCTGTACATTTTCCTCCTTGYGCTTCTTTGGCGAGGATTATTTTCTTTCTGCTTTGAAGTGCTGTCTTCTCTGTCTCCCTCTCATTTGCTCTCACTGTATTTCCACCAGCCTCACCTTGCCTCCCTGCGCCTGCTCTCGGGGTTACTTTGCATATTTTTGCCAAGCCGCTGGTGTGCTGATTTTGACCTGTCTGGCTCAGCGTAGACCTGCTCGAACCTGCTATTGCTCTGGAGAGGGCAGCCGGCAGGGACCATCCCGGTGGGGTGGGAAGCTCAGGCGAGAAGCTCTGTGCGAGCACGTTTGGGAGCTGGGGAGGTGACATGCTCCGGGTTTGGAGTACAGTGGAGTCCACACGCTGGTTCCTGCTTGCAGATAGTGGCTGTGACAGATCATTTTGGTTTGGTTAAACACCAGATTKTATTCTGGCAACTTTGAAACATTAGGGCTTTTCCTCAGGGACACAAAGGAACTTCAGAACAAGTCTGCAAAGGTGTCTCCTGTTGAGGGAGACCACCAGCAGAAAGGGGTTTGAACATTTTTAGAAAGAAGCAAAGGAGAAGAGACAAACTGATGCTTCAACATGCCCTTGAAGAACATGCCACCAGTTTACCCAGGATATGGGTAAACTGGCTCCAACTCTTTACCTGCCAGAGATGTGAATCTAGGCTCTCTTTTCTCACATTTGGTCTTCCCAAATGATGGCATTTCAGTGCATGTCACATGCTGTCAGTGTGTGGCAGAGGGGCTGGAGGACTTGCAGTAATGCCATGGTCATTGTGAGCATCCTCAGCTGCCGTAGTTCTTGTGTCTTGGCTCAGGAGATATGCAAGTGTTTGGTCCCAAACGGCTGGGCTGCAACAGGAGAGGCCAGGGCTTCTCAGAGATGGCTACAGAGGACACACACCTGAGAGGTGCAAATGCCTTCCAGTTTGCTCCACCTTCACCACAGTGGGATGCTGAACCCAGGTGTCTGGCTGTTCGAAGCTGTTATATCCACTTTGAGGCTTTTCTTTTTATTGATTTTCTGATTCCTGCTGGAACTGTGCCATAAACTCAGGTTCCCCTCCATTCCACCAGCCCGGYTGCTGAACCTGGTCTTCTGTTTCTTTTGCTTTCCTTCTAAATGCACCAAAAAAAGCCCCAAACAGACCCTAGGTGCAGTCCTAGCTTTCATGCAAATGCACAATTGTTTCATAAGAATATGTGCAAGAACTTGAACCACACTGGGTTTTTCCTTCTTTCTCAAGCGCATCTAGAGAGAGCTGCTCTTCTCTGTTGCAGCTCTGCCGAGATGTTCTAGCCCTCGTCTAATTCTAATCCTCTCCCTCCAAGACCAGGGCAAAGAGAGGAGCATGAAGAAGCTGTGGAGGAAACGGTGTGATTGTGAACACAAGTGGGCCGTGGAGACAACAGAGCAGTGCTGCACAGTGGGATTTTCCTTGCTCTGGTTCTTTGGTGCTCTGGATGGGTTAAATGTCTTTCTCTCTTGTCATCCCTTTCCCCCCTCCCTCATAAACTCAGCAGGGCTTTCCCAGATGCCCATCCCAAGCTAGGGGTTGCCACGTAGYCCAGCTCGAGTCCTGAGCCTGGACTGCACTTGGGCTGGCGCCYGTCCAGTTTCCCAGGGGGGCAAAGCCTGCGAGGAAAGTTTTCCCAGGTTTCAGTTAAGTCGAGTGACCGTCAGYGCGCAAGGGCTGGGAAGGAAGCGGCTCTTCATCTCTTTGCTTCTTTCCTATTACCTGAGGCGCTGTCTGTCTCCTCAGCATGCAAATTACTCCCTGCTTTGCATCTCCCGTAATTCAAACCGTTTCAAATTGCTTTCCTCCTCCATTGATATCAGTTTTCTGACTTAGCGTTTCTGCTGCGGTTGAGTTTTGGCCTTCACCCTTTCGGGGCTGGCGCCCACCGGACCCRGCCGAGAATGCGGCCCTTTGTGCGGGAGCTGCTCGCCGGGGCTGGGGAGCTTCGCCTTCCCCGCTGTGAGCCTTTCTGGCTGGCGAGCGCGTGCCCTTCCCTGGTGGGGAGGGATTTCRGGGTGAGGGGGAGGTGAGAGCGCTCCTTGTGCTTGAAGAAAAAATGATGAATGAGTCTCTTGTGCTTCTGAACAAAACCAGGAAATCGGGGAGGGCGGGGGGAAGCAAAAAAGGAGGAAATGAGAAACAGTAAAGAGGCCTCCCCCGCCTTCATATAAGCAATCACTCCACAGCATCTGGAGCCCAGTAAAAGTGCCGTTCCCAGGAGAACTCGCACTCGCCAGCCACACAGATCCCCTTTATTGSGAGCTCCGGAGGCCGCGCGGCCGCCTGCCCCACACCTCCCTCCGCCGGCCCGGCGGGTGGCTCGGCACCGCGCGGCGGCTCCAYGAGAGCGGCTCCACGCTCCGTTTCCGTGGCCATCGGCGCCGGAGATGTCCGGCCCGGCTGGCAGGCCGCGCTCGCTCCGGATCCGGCCTGAGGACACCGCTGCATTGCTGTCGGACTAGCCAGAGCATCCRATACGGTGTTTATGCTGGCGCGCTGCCTCGCGCCGGCAGGACTGACAGTACCTTGCCGGCGTCATGTTACAGTGGCGCAGACGCTGTGATACTCTATCCAGCRTGAAATCTGCTGGAACGGAGTCAGCCCTCCTGCCCTGCCCCCCGCAAAATGTTTTGGACACGTTCGGAGTAGCAGGGCTGAGTACAACGTGGGTCATTGCCCACTGTGGTTTTGATCTGGTTTGGAGCGCCCTCAGGTTGGGGTTATCGTCTTGAGAAGCCCTGACTGAGCTGTTTAATGAGAACGATGTGGGAACATCCATCTCCAGTGGAGCTGGAGACGAGGGCACCCCAAAACAAGTAGCCCCTTGCCCAAGCTGCCTTGTTTGCCCACCAAGGGTCTCTATGTGGAGCAAGGTCTGGTGCAGCGCTGCTTCGGTAGCTTGTTGCGGTGCAACTGCATCCATCGCCATCSCTATGAGGCGAGTCCTGGTTGGAAACATGCTGTGATTTGATGATTCAGTGCAAAGACACGTCCATATTGTTTGTTAAAGCACATCTTGTCGGGAYGTTAGCAGATCAAACTCTTCACTGGTGTTATGGCACCCATGTCACTGCTTTAGTCTTTGTAGAAGGGACCTGTTGACAAGTGAGCACCCAGTTCTTGAGCAGAGTTTGATGAGGCTTTAAAAGAATAACTCCAATTCCAGAGTAAAAAAACCCCACAAGAGAAGCTATTCTCACCCATCTGCAGCTGCAGACAATCTTTTAAGCAGCTGAGCATCATTGTGGSTCAGGCACAAATACCAGATACTAATTTAATTGTAGCTCTTAAGGCTCTGTCACTGTGTGCATCAGGTCCACCTGGGTTTAAGTGACAGAGTGTGTTTGGTGAGGAAGCTGCCCCTTATTCTTTTATTCTCTGCTGCTGTAGYTTATTTGAAGTAACTGCTGACATCAGTGAGTGATTCTGACTTCATGCTGGTATAGGGAAGATCCTGCTCTAGCCTGGTGCCTTTTATTTTCAATAGTTTATGGTACTTTAAAACCATTTGTAACTCTTAAGCACCTAGTAGGGTGTTTCCTTTTCTTGGTGTGAGAGGATGCTGAGGAGTTTTTCTCCTCTCCCTTCTCAGTGGTCTGAGTGTAAAGCAGCCAGGTGTGCTTTAAGAACTGCTGTCCTCTGCTCTGGGGATGCTGAGGAGTATTGCTCAAATAGCACTGGGGTCCTGCCTGGGGATTTCCAGTATGCAGGATTCTGTAGAGAATTTTCCTGTAATAGCAGGAGGGCAGATAATGGAAACTCTTTGTGTTCATCAGTGCTTTTATGTATAAGAGAAGCATTATTTCCTGTCTTATATGTAGACATGTAGAGTTTGTTTTCATTCAGGATGTAGCACAGTGCTGACTGGCCTGCTTGTGTGACCCCATTTTTGCTCATATAAATCAGGATAGTATTGCACAGATCTGATAATTTTTTATTTTTTATTTTTTTTCCTGTGTGGACAGGAGTAAAGTTTCCTTTTGCAAGAAGGTCAATCCAACTCTCACCTTAAATCTTTGCAGCTGCTTTTGAAGTCCCTTACCACCTTGTGAGTGAGAGGGATCTTGTTCTGTTTTATTAATCCAATGTTTTTGGTGTTTTACTCAGTTTGCTATCYTTTGAAGGAGCTTCCTTTCAAAGAACTTTGATGGAAAGCAACATTAATGGAAGGTGTTTGGAGAGTGCTCACGTGAAGAAAAGGCAGAAACACCTTAATTGCAGAGGAGTTGCAGACACCCTGCTATTTTGGTGAAAGACAGCAAACAAAACGAGGTTGCTTTCTTGCAAAATGATCTCTTTGGGTTTTCCTAACTACTTAATGGTGRGGTTGAAGGAAATGATAGGAATTTGGGCCACTTGATTGGTGCAGACTCAACAAAAGTTGCCTGGGCACAAGGGCAAAAGCAATGTTGCCTCTGAAGCTAAAGCAGCTCATGGGGACTGCTCAGGGGCTTAGAGGAGGGTGGGCATTAAGGGGAGCAACACTGTAAAATCCTCAGCTCTTGTGTCTGCAGCCCCCAGGGTGGTTTTGGGCTGTCCAAGTGGCCATTAAAGGCTTGTGTGCAGACGGCTACACCAGCCTTTGGTAAAGGGCKTTGAGAGCTAAGTATTTCTTGCAGCAATTCTGTTAGAATACATGGAGAAGACACCTTCTCCTTGTGCCAACAGTGTCCWGAGGTGTGTGGTGGGGCATGAGAGGAACTGGTTCCTAGGAAATGACAGGCAACATTTCACCCCATGCCTCCTTTTGGGGTTATGCCAGGAGATCCTCAAGCAGGGCCCTCAGGTGACTAGGGAGGGGAATGTGCACGATCAGCACGATCAGGCTCCGAGCAGGGCAGTGAGGTCCCCTCGTCTGGCTGCCGCTACGTGACCGGGACCTTGCACTCCGGCTAATGCTGGCACGAGCCAGCACGGTTTGAGCCTGGCAAGTCCCCTTTCCCTGGAAGTGGCTTAATCGTAAGTGCCAGGCTTGTTGTTCTGGGCAACTGCTGGATTTTTTGGGATCCAGCCCTTGAAATTCATTGGGCTCGCTCAAAGGGAGAGAAATCTTGGAGCTCGTTGTCTTCCTTGGGAAAAGCTCCCAAGGGAAGTCTGACTTCTCTGTGGTTTCCATAACACCAGATTGAGGTGTCTGCATATCCTGGTGTCTTACTAATTTGCCAGTGATGATTTCTGGAGTTATTTTTAGCAGATGCATTGTGCAACTAATAGGCTTTTTATTGGTGGTAAACTAGCTGGGTAGGGCAGGCGATGGTGCCAAGGCTGGAATGGCTGCTTTGCCCCTTGGTGCTGTAGAAATGAGTTTTTCTGTCCTATGGAAAAAGTACCTGTGGCTTGGGATTGTGCCGTACGTTACATGTGAGCTGTTCCCAGGGATTTTACACGGGAGCTGGTTCGTGTGCAGGGGCCGGGGGCTGCTYGCCACCTCTCTCCCTCTCCTGCAGCCTGAGCTGATGCAATGTGTGAGCTGCCTCCGTCCAGGCTAATTTCAACTGAAAAGTATCAAACTTCAGTGGCCAAGGAAAGAGCACTGACCTATTTTGGACACTTATTTATATTCAAGTTGCTTCTCCTGCGCGTGCTCTCTCTCTCCCTCTCTGTAAAAAGCTGCTGTGACTCCAGTGTTTTTTTTCTAAGTTCTTCCCTCCCATAGTTTTTRCTTTTTAACAGGATATCATCTAGGATTAATGTCTGCATTTTACAGTAGTCATAACAAATCTTCTTTTTCTTGATGAAATGGTATTTGTGCTAGTTCAATTCTGCTGAGTCTCTGGCTCTATTTTTTTTTTTTTTCAGATTCTCTTCTTATTCAAAGTTTTTCTACAGATTAAGGCTTACAGACTGAAAAACTTCTAAAATCAGGAGGAAGTTGAAAATGTCACCCGGGTCACAAGTAGTACAGAATAGTCATCCAATGCAGAGTCACAAAGAAACCATAAAGTTTAATTTAACGTAAAAATTCCCCTTGTCATTTATTGACTCTATATCTTGGCTTACTGATCTAACTGGTTAATTTACTTTTTAAAAAAATTTTCTTTATGCTGCAATTCATCATTAGTTTCTGTTGTCTTTTAAATTAGAAATGTTATATTAACATCAAAATTTCGTCAGTGAAATAATCATGAGATCTGAAAAGCACAACCAGTGCAGCCATGTGTGCTAGTGTTAGCTGGACACTTGTCATCTTTCTTATTTTAGGAGTTTCCTTTAATACTGTGAATAGTAGGAACATCAGCTACACATTTAATGAAGAAGGGGGATTGAAGAAAAAACAAGAAAATGCTACAGATACTGACAGTTGCTTTAATTCATTGTATTTCATGATTTTTACCTACTTTAACATAGAAGCCTTTTGAATGTGTATATTTTTTCTTCTTTGAGATGTGGAACATTAAGGGTAAAAAAACCCTAAAAAATAGAGAGCTGCTTAATTTATGGAAATTACCAGCACTTTGGCTTTACTGGTCAAGTGTGCAAATTCTCTGAATTCATCAGCCTAATGCCTAACTAACTATGCCCCTGGTACACCTATGTGAAGATGATATCCAGCTTCCAAAAAGTTTAATTTGGCCCAGACTGCATCTGTGAAGGATTAGGGAAATTTCCCATTATGTGCCCTTGAGCACTTCTGGCTCTCATAATCTCCAGTCATAGCTCACGATTGGATGCTATATTGTCAGGAGGAGCTTCTTGGTGCTTGGGCACCAAGATACTGGGACATGGTGTTTGTGTGCCCCATCCATGGGCACTCCTCAATCAAAGTACCCAGGCAGTGAGTCACTGGTGGGATAACCAATATAACGGGTGAAGGGGCAGACCTTGAGTTTGTTTCAGCAGGAATAGCACTTGGAGTCTCTGACAGAGACCTTGCACTGACACAAAAGCCTCCTACTGAGTAGCTGAAAATTTCTCTTAGCAGGAGTAAAATGTGGCATGTTCGAATGAAGGCCTGTGTGGTGCATTTAGGAATTAATGGTGCAGATTTAGCTTCAACGAATTGTGCTGYGTTAAACTCAGTGTAAATGCAGGTTTAAGGATTTGAAATACCCCTCATTCAAACTAGTTGTGCTTAGGAGTGAAGAAGACAACTTGAAGGAAGATAKTCTGTACTGGATGGGCTGCATTAGCATGTTTAACATGGTTTAACTAGTCTGCTTAGAAGTTTTAATTCGGATTAATCTTCCCCTGTATAACGAAACAATTGAGTCATTTTGCTGTGTAGTGAATGAATGCAGTGGAATAATGTTTGTAAAGGACATCTGTGCTCACACAAGGAATTTCCCTGGACCTGGCATTAGCTGCCCTGACTACCACACTGACACAGCCAGGGACTGAGTCAGCTTTGGGGAGTGCTTTAGACATTCCACTTCAGTGCCCAGCCCGTGTGTGCCATGTGTGTATCAGCCCCGAAGCTGCAATCTCCTTATATTTTAAAACCAAGTGTTTTTAAAAAATTTTTTTCCAATCCTTCACAGTTCTTGTGCTTCGAGTTGTTTTCATGTTGGTMGTGTTGCTTACACACGTGCTACTGCTGCACACCTTACATGCCCCAATGTCACCCGGGTGAACTTCTGGTGTTCTGCATAATAGATTTCCTGTGCAGGCTTGGGTCTAGATCTGAGCCTTGTCAGAATGAGAATTGGTGTGCAAGGAGTCACAGCAGTAGGATTGATGGAAATACCATTTCATATGCTTCCTGTTCTGTGCATGTTGGATTTTCCAAGAATTTGAGAGGTGAAGAGGTGGCAGCTCTTGCGCATGTTTTGCAAGGCGTGGGCATCCTGAAACAACAGGACTTGAGTTTTGGACCTGGCAGCTACAGCTCTGACTTTGTGAATTTGCAAACTGTCTGGAGCGGGRCCTCTTGGGAGTTCAGCACTGCTGTTTTTCTTTCCCTGTGTTGCTGCCATCACACTTACCTCTAAGCAGGAGGACTCTGAAGTTGCAGTCTGGCGGCTCCCTGAAGGTCCATGYTGGTTTCTATTTTTTCACGTGGTGAATAGTTACACGGGTGCCTCCGGAGGGCTGAGGAAAGAGCAGTGCACAGAAAGTGCTGGATGTGCACTTCAGCATTCCTTGTGGAAGCCTCTCTGATGAGCTGTCATGAGGTGGCTGGGGTACATGCATGTGCGTATGTGCTTCTGCCCCTTCTCTCCAGCTGACAGGATCAGAAGTGCTCGTGTGTCTGAAGTAAATTGGATGAGCATCTGGCTCTTGCACGTGCAGACTGCAGGTTTCCACCAGACTCTCCTTGCCTTTGATGTGCCTGTGCTGTAACTAGAGACTTCTGTAGAGGAGATGAAGATTAGGTTGTGCAGGTGATAAGTTGGCAGTGAGGTCTGCTGTGGTTTCAGCTGCTGGGGTGAGGAGGGATGGGAGCAGCGCGTCTTCGATATCTGATACCCCGTCCTGCGCTGTGCACGCCGAGCCGGCAGGCACGGAGCAGCAGTGCRTTACAGTAGGTCACAGGACCTGTGCCACCAAGCTACTAGGGCAAGGTTTAAACTTAACCCAAAATGCAAAGTCACTAGGCCTGGGACTGGGGTGGAAGGGGCAGGTAACAGCCACCACGTTTGCACCTCGCTCCATCCGCTGCCTGGCGGTGCTGCCGCTCCTGCACTGCTGGCCCTCGATGGGCCCCGTGCAGCCGGGCTTYGTGTGGGGGTCACGGCTGCGGGTCAGCGCTGCGTCCAGGAGGGACCTGCCCGCTGGGGAGCGGCGCTGGGAGGGTGGCCCCTTTAATGAGGGGTTCTTCTTTGTGTTTGTGTGTTGTTGTTGGTTTTTTCTTTTTCTTCTTTTTTAATTAACCTTTGTTTTCTGTCAAGAAAGCTGTCCTGGGGCACGACTTAGCGAGGCGAGCATGCCCAGACAAAGGGAGCATTAAGCCTGCACAGAGGGAGGGGAGAGGGTTACACCTCTAATTACTTGGTGTTCTTGGGTTTTTTTTTACCCTTCTCTTCCCTCTTCTCCCCTCTGGTGACTGACGGGTTGTGAAAAGACTTGCCGGGTCGGGTTTATGATTCACGGGGGCAGAGCGTGTGCTCGGGGAGAGCTGCGGGCCGCCGGGGGCAGGCGATGCCCTCACGTGGGCATCGCTCACGCCTGCGTCAGCGCTTCTGCTGCGCCGCTGCTCCCGCGCTTGAGGCCACCCCCGGGCTTTGGGGCACTGCAGGTCCGTGGCTGACAGGGAAGAACGGCCTTGCTCTTCCAGCCGGGGCTCCTGCTGCTGTGGGAAGTGAGGGAGGAAGAGGAGGCTGGTGCTCTGCCACGTTCCTGGGGAGCAACAGCCCCCAAAGCGCCTGAGCTGCCATCCTGGCCCTGTCACTGGCCTTCACGCCTGGCTCTGGAGCTCGTGGTGGATATCCAGGGTCTCCTGTGTGAAATGAGATCTGGGATGGGCGTTTATGCTTGTTTTGGTCCAATGAGTATTGGGGAAGGGAAACGGGGGAATTGGAGCAGGGGTGGAGGTGGGAAGTGGTGACTAGGCAGTTGTGGGGTTAGCTGGGGAGAGGGGAGGAAAGCGTGGCTGTGCAGAGGAGGGGACCTGCAGAGTGGCCACAGGGCAGGCACTGAGGCCAGCTGGCCAGGAGGCCCTCACAGGGATTCAGGGATCTAGTTTTAGGCAAAGATGGTAAAATGTGGCATGCAAAGACAGTTTCCAAAGCCTGAGAACTTGACTCTGAAGGCTTTCTCTGAAGAAAAGGCACATTCTTAGCCTCATTGAAAAAATTTCCCTCTTCCCGGTGCTTTTGGGATATGCAGGCCACCTTCTCATAGCTGGGGTAGTGCAGAAGGTTCCCTGAAAGCTTGATGAACATTGGTGGCAAGGCACCCTCTGAGGCAGAGTCATTTTGACTGAGATTGTATCAGCCCCAGCGAGTGGTTTGTGCTGAAGGTTTTTGAGGGCATCTCCTGCCAAAGCTCATGTCAGTGACCTCCCCTCCCACGAAAGCAGGTTTGGGTGTAGGGTCCTGATGGTAGCCAGGCATGGCCATTTCTGGAGTGGGCTCAGGTCACACTTGTGCTCCTGAGGAGAGAGTCTTCCATTTGTCACTTGGCCACTGTATAAGGTGGGATGCAGAGTGAAATGGGCCTTCGGACTGGGAATGCATTGACATCAGTAGCACTTAGGCCCATTGGGGTAATGTGGCTAGACAAGATTATTGCAAAGTTCTTTTGCACATGAAAAAGGACCAGCCATTCTATGGATGCTGGAAGATGCAGGGGAAGGGACCTTTCCTCACCCAGAAATGCTTGAGGATGGTCCTGTAGCTTGAGATGTAGCTTCCTCTACTTCTCTGTCAATGTCATCAGATACCTTGAGTAGATGTTGCTCTCAGGATTTTTTTTCCAGTCTTTCTTTTACCATTTTACCAACTTGTTCCTGCTGGGAGTTGATCCCACATTCTAATAAGCCTCATTTACTGTTTTAAAGAAAATATTTGTCAGTGGATTTCCTACTCCCCCTTCCCATCTGGAATATCTGTTACATGGATTTCATTAATGAAAATTTGTCCCTAGAAAAAGGGAATGAGCATCTTAGCCACATTGAACAGAATCCTCACCCAGTCAGAGTAGGGAAATAGAAATTTCCAGTGTTGTTTCTTTGGCAGAGAAGAGCTGCAAGAATCACATAATGGTTGTTCAGCTGCAGCTTGCAGACKGCAATAAGCTTATGAAGTGTCTTTTTTTTTTTTTTTTTTTCTTTTAAGTTTGGGGATTCCTTTGGTAAGCGGAGCTGAGGGACTGTAGCAAGCTACCTCTTCTGCAGGAATCCCTTTTGGCTTGAAAGGAATTGTTCATGGAGTTATGCAATCCATGTTGAATGTTCAGTCTGTCACAGTTTTTCCACTGCTCCCTCCCCCTTTGTCCATCAGCCCAACTCCTACTGAGTCTCTTCATTGACTGACGTGCTTTAGTAACAGTCCTTGTGTGAACCGTCCGGATCTGGTGACCCTCTGYGTCCCCGGATCTCTTCCTGGAGCAAGTGGCTGCAGAGCAGAGGCAGGTCTAAAGTCTCCCCCAGTTAAGGTTACCCCTGCTAGGAGGGAGAGACATCATTTTTCATCATGAATTCTTTTCTGAAAGCCTGCGGTTGCCTGGTGTCTCGGCTTCTCTCTGTGGATCAGTGTGGGAAAGTCACTAGCATTTCTAAGTGATTCGCATTCCTTGCAGGAAGAGATCTCGGAAGCGGAGAAGCGTGTGACCCTTTACAGCAGTAAATCAAACATGACCAGGAGCAAAGGTATTGGGGAAAACCTCAGGAGCCTTCAGTAATATTAGCTTGAATGGGTGATGGCTGAGCAGTGTTTTACTTTGCTCAGAGGAATTGAGCTGCAGGAAGGAGTTCTCTGCACATGCTGATATACAAAGGCCCTCTGCTCCTTGATCTGCCTGCGTTGAGGACCTTACCCACTGCTGACACTTGCCAAATCTCAAAGAGGACCCCATCTTTACCTAAACAGTTTAAAATTGTACTCGGGTACCKTTTTTTTCTGAACAGTTCTAGATGGGGGAGGGAAAAAAACTCTTCTTCTTTCAGTGACAGGGAAGCTGTGTGAGGTTTGATAACTTGAATATATGTGCTGTCATCTCACAAAGTTCAAGAAGGTAAGTTATCCTGCCCTTTCTGCAGAGGWTACCTGCTGTCAACTGAGGAGGGATTACCGATGACAAGACTGCCCTTTCTCCACTCAAAGAATGAAGTGGCTTAGCCTAAGCCATCCCCTGTGCTTAAACTAGTCCTATAAACCGCTTAAAAATGAAGCGAGGGGTTGGGTGCGTTGAGGTGGTTTCCATGACTCTCTCATCCCGCTGAGGGCAGAGTCCGGAGTGCCGCATGCAGGTGGTTGCTGGCGCTCTGCTGATGAACAGCAACCAGGAGGCCACGTCAGACTGCTCACTTGCTCAAATCTCTATGGAGATAGAGTTGTCCTGAAAAAAAAATGTTATTAATTAAAAAAAAATTCCTCCCTTCTTCCTCTCTGCCCCACGCCGTGTCACACTGCCACGTCGCCTTCCCTTCAGTGTGTGCTGTGGAGGAGAGGCCGTCTGTGCTGTGCCCGGCCTCACGCTCGAGAGGCAYTTGGGGCAGTGCTGGCACTGGCAGCAGCGCTGTGTGTGCGAGCTCTGATTCACCGCAGTGATACACGTGCCCGTGGGATGTGGGCTACAGCTGAGCCGCCACAACGGCGGGTAATGATGTGGATTTTTCACCCTATTCCTCTGCATGAATACTTTGCAAAGATCAGTGGAGGAGATGGGCGTTGAGGAAGGAATAGAATGAAGAAGATGACTGAAGTATGTGTGTGGGTTGGTTGTTATAATGGGTGGCAACAACTGGCTTTGCCATCTGAAATGTTTCAGGTCCTTGACAGTTCCAGAGAGAGGATATTAAAAACTCACCYGCTGTTCTTGTTACCGGGTGCCTGGGAGATGCACAAACACGGTGCAATGGGCAGCACTGGCAGGGTGTGYACCCCCCAGTACTGCAGCCAGCCTGAAGGACTGTTATTTTGCAGCCAGGTGGAAAGAGTGCAGTGCTAAAATGATCCCAAAGGTCTAAACTTCAGCCTTTGYGTTCATGGAGCGTTGTGCAACTGCGAAGGGAGGAGTGGGAGAGGAAAAAAATAAAAAGGAAGCAAAGCGAGCCAGCCTTACCCTAAAGCCCGCTTTCACCCTTCTCCCCTGGTGCGGAGCAGACCTGGCATCCGACACCCCCGTCTTTCTCCGTGCTGATTTCTGTTACTAATTTCTCTTGCTGCAACAAGTGTTCAAATCCCAGCTGCTAAGCGGCAGGCCTGGGCTGTGTTTCAACCCACCCCCCTTCCCAGGGGCTGTTGACGTGCCTGTGCTTGCGTCCTTTGTGCTTGTCCTCCATCCTGACGCAGCTTTTTCTTTTCTCCCTCGCTCCTCTCCCTCTCTCGCTGCCTTTCTTGAAGGGTTCAGCCTGGGGATGTGACGTGTTCCCGGGCCCGTCAGCCTTGGCCATGTTCCTTGACAGCCACCCCAACCTGAGGAGAGCAGAAAACTTGCAAGAATATCGGAATGGGTGATTTGTTTTATAGTCTTTTGGGTGAAACGTCACACGGGCAAATACTGCTCCTTGTAGGCATGGCTAATTGGAGTCAGGAGGTCTCTCGCATGGAGGAGCAGCCTGAATTCCTCATTTCCAGCGTGTCAAGCCTGGACGTGGGCCAGCCAGCCGGGTCCCATTGACCCTCTGCTCTGGGTTGTGCTTGATTCCTAAAGTCGCTTTTAAGTGAATTCAAACTTCATTCTCCCTGCCTSATCCAGCCTTGTCACTGGAGCTCAGTCATGTGAGATGTGCCGGAGCCCCCGTGCCATGGAAGTGCCTGGGGTTCGGGGAGCTGGGTTTAGCCGGGAATCTTGGTCAGCTGGCTGGAAAGGGCACRGGAATGCGAGCTGGGGGGTTGTGACTGTCCCCGCTCCAGCCTGGCTGGTGCTGGGGGTGAAACGCTTTGCCCGTCTGGTGGCTGCCACCACCGTGGCACCTGTGCCCGCGGGGACAGTGTGGCCGTTCTGCAGCTGCAGCTGGGGGCGGGCAGGCGGTGAGCCGGCCCTGCACGGCCCGCGCCGGCCTGCGCTGCTTTTGGGTGCTGCTTTTGGGTGCTGCTTTTGGGTGCTGCTTTTGGGTGCTGCTTTTGGGTGCTGCTTTCAGGTGCCAGCCCTGCTCACTGTGTCCTCCGCCCCAGCCCCCGGGGACGGGACGGGCAGGGACAGGACTGCCCTGTGCTGCTCCAGGGCCTGACCTCGCAGCTCCGGGGGGCTTTCTTTGGTGCAGAAGAATGCATGTGTTCTGYGGGGTCAGGTGTCCCGCCTCTCCCCGGGCCTTTAAAATCCTTGAGTTTTGCATTTTTGATCCCAAGCTGTCTGCACACGTGCATTTCTTTTAGATCTAGAGAGCTCTAAGCCTTTGCTTACAGCTGAAGAGCAGATCCTCCCCCTTGCCATCTCAGTGGTGGTGACTCCTCTGTGGTTTGCTGCACCGTGTTAACTCTCTAATGAGAGCGTCTGGAGGATAAAGTGCAAACATGGTCCTTGTTTAGCTCTTGCACTCAGCAGACTTCTGTTTCTTGTTTTAAAGCAATCTACTGGCTGCTCCCATCCTGAGCCTGGCTTTCTTCCAGACGAGCCGTGTGTGTGGGCACGTGCGGATTATCTTTGTCTCTATGGCTACCTCTAAAACTTTCAACCAGCAAATTGCTGGAGGGATGGAGCTTCTAAAGATACTGGTTTCCTACTGCTTTTGTGAAAATAGTTGCTGCGTGGATGGGACTGTCTCTGATGAGAYAGAGCAGAAACTTGGCTGGAAAGAGAGCCAATGATCCCAAGCATGGTCTCAGAAAAGAGCTACATTAAAAAAAAAAAAGTACTTTGTTAGTTCTATCACTCCAGTGTATAAATATTAATTAGGCCATTTTACTAATTATCTTCACATATGCATATGGGGGGTAACTGATAGCTTGCTGATGGGTCCCAGCTGGAGATATTAGAGCATGAGAAACAGACTTCATGAGTCACGTGTAGGCAGGAGGGGTTTGATTATCACCTCCTAGAGCTCTTGTTTGCCAGGGCTTTAAATCATTTCCGAGATCCCCAAAGTCCCATGTGGGATGGAGAAGTGAGTGTTCTCTCTGATGAGCATTAAACGTGCTTTTAAAAAGACAGTTAGTACATGTAAGCCATTTGCTGGTGTGTGACTGTTAAGAGCTGCTGTCAACGTTTTGGGAAGATAAGTAACAGCCGTTACAAAAATCATCATCATCACCATAATTATTATGATGATGATTTGGCTTTCTTCAGGCGCCTTTCCAGTTGGGGAGTAAGGATGTTTCTAATTAGTCAGCATTTCTGGCGCTGGAAGCCGACTTGCTCAGGCTCCCGTCGCAGGGATGCCGGTGCGGCGCTTCTCTGGAGCGGGCCCTGGGCAGTGCGCCGTCTTCGTGCCCCTCGTGAAGGTCCTGCGCTCTGCTGTGAATGCAGGAATGAGCTAGAGGCGGGCAGGAAAGGGRGCTTCATGGACCAGCTTGTGTTAACACCTTTTATATAGGGGAGATATATAGGATAGGATATAGGTGTCTTGGGAAGAAATCCGTTTGCCCTGGGAAATAATTACCCTGGATGGGGACTGGTTAGGTCAGGTTTACTTCAGTGCAAGAGGTTGCATCATGTGGTTGTAACWTTTTTTCCCTTGCTGTAGGGTATCTAGGGATTTCCTGGGTGACACTGTTCATGTTCCKTCCCCTGGATGCTTGAGACCTCTCCAGTAGGTGCTTGTGAACTGCTTTGGTGGAAGAGCATATCCTGGCTTAGGTYGTAAAGGTCAAATGTGATCACAGCAGCTAGGGTGATCTGGGATCATTGATTAGTGCCTTATTTGGTGGAAAATAAGGGTTGATTTCCATTGTGGCTGCCCTTTAAAGACATGATGGGGTCTGGTGAGATCYGGTATCTTCATGGAAGCAGTGAATAAGATGCTTCACTGGAGAGGAACCACATGTCTGGCAAAAGTCCTTTGCCCTGCTGCATTGCTKGCTTAAGGTGCTCTCATCTTCTAGCTGTTATGTATCCACTTGCTACTGGTTTTGTGGCTGAAGCGATAGGGCAACATGAGGGGCCACCTTGCCTTTTTACACCTYTGTGTTTGTGGTTCCTTTGTCTTGTCCTCCTTCCAAACCTGTGGCCATCAAGGTCATACAGTGGAGAGCAAGCAGGAGCCTTCCTTATGGCGGGAGGAGCAGCCAGAGCTTGATTTATGCAAGTTAAATTTCCTAATCCTGGAATTGCGCTAAATCCACTGGGAGAAAACAAAGGCTGGAGTCTGGAGCCCAGGACTCTGTTCCTGCTCTGCCATTGATGCCTGCGTTCTCTTGAAGCGATGACCATCAGTTGCTCTGACTTGTTTTGCTGCTGTATCAAAGCMTTGCAGTGATGCAGTGCTGATTTCAAAGGACTTAACAATTCTTGTTGAACAGTTGAAGAAAGAAATGCAAAGTGAGGASAGCAAAGGCACTAGAACCGGAGGCCTTCTCTGCAATACAGCCTTTTACTGCAACCTGTGAGTCAACAAAGTCCTGGGAGGTCCAGCTGGAGCATGTGGACCTGATGTCACTAAGCTTCAGATCCTGAACCTGCAGATCCATATTAGCTAATCCAGTCATGAGGCAGTGAGATAAGGGAAGGGTTGAGTATCCCTGCAGGCCTGAGTGCTTTTCTTTGACCGAGAAGTCTTTGAGAGACAAGATTATCTCTAAAATGGCTTGTTCAGAAAATTATGTTTGGACTCCATCATTCTAAAGGGATCTCAGGTCATCACATTCTTCTTATGTGATAACAAAAGCATTTGACATAGTGGTTGAAATGTAGAACTTGATTATCTTCTAGGAAATGCTCTTCTAGAAGGCAAAGTTTGACCTTTCCTCCTGGGTTCCTAGGGTTCTTTCAAGGCCAAACTTTGGTCTCTGAAGCTATTCAATAACTGGGAACTTTCTTTCAACGGTAAACATCTCATTACTGCTTGACTTTTCTTAAGGGCAAGTTGGAGACTACTCTTGCCTCTTACGTGCCTAGGCTCACATATGCTTTAGCACGTAGACCTCTTTGATATGAAAAATGACTGGGTTGAGAAAATGCAAATCACTTTTGCAAAACTGCTGATTCTTATTGCATTGGGGGGGTGGGAGAGAGAAGGCACACCCAAATCTTTCCAGAAAGTCCTGAGCTGAGGAGTGTCTGACCTCTGCCACACTCAGTTATCACAATGCCTGATGCCAAGCAGGAATCAGAGCTGTTTAGCAGGTAATGTGGAGATGTAGTTGGGTGGATAGACTTTGGTTTTATAGGAAACAGCTGCGTTTCCCCGCCCCACTGAGGTGGGAGCTCTGTCAAGGTAGGAGGCAGCTGTCTTTCCTGGGGGTTTGYGTGGGGCTGCCTTTGCTTCATCTGCATAGCCTGGAGCTATAGCAAGTCAGACACACAGCTTGGGGTTAATGCCCAGGGTTGTCTCAGTTTGGGTGGCTGCAGTGCGTGAGGGTTTTTCGAGGAAAAAGCAATCTTTGGAGTCAGCCAGGTGAGGTAATTAACACAATCCCTTTCCTCTCAGATTTCATTGAACAACTSCAGCCTTTTTAGGGCTGGGAAGAGAAAGAAGCATTAATTTTCCCACTTTAACTTGTCTGCACAGGGATAATAGCATGACAAAGTAAAGTGGAATTATTTATTTTGCCCTAAAACTGTGGTGTCAGAGCAAGGACTTGCACCTAAATATCTGCTCATTTGGGCTATACAGCCGTCCTTGCCATGTTGCAAATATTTCCTCTTATCTACTGGCTTTATYCTAACAATCATTCCCTAAAGGAGGGGAATATTATGATCCCTCTGCTTTTGTAGCTGTGTACTGCTGGATGAAGTGGTGAAAAGACTTCTTCAAGGTCTCTGAAGTGGGCCAAAGGAGGATAGGAAAACTTGAATCCAGTTCTCTTGAATCCCAGTTAATGACCTTGTTGGCCCTGAGACTATTTATAGGACTTTTTCTGGTGTCAGGAATGTCTTGCCTGAAGTCAGCAGTATTGCATCAGTGTAAGCTGTCTTCAGCAGATTACGACCAGGGCCACATCAGTTGCTTTCAAGGACTTGTGCAAAAGAGAGTGCCCAACAGTGGGAGTGGGTGCAGGAACAAAGGCGGTACTGAAAGTAAAACTCTTTGGCCTCGTAATCTGTAATGAAAGGGGCACTGGATTTTTTGGTCTATTAAGATCCGTCTTTCTCTTGGTGTAATTTACCCACCTTTTCATTTTCATTTCCCCTACTTGATCACTTTGGCTAGCAGAGCATATGACTGCCATGACAGTCCCGAGACTACTGATTCTTCCTTGTACAGAACAACGATGATGACAGAGGGAAGAAGATGCTGCAGTAGGAAGAACTAAAAYGATTTCATGAACTTGAGTGGAGGTTTTCTTTAAGAAGATTTTTTTTGTGTGTTTCTCTGTCCCCAGAAAGAAGGCTAGTCTGAGCATCTGTGGTCAGGAGTCAAGTGTTTCAGAGCTAGTGTCAGCAGTAGTGCTGGCATGCAGACTATGTAGAGTTGTAGTGCTGTAGCTATAGGAGTCTGAACACGTATGTAGGGAARGGTTTGCAGGTAGAGTATGTGGATGAGCTTTCAGGTACATGAACTCAATCTGAAATGGAGGCAGGAGTTTTCAAAGCTGTGCTTTTATGCTCTTAGTTTTAGAGCAACAACTCTTGCGTTTAATGAAATACGTTCATCAGTTAGCTTGTTGGAGGGAAAGGTAACTCAAACCTGCATAAGAGAGAGGTGTTTGCAAAGAAAGGTTTCCAGACTCRCCTTGTGAGGTGTTTTGAAGATTTCCTTTGAGGCCCAAATCTGGGAGATCAGAGGTTACAAATACAGGGAGTTTTTCTTTCTCCTCTCCCCAAAGTTGCTCGTTGAGCCTCCTTTCCAGGAGTTCCAACTAGTGGAACTTCTTTCCAGAGAATTTTTGAAGTTGCTGTTGGGTATAAAGGAAATACTGAAAAGTTAATGGAGGAAAAATACACAGAAGCTGCAACTGGCTTAGGAAGCCCTTGAGCTACGGTTGATTGGAGAGCGCTGGGGGAAGCACCATGAATGTCCCCACTCTCCCACACTCTAAACTCGGCACCCCCTTTTGGCCAGTGTTGGAGATGGGGGCTAAGTGGACCTGTGGTTTGAACCAGTCCAGAAGTATCTGTGTTGGAGTGGTGGCTTTGTGAGAGAGGTCTTGGTGGTAGGACCACCTGAAGGCATTTGCAAAATGTTCAGGAAACTGCCGTTTATTTGAGTATCTTGGGAATTAGCCACGGGAGGATAGAGGGGAAAAAAAMCTGCCGATGAAGAGATGAGGGGGGGCAGAGGTTGTGTGGACAGACCTCTCTGTAATGTTATTAGAGAGATAAATGTTACCAAAATAATATTGCTGTGGGAGTTTAGGAATGTATATCTAGGAATACATACTGGCAAACACATTGTATTAATAAGGTAATACCCAGATGTTCGTGGATGTGATATCCCTGATTTCTTGATTAAATAGTAACAGAACCAGCAAATGGAGGTGCTATTTTAGGTTTTGTTTTGGTAACTAATGTTGATGTTACAGAAGGGCCTGGTCGTACAAGGAATCTTGGACCAAAGGCTCATAAAACAGATTCCATTTAAATTAAATGGAAGCCTAAACAAAAGTACTAGGATACTTGTCTTTGACAGGGCAAACTTTGAAAAATGGAAAAACCTCGTTGGTGAAGTCATCTAGGCAGAGAAGCATGAGAACACAGAGGAATACAGAGGCTGCAGAGCCTGCCTCCAACCTCCACTATCTGGAACACTGATCCCAAACAATGGGGAAAAATACTGTATGAAAAGCTTCAAGGCTGACAGTGAATAACCACCTTAAAAAGGGTAGTTGGGACTAAGCAGAGAGACTGCAAGGAATGGAAAAAAAGATTAATTGGCAAAAAAGCAGTGTCTYAGAGGTCAGGAAGGGTAGGGATAAAATGAGAATTGCCAAAAGTCAAGCTATGTTAGGCCTGGCAAAGGAAATTAAAACAAATAGCAACAGGTTTCTCAGCTATATAAATAAAAGGAGACTTGAAGCCGCTGTGCARTGAGGACTGACTGGAGATTAAAAATGATTTAGATATGGCTGCAGAATTAACCAAACTTTGCACTGGTTTTCAATATGTGTGAAGGAGTTGAGGGCATGGAAACCTTGATAACTGAGGAAAGAAAAAAAAGTTAAGAAACTAAATTAATTGAAATCAATAGAAGAGCAGAGGCCAGAACACTAATCCCTATTTCTGAAAAGGACCAGCACACAAAATCACTGTTTCATGAATAAAGCTTTTTAGGTCGTAAATAACAAAGAGGGGGGGCTCAATGTTTAAGACTGGCAGAGGGATTGACTCAGAAAAGTACAGATCTGTTGATCCCTTCAGTAGTAGATGGGCTTGTAACAAATAGGGGGAAAGAGTAGGGAAGGACTAGAAGATAAACACAAAGCAGGTGAAATGCAAGCAAGCAGGAGAGCTAAGGGAGGGCAAATCCTGCCGGGCTCCAACGGTTTGCTTCTCTGATACCTGATTTTTCAGACAGAAGTGCAGCAGATCTGACCTGTGTGATCTCCTCTGGTGCCGTCAGAATAAAGGCATGTGAGTGCTCCATTCCCTAAAATGGAGAGATCGGACGTTCGTTTGGGTAGTGTTAGGTGGAGGAGTAACAGGGCTTGTCTGGGGGGAGGTTTACAGTGACACCCTGGTGCAGATGGTGGGGATGAAGGTCTGGAGCACTTCTAGCTGCATTCATTTGGGAGCATCATTGTGGAGAGTGGAAGCTCAGCAAAACTCATCAAACGTAGTAATTCTAAAGGCCAAACCTGAGACTTTTTTTGAGTGAGTACTTACTGGCAGGACCAATGACTGAGCAGCAAGATGTCAGTGTTGTGGTCAGTCACAGGGCGACTGTGCCTTGCCACTCACCTTCTGCCGTGGGAAAATCGGAGTCTCTCCAAACGTCTAGAGAGACCCCTTGGGGGATGGAAAGCAGTAACCCCATGGAAAGCAGCTGGTGAGCTGCCGTCTGCCRTTGTGGGCCTGGAAAAGCTGAATCGGGACAGGCGCAGGTGCAGGGAAGAGCTCCAGGAGGGAGCAGGGAGCACGTGCCGCGGGAGGGCTTGGCAGGGGGAGGACTTGGCTGCTCAYATGAAACACAGGAGAGAAACAAAGGCCAGGGAGGGGACGGGCTCTCTGAAACGCATTGGCACGAGGACAGCGTGCCATAGCCTGGCCCTAAAAACATCCAGTCTGCAAAACACGGCGTGTCCCGCCGGCTGGAGCGCATCCTTTGAGGACGCCTTCGCCAGGTGGAAGGAGGAGGGCGGGCGCCCCGCTCCTCTTTCCAAGGAGGATTGTATGGGGCAGCCAAGGGCAAGGTGCAGGCTGTGGTTTGGGGTGCCCTGGCCCTAATACAAATGGGAATTATTTTTTAATTCTGTTCCCAGATGCAACAGATTTGGTGAAAAGGGAAATGTAGCACCAACCTAAGGGCCTTTTGCCTTCATGGAAAAGAAGTGTTGTCATGGGAGGGCAGTGGTTAAAGATCAGTATTTATTCACCAAGTTGAAAATAAAGCATGCCCTCAGAATTTAAGGACTGGTTCAAAGTACAGCTGGGGTTTTGCTAGAGCATTATTCCTGTTTCTCAGTAATTTACTCAATTTTCAATAGAAAYGGAAAGGTAGAGTTTTCTGTTGCCTTTGTAAATACTGTTTTCTAGGTTCAAGACCCCAGTCTGTGTGTCTCTATTTTCTTTATTTAAAAGTTTTTTTTTTTTTTAAGAAGAACTTTATTTTTATTGCAGCAAACGAAACAGCATGATGTACTCTGACCTAAAGCAAATTTCGATTGTATTCATTTATTTACTTAGATTTTATTGCTCAGCATTTCAGGATAACAGAACTGTCCTGCATGTTTATTTTCTGTAGGATCTCGAGTTTGCCCTGCAGGCAAGTCAAACTACTCCAGCTTTGGGGGTGATGGAAATGAGGAAATTTGTACTTTATGACCTTAAACTTTCGGTGAAAGGGGATTTGGGAAATGGAGAAATGGCAAGTGTTCAGAAAGTGAATATTTGCAAAGGCAAAATGGGAGAAAATCTTTAAACAAAGCTCTGCTATACTGTCAGTAACTAGTCATTGTGGTAAAGAGAGGAAGTCTTTGCTGYAGCATCAGTGGCACAACGGGAGGTATCGGGTCCTCTGAGAGCTGCGGCCCCAACAAAAATGAAGAAAAGGGTGTTTGCCCGAGGCTTTAATTGCAAGAGAAACTTTAACTATCAGGAGAGAGAAACAAAATAAATAAATAAATAAAAGGACACGTCTTGAAGTCCTCCAGAAGCTCTTTCCTGGCTTTTAGCAATCCTTTGTAGATTGCTTCACAGTGATTTATCCTTGTGACTTGGGGAGGGTTGGAAGTCAAGCGCTTGCTGCTTCCCACCTCCAGACTCCCCCCGTGAGGTTATGCTGCCTTTGGGGCAAAGGAGCAGGATGCACTGCAGACTATTTATGGCTTATTCTTAAGTTTTGTTCTGGGAGCATCCCAGAGAGATTGATGGTTATTTCAGYGCCAAATATTCATCAGACTCCTGCCATTTTCCAGTTAATTTGTCTGGATGACTCCTCCGATGGCTTCTCACATTTTCCACCACCTGATGCTCTATTAGGAGTTTGTTCCTTTGTCTCCTGAGCTGTTTCATTGTATCAGCRCTGCCTTATTTCCTGCCTCTGAATTAAAGTTTCATGCTAACCTCATCAGCTGTGGCAGGAGATCAAGGCTGCTTTGGTAATAAATCGGCACCTTAATCTCCRTCCTGCATTCGCCAGCTCTGCAGGGGCAGGTCTGCCTTGAGCTCTTCTTTCTCGGTAGGTGCCCTGGGTTTAAGGATCGGTTCATGCAACATCAGGACTTCTCCTAGGCGCATTCAGCCCTGGTGCTGCTAGGTCTCCTTTTTACACTTCTAAGGCTATGGGTGCTTGCAGTCCTCAAACCTCACTTCTAGTACAGTCCGGATCCCAGGCCTTTGCCTGGATTTCTGTTTCCACTAGCGTGTTACAGACACAGACCATTTTTGACTTTAAAATTGGCTYTAAAAATTTGACTTGAAAATATTTAAAATAAGCTGTGTGGATCATTAGTTGGACCATGCATGTCTGTATTATCTTATGCAGTAAACATTTTCATCCCAAAGCTGTGTATTTGCAGGAGTTTTCTCTGAAGGCTTTTAATCACTTCTGCTTTTCATTACTGATTTATGTTTCCCATTCTCCCCCTCTTCCATTAATAAATATTTATGTTGCACCACCAATTTATGTARCATTTTGTAGAGACCAAAAGAGGCAGAGTCTAGCTCCTGTATAGATCAAGTCTTTCCATGCATGTCTCATGCTGCTKTGGGGCAATAGGAGCTGAAATGCTACAAATTTGTGGGCCCAGCTTGAGCATTGGAAGTGCTGGGTGCATCTTGCTTCTTTGGAGCTCTTTGGGAATGAGTGCTTCCAACTTTTTCCTTAAAGGTGAATGTGAAATTTTCTCATGTGAAATGAGAAGAATGAAAGTAGCTCTGATAACCTGATGTGTCCAGGAGAGGTGACCCACGCAGTGCATGGTGCAGGAGGAGAGATGCCAAGCTGAGACTATAGGGCTTGCTCGGCCTGCAGCCTGGGGGATGTTCTCTGCAGCAGACGGGGCGCAGGAGCTGATCTGTTTCAAATAAAAACTAGACCCACCTCTTCCGCTGTCAGTCCTAACAAACTGCATCTTTGAATCTTCTCTCTTCTGGCAGATTTTGCGTTAGTGCTACTGCAGGGTGCTAAAYATCACTCATAACTGCTTAATGCTGAGTATCAAACCTTCCCTCCAGGGCTACCTGCGTGCTACTGCTCCAGGCATGCTTCCTCAGTGAGGTAGGAGGAAGACATAATGAAGCAAGTCTGTAACTTGGCTGTTGCAGCTTTAGGGATGTCCCTGGTGTAAAAGAACTTGATGCTGAACAGACCCATGGCTGCCCAGGGGCCAGTTCACTAAAGCCAATAGAAATGAGATCAGCCAGAGGGTTTTTCTTACTCCAGCATCCAACAGGAAGAGTCCAAAATGTAAACATGATGCTTGCATGAGCATATGGCAGAGGCTGTCCTCCATCTTAGGCCTGTTCAATGAAAACTGGGCTTATCTGTTAGCCAAGAGCAACACACGTTTTCCCTTTAACCCTCAGCAAGCTTTCCAGCTCCAGCCCAGCAAATATTGCTGTGGTGCATTTGGCAATGCAAAGGATGACCAAGTGGTGCGAGAGAGGCCAGGGCTTGCTCTGCAGAAGGGAGGGTAGAGAAACGGTGAAAATGACTAGGAAAACCCAAGTGTTTTGGTGTTGAGTTTTACAGTGGAATTTGTAGCGTTCGCAGAGGTAAACAGCCAGTTAATCAATGCCAGACTGTCTATTGGATGTCCTCTTAATTACTTCAGCCTGTGGCAGACACTGATATCCTTGAAACATGAAAAATCCCGTTAGAAGGTGCTTTCGTTGGGGTCTGGCCAAGATGCTTTGCAGAAAGAGCAGCGCRTGACGGGCACGGGTGCTGATGGGGTGGTCAGGGCTGGGGTTGTCAGACCAGCGATAGGGGTGGTGCTGGAAGGGGGTCTCTCATCTGCTCAGGAGCTCACAGTGAAGAGCTCGTGACTTCCCTAWCTGCGGTGGTGTCCCAGCTCTCAAATTAGACGGGGAGCACTGAGGACGGCGGCTGCCGCTGTTTCCATGTGCTTTGGCTTTGTTCCTGTGCCCTCGCCTGGTGCCAAGGCCTGCTGTATTTGTGAAAAGGCCGGGCATTTTTCTTTGCCTTTCAAGAAGCGGTGTCCTGGCGCTGAGTCCCTCGTGAGGGTTGCAGTTGATTTCGGAGGCGTGATGGAGACCTGTGTGACATGCAGCAGGTTCGGGTTGCTTTCCGAAGGTCGTGCCTCAATTTAAGGACCTTCAAAACCTCTTTCAATAGAGCATGAAGACCTACRCTAGACCTGTTTAGATTCTTCTGTTAACTTGTTTTTGTAAGCTGTGATAGTGAAGTATATAATTGGGAATAATAAGAGGAAAGAAAAGAGAAAGATTAGTTACKTTTAGCATCCCATGAAATGATCAGGCAGCATATCCAGGAGGGAAAAGTGCAAAATTMAACTCTGAAAATAAACTGCTGTAGGACATTATGAGCACCCCTGGTCTAAATAGCTCCCCATAGGAAGCAGGGAGATCCGTAAAGGATGGACAGCTATGAAATACCAAAATCCATGCGCAAYTTCTGGCTCAGGAAGTCYCTAAACTGCTGGTTGCCAGAAGCCAAGTGGTGTATATAGAGAAGGGATTAGTCCAGGGCTGCTCCTCACCCTTCCTTTTACGGCATGAGGATGACGGCATTGCAGCTYACGGGATGCTCGTGTCCTGAGATGGGGACCAGCAGGTAGGAGCTGTAGTGCTCTGGCTCCAGGTTTTGCTGTTAATATGCTATTGGTATCTAAGTCTTCATTTTAATTATTCACCTTTGGAAGACAGACTTGTGACTATAACCTGGGCTTGTCCTTTTGGTAGGATAGCGCCCAGCAGGATTCACTGGGAAGCCTAAGTGGGAATTTTTAGGAAGAAATATGTCCATGCTTTTAGCAGGAAAGCYGTGCTGGAGGAAGGGAAGAAGGCTGGGAGAGGCTTGAAATTTGTTTTGTTTACTGCTCTCCTGATGAAGAACTCAAAGGAGCTTGTCAAGCCTGAAAAGAGAGGACCCCTTTCCTTTCCAGCAACACAGCCCAACAGTTTGGGATAGGAAGTGCTGGCGTTAAACACATTTGACCCCTCTTTAACTGTGATTCAGATGTTCTTTCTGCTGTCCCTGAAATCTATTGGACTGGGGCAACTTGCTCAGGAAGGACCAAGGGAGTGAGCTTAGCTGCTGCTAATGTGCCTCGCTTTTTCTCGCCTCGCGGGTGGCTTTTGTGCTTCAGCGTCTTAGAGAAGATACCAGGCAGCAGGAATAAAAGATAGCCGGACTTGGCACCGCAGCGTGAAATCAGACTGGAACACGGCGCTGGGAAAGCTGGCAGCGCCTGGAATGTCTTACTCTCGTCGGAAGGGGAGCAGACAGGCCACCTCGCCCCGCGTGCACGKCAGGGCTCGCAAGGCGGCTGGCGTGGGCTCGGGGGTGACCAAATGGGGAACGTCCCCCCAGCCTTTCCCCATGGCTGGTTCAGGAGAGAGAAGAAGAAAAAGAGATAAAGCAGCAATAAAATCAAGCATTCAATTAAGCCAAATGTACATGCTTTAAAGCACTAACAGATGTGGCAGCAGTGTCTCTAATGAACTGGAGTTTTATGGACTAAGGGTGGTGGAGGGGGTGTGTGTCTGTGCTTTGCGATGGGGAATGGTGTCGTGTTTGCATTTCAGGAGCTTACGAAAACTCCCGGAGCGGGTGCTTTGGGCTGACGATTCCCACATCCCTCTGGGAAGCGGTTGCCTCCTGACCTTTTGCCCTTGGCATGGCTGTGGTTCTGTGCGTTTCGGTTGAGGTGGTCTGCCTGAGAGCAGCCAGTGGATTAATGATGGCAGCTGAGCTAATGACAGCCTCCCATCTTGCATTCTCATGAGGGGTTGCTGGCTGTGGCCTCCGTGTTGTGATCTTCCCTGGTTCTCCATGCCTGGAGGTTTACGTGACTGCCACGTTTTCACAAATCTAGAGAAGAAATAATGTAGCAGAAAGCTGTGAGATGCTTTAGACTGCAGCTTGAGAGATAYGTGTCAATTAAGATCAGGAACGAGCTGGGAAATGATTTTTTCCCTTCCACAAGTGTTAGAGGCCAGCGTGCATTGGAGGTAGACCTGCTTCCTCCATCTGATCCAGCACGGGGACTTACACCGTGCTGCTCTCACTGTGCCCGTCTTGATCAGCATGTGACTGCCTCTGCAATCGTCTTACCTGCCATGACTAACAGGTAGGAGATGAGGCTTGGAGTTGAGTGTCTTATATCCCAGAGGAGCGCAGTCCTCCAGGCTCCCGAGATTTCCATCACTCCCGGGCTGTGCAATGTCCCCAACACGAGGTGTGGGTAGCGGCTGCCTCTGAGCACCSAGATGGGTTTCCACTGGGGAGGCTCACGTGGGGCATGGGCCGGTGATGTGCAGGGCTGGCTTGGAGAGGGGCTCAGCCATCACTGTGCCACAAGCCAGTGTTTTAGCCAGGGAACTCCKTGGTATTTTCTAGTGGAAACTTGGTATTTGAACTTTTTGGCTTCTCCACGCAGTCATGGATGGTTCTGTCTAATGTGATGATTACTCCACTGCTACATAACAATAATTTCCACTTTCAAAGGACTGTTTGCCTCAGGCCTCAGTACTTTCCAAGCCTACTTTTCTTTCAGATGATACCTAGATCTGGCCAGCATCAACTCCAGAGCTGTTGGGAAAACTGACCTGAAGTTGAATGCGAAAGCAAGGAAAGGGGGTTTTGTCTAGATGAGGTGCACAGCAACACACCGGGGCATCTGGTACAGAGCACCCTGGCTGTCTGGATGTGTAAAAGTTTTGGGAGCCGTTTGAGTGGAAAGCTGCCCATTGCATGTCGGAGCTTCCCTTCTGATGCTTCAGTTGGTCGGCTGTGTCTGTCTCCATCGCGCTGTGTTTTGTGGTGGTCTGWTTGCAATGCCTCCCTCCTCCCTGGGAGTGCGGCTGGCTGATCTTCTCCTTTCTTCTCTTCCTTCCTCTACCACAGCTTTATGGCTCTCTCTTCCTGCCTGCTACTCAGTGGGAGTCTGCATACTCCTGAGGTTGGAGCTTGGGCAACTTCATGGGTGGCCCCGAATACAGAGCTGTTTGAAAACAGAGTGAGATCCAGCCCCTTTCTCTACAAAGGAAGAGAACAAAGTAATGACACAGCAGAATGACACAGCAGGCTGCCTTGCACTTACTCCCTCCCACCTGGCTGGGAGGAAATTTCCCCCTTTGAAGGCCAAATGACATTGATCTGTCCGTGCTGCGGGACCGGGAGGTTTCACAGCCATGGGGTGAAGGTAGCAGTGTGGCACTTGTGCACTCAGAGACACTCTGAGCCCTTCCCCTGGCAAGACGGGCTTTCTTGCAGCATAGGCARTGTTCCTCAACAGCACAAATCCGAGCAACTGTTGCTGCTAATGCGATGACAGAAAGACCATCCTTGGGTTTCAGATTTTACCATTAGGTTGCACAGTATGAAATCACGAGGTGAGCTGTGGTTTAGCTCAAGTGGGAGTCACCGAGGAACCAGAAAGGTAACAACTAACTGCTGTCGCCTGGAAGCGCAGGGCTGTAGTGCACGTGAACCATTGCTTCAGAGCTGCAGTAAACTGGTGCCTTCTTGCAGGCTCCAAGTGTGAGCCCTTCATGAAAGTATTGTGCACACGGAGAGGTTGTTCAGTTTGAATCTTAATTTGGGCAAAAATCCTGTTTGTTGCAGCAKCAGTTTTGTATTAATAAGAACCTCACGGGCAGAGGTAGGCAGTTATTCCAGTAAATGGTAGGTGTGCATGTGAGGCCAGGTTCAGTCCCTCTGCGCAGCCTACTTGAATGTGAGGATTAGGGTTTAGCTCCCCCTTGACCTGGGAGAGTGGTGGAACAAGGGTTAAAGAAATCCATCAAACCGACTTTGAGTGCAGYAATGCCTCAGGAGCTTCATTTCAGATGGAAAAAAAAGTGTTTTGACATAACCATTGCAAAGTTATTTAATTTGGTCTTGAAATGAAAAGAAGACACTGTCTGTGAACAACCGAACTCGGGACTTAGGGAGTTGCCATATCCCACATTTAATAGCCCTTGTAAGTAGGGAAGGATGGTGCCTGTGAAAACCCAACATGACTGGGAGATGCTGCTGGGCAGAAGAGAGCTCGCTGCTGAAATACAGCAGKTACTGCCTTTTCACACCTGCAATTTAGCTGCATGGTTTTATTCAGAGAGAGACGTGCTGTGTCTCTAGGGCCCACAGGTTCCAGGGGAGAAAAGCAGACGCAGTGTCAGCTTTGAGAGCTGCTGCCCAGGCAGGGGGCTGCTTGGGGACAGTAGATCCAGGCCTTGAGGTGACACTGGTGGTAATTGCATTTGGGGTCTGGCAGGGTTTCTGAGGAGAAGGTAGGAAGGAATTACCATAATAATAGTGCTGCTTCAAAAGGCAGACTTTGAGGAAACGCGCAATGTGATTTGGGTGGRTGGTGAGGGGAGCCCTGGACTGAGCCGCCGTCTGGAAAAACGACTGTGGAAAAGTGAGATGTTATTTAAAAACTAGTAATACAAACGGCTGAAATCCATTCCATTTGCATGCAAYAGTCATAATAACAGGAGAAGCCAGTGTGGCTGGGAAGGGAATGGAGCAAGGCTGGAGATGGACAGAGGCRGCTCTCACAGGCAGGGTGGGGCACTGCTCTGGTCTTTGGGGGGTTATTTCTATTTCACTTGTATTTTTTTTTTCTCCCAACTTTGAAGTTTTGTTACCTTTCTGTGGAGAAGAAGGTCAGGCTGCTGGCAGCTCTGAGCACAGCCTCCTTCCCAGAAGGTCTGTGGAAACACCTCATCTGAGGTGCCTCCGGTCGTGTTCTGTCCCGAGATGCTTCTTCACCAGCATTTGATCTCGGTGGGAGTTACGATTGAGCACCCGAGGAGCCAATTGGCTTTCCGGGAGAAACAGCCAGGAGAGACCTCACAGAGCWAGGCTGCCCTTGAGGAGCCAGAACAGGCCGAGGGCATTGCTTTACAGGTGGAGARCTTTTATGGACAAAGTGATCACTAAACTGTCCTGTCTGATTCCTCTCATGATAAAGATAATTAAATTTCATTTAGCCACTTCTACTTGGAAAAAGATACTTTTTATTTGGCTAAAACATGCAGTCCAAGAGACATGTTGCCCATCTTGGTGCAGCTTTGATTTGGTTTCAGCAGCCTTTTCAGATTAACTGTTGGTGTTTGCTCGTCACTGTCTCAATCTTGAGGCAATCATCTAAACAAAGAAGAGTCTAAAGAGGTCCTGTATGTTATACTTTCTCCAAAATTATATAAGGAAGACAAAGTTAGTTTGAATTTTGAGAATAATTTCTTATTTATGATTGTGTCTAATGGATCATTACTCCGTCATCMACTCTTGTCAAGACTTAATGTTCTCCAGAGCATCTTTTCATCTTTCTTGATGGGTTGCAGAGTACCATATCTGAAAATCATCATCCTTACTTGGATTCATAGCTCCCTTGACTCTGCCAGCCTCTGCATCTGCAATAGGAAAGACAGATGCAACATCCCGATGCCAGACAGACGTCTCTTAAATAACACTTAACTTGGGACACCGTCATGAAGGCTACACCTCTTTTTTGCTCACATTATCAGGGAATGGAAGAGTCTCGACAGGCTTGGGCTCAGAGACATGCCTGTATTTTCTAATGCAAGCAAGGGTAATTAAGGAAGTTCTAACACCCTAGTAAAGCCTGTAGGAAATAAAGGAGGTGGTTTTGTGGTCCGTATTCATTTTGGAAATTCAYTGGAGCTGAGGATTTAGGAACTGAACTTGTGTTGGAAGTCAGTGCAGGGTTTTGGGGTGGCTGGAGCACTGAAGAGCACACCTGTGAGAGTGACAGAGGGATAAATGAGGGCCTGAGACTTGCCCTGGCAAAGTTAACGGCTCGTTTCATTCGGGCAGAAGCCCCTGATGACAGAAAAGCAGCTACTGCACTGGGGATTTTACAGATGGGGTCARGGTCAAACAGGGAAGCTGCAGTTCAATTAATACAAGCTTGGAAGTGTTTTCAAGATAATTCATTTGGTTTGGCTGGACAGATTGCAGCTTTGTGGAGGGCTAATCAGAGAAGTGTGCTGAGAAGGGCTAAGATATGGTTCAGTAGCAAGGGGGAATGCTTTGATTGTGGCAGGGAGCTCGGAGGGCCTTGTTTGGCGCAGCTCTTCCAGCTCGTTAACGTCTTTTCCCTGAACAAGCTGTGTCCACATGTGCTTAAAGTTACGCACGTGCTCAAATGCATTGCTGAGCAGGAGTCTCCAAAAAGCATCTAAAGGCCGCACTTAAAAGCCACTTTTAAGGGCACCACAAAGAAAATGATTGGGAAAATAAGTAGGTGAGTTATCCCTGCCGATGCAGAAAGCAAGTGGAGACAGTGGGGCTTGTCCAAGGTCATTTGCAGCGAGGTGGGAAGAAAACCACTGTCACCAGCCATGAGCTGGTACCTGCTGGCTGTGCAGCGTTGCTGTGTAGCTGCCTGGAGCTGTCTGCCGTCGACTCACTTTGGGGTAAATAGTGCAGCTATCTGCTTAATTGAAAGGAGCTGGTGTGGCTGGGATAATKGGGAGCAGCCAGGGCGACTGCAGGTGGGCGCTGGGTGATGAGGGGGCTTGAGAATCGTTGCCTTGCGTTTTCAAGGGACACAGAGAGCGCTTGCCGGGTCGCTCTTGGCACGACGCGAGCGGCTGGCGCGGGAGGGAAGGGGATGTTGCGAGCAGCGCTCGCAGGCGTGTTGTTGGCTGCAGGACAGGGCCGACCTTCCCCAGCGGTGGTTTGCGATCTGCAGGGCCCACACAGCGCGCCGGTGATGTGCTGCAAGGCCCGTCAGCCCGATCGTTTGGACAGGACGCTAGCAAAACAAACCCTGCTATTTTATCTCTCCTCGGCCTTGGCCACACATTTCCATGAAATGGTGGAAACTTACTATTTTTGACAATTCTCCTCCTATTTGAAGTTTTGTTGGCATTTGCTGACGTGATTGTAGATATATTGGGAGGTGGAGGGGGAGGAGAAGTAGAGAGCTAATAGGCAGCCATGCAAACACGTGCACATGCAGAAACTCATATAGGTGGGCAGTRTGATTGCACAAGTGCTGTATCCTTGGGAAACCAGTCTATAAACATCGTTTAAAAACAAATAACAGCACTTTGAAGCAAAGCCCAGAAAAAGGGGCATTTTAGTCTCTGTTTTTCCCTTGACTGCTACCGCATGCACTTCAGTGTCATTTGTGTGCTTGTCCTAGGGGAGTTTTGGTGCTATGAAGGCACAGATAAAGCAACAAGACACTGGTTTTTTGGGGGGATCAGCTATGAGGTTTCTCTTGAGTTCTGGGTCTAGGTAGCTGGAGGGGAGAAAGCTGCTCTCTTCCAGGAGTGAGGARTGGGCAGAGGGGCCTTGCAGCCTGGGCAGAGAAAAGGAAGTGAGGCAGGGTGCAGAGAGCTGCCTTGCCTTAGGCTGTGCCATGACTGTTGACTCGGATCATCCCCTTAATAAATCATTTCTCGAGAAACACCTGAGCCAAAGGAAGGCACCAGGTGCCCCTTGGATCACCCCTCTGTGCTGGTGGCTCAGGGCAGGGTGGGGAGCTTGCTAAGCAACCGCACACCAGAACATGCAGTTCCCAGCCTAGTCCTGCCCTCCTCACTGGTAGAGATGGCCTGAATAGATCAGACGGCAAAAATAARATGTGTTTGTAGAAGGGCTGGTTGGTCCAAGAGAGACTGGAGCGCTTTGTGGGCAACTTATCATGGAGGTAAAGCARGCACTTGGAGACCCAAGTGGGAATTTTCTGCTCACGGAGCATGTGGTGGGCATCACATCCTTAACAGCTGGGTATGTTGGTTTGGAGATACAACACCAAGGCTCTGTGGGCAGAGAAGGCATGGGACCTGCCCTGAGGCACTGCTTTGCAGATGGAGGGGTGCTTCTAAGTGMCCGAGCTCACCAGCTCCCAGAGCCRCCTTGTGTGTGTCCACCCTCCTCAGGCTTTTAATGGGGAGCTTCTTGCCATGGCCTGTTGTGGAAGCCACGAGTACGAGCAAGGCTCAGAAGAGATCAGGCTAGGAGGCCTGTAGGTGACTATTAAGCATGGCCTAGATGCAGCCTTTGGCTCAGGAAGCTCTTGATTGCCAGGGGYGAGGAGGAAAGCTGGGGCTGGACTGATGTTTAATTGGGTTGTTTCTTCTCTGAGCTTCTGTAGTTGGCCTCTGAGAGGGATGTTGCTCTGGGATAAACTCTTTTCTTCTCTGTTCCTACATGTCTTCTTCCTGTGCCCCCATCTTCTACGTAGTCCATCACTTGCACTCCCTTTTCTGCTCACAGTGCACTTTTCCAGTCGCTTTTCACTTTTTCTTCCTTTGCTTTTTCGTTTTGCAAAAAAAAAAAAAAAAAAAAAAAAAGAAAAGAGTGAAACTTGAGCAGCTGCTTGGGTTTATTCTGCCTCGGGAGCGGCACATCGCAGCCCAGCTGGATCATGTGCTGGGTCGTGCCGCGCCTCGGTGCCCCCGCGTTTCCCCTCCGCAGCCGGCCGGGCGTTGAAAGACGCCGTGCACCAGCCCGGCGCTCGGCGCGTTGGCAGCGCTCGTCCGCAAAACCTTCGGTCCTTTTTGGGGTAGGACGGGCCAGAGGGCCTGGGGGGGACTTTGTACTTGGCAGCTCCTGCTGCGAGGAAATTGGAACGCTGAAACAATCCCTGCTGGCAAACGCTTTTGGAGGTATCCGAGCTCCAGGTCAACACCACCCACACCAGACTATTGCAGAGGAACCTTTGCCCAGGGCACTCCTAGAAATACTTTTCAGGCTGACCAGATGGAGGTCACGAGGGACGGCAGCCTCTGTCCACGCTCTCCACCTGTGAGTTTGGGGCCGTTGCTGGCGCTTGTGTCGGGTTTAAAGGCCCTGGCTGCTCCCAGGCTGCGGGGGATTAGTGCTGGGATAGCAGCAGGAGGGGGAGTCCCGCTCCTTGCAACAGGAAAGTGTCGAGCAAAGCACAGACCKGGCACTGGCATCATCCTGAAATTGGGAAAATTGCTGCCCCTTCAGACTGGAAGGACAGATAGTGCTGGAAAAGGGGCCAAACAAGACACACAGTTCTGATGGAGGTGGAAAAAGTGTCTTTGGGTGTCATATKGCCTGCAGCCCTGGCCATACCCATTTCTCTCTGTGCTGTTCCTGCCAGGGCCTGGGGTAGCAGCGTGGGGGTCCTGACTCCCCGGTTCCCGCATCGTTTCGCTGCGTGGCTTTGGGCATCGCTCGCGTCCTTTTTTCCCTGCCTTCCTCCTTTGCCATCTGCAGCTCAGGAAGAACACCTCTCTCTCCAGGGCAATTAATGAGCTGTAAAAGGCTTTGATGTCTCCAGCAGGACCGTGCTGGCGCGGGGAGGTTGCAGGAGCGAGCTGAGGGTTGTCGGAGTGAAGCGTGAGCACCGGCCTGCCCTGCCGCGCAGACGCTCCGGTCAGCGTGGCGAAGGCCACCTAGGTGTGACTTTCTGCAGGCCTGGGACCTTAATCAGCACGTAGACACTATGTAAACACCGCAGRCAGATAAGCAAATGAATCTGACACCAGCCAGACGGCTGTCAAAGAAAAACAAGTGCAGGGAACAAGTGGCACTGGAGCGAGTGGCCGCAGTGGCTGGCACGGTGCGTGCGGCCCCGTGATGGAGGCTTGCCCCTTGTGCTAAGTGCGTGCTATGGGCCAGGGCCCGTCCTGCAGTCCACATACTCCTGGGACTCTTCAGAGGGATAAAGATGTATTTTTAACTTCAGACAGCTGTACCGCTGCCTTTTTGTTTTTGCATGGCRCTTTTTTATTGTTGGTACTGTGGAAGTGGCAGGTCGTTTTTAAAGCTCTCTGTTTCTCAGCCATCTTGTCAGAGGTGCTTAGAGGTCTCAAATGAGATTCTCCAAAATTTCGATGCTGGAAACTGGTAGCCGCTTTTGAAGATGTTGGCGAGACTGTGCAGCTCACTGCAGACATTAGCTGATGGCCATTTGGATATGCTTTCACCTCAGCCAAGTCCTAGCCCTGCTGAAGCCAATGGGAATTTTCCTTGAAAAAGGCCATAAAGAAATCATTTTCTTGGCACTGAGAGAGGTGTTTCGTGGCCTCCACATCAGTGTTAGGAGAGATTCAGCTATCTGCTTTGATTTTTGCCRTGACTGTCCCACCCTGCACAAAGCACTCTACCTTTTGATCCAGAAAAGCACCGGAGATGTTTTCCACATGCCATAGGAAAATGGAAGAACTATAAAACATAATTGTTTGGGAGTTTGGCACTACTCCATTCACAGATATATTTAGCATGAATTGAAATTGGTCAGCAAAAGGGCGTTTGCCAGGATGACAAATGGATTAGCGTTGCATATCTAAGGTAATCGCATACCTGCCCATCCCACGCCGGTGGGGTTAGCGAGTGGCATAATTGGTTCATGGATAGTCATAAGCAAGCAGGCACAGCTCGCTTCTCTTGGGCAGCACTGAAGAGKTTTTTGGCCATAAAAGGCATTATCTGGCGCTCGGTGTATCTCCCCACCTTGAGGCTTGCTCTCTCTGCTCTTGCCGTTGCTGCCTGGCGCCTGCTGGCTCTTTGAAATGGTTTCCGTCAAGCCTCATGCTCAACCTCCTCCCTCATGCACAGCTCAGATGTACAGGAATGATGGCCTCTCCAGGCCGACTTCCTCTGCCCTGTCACCCTTCCCTGTTTGCTGGCTTGCATGAAAGGGATCGAGGAGAGGGAGCAAGCAGGCAGCCCCTGGCTGCTGCCCAGGCAGTAGCTGTGACCRTACCGAGTTTCGAGTGCTTTCTCCTAAGGAGTAACGTAGGGTTTGGAAGAGGAGGAACCTCTCCTGGAGCTCTGGAGTCAGCCCCAGGTGGAGCAGCCSGGCTAAGCAGGAAGGCAGGGGCTCGGATCGCCGTGGCTAACCCTGTGTCAGGGAGGATTGCTCGTGGTCGATGGCAGCAAGCTCCTTCTGGCCTCYCTTCCAGGTTCTCTCCTGTGACAGTGCCCAAGGAGCCAAGACCAGTCCCTGGGTGTGTTCGTACACATGGGCTTGCACGCTCAGCTCCCATCAGTGGTTTTCTTTGGGCTGATCTTTGTTAGCATTGGAAAGCAAGAAAAATGAGCAAAAATATTATCAGAAGCAGGTTTTGTGAATGAATCAGCCGGCAAGAGGCTTACCAGCTTGCCTTGATTTACTAGAGCAATGCTTATTTGGGCAAATATCTCCGTATTTTAGTTGGAGGCAGGAGGGAACAGGAATTGATCAGGAAATGCCCTGCTTTCAGTACGCTTCTTTTCCGTCGCTTTGTACCATTGGTTTTCTGAATGAAGCAGGGGACATCTGTGAGAAACTGGCCCAAGGAATGTTGCTGTCGAGTGTTTGAGGTGCTGCCCTGGTGTCGTAGGAGGCGGGCATGCAATGCTCGTTTTCTCCTAATGTTGAGGGGAGASCACCAGGAGAAGGAGGATAAAAGACATCAAGAGGCTAAAACCCCCTGAAGGCGCCTGCCAGGAGTTGGAGTTGGGCAGATCTTGCCTATCTTCTTCACAGAATTTTATTTGATCCTGTATGAAGGGCAGGCGCAGAGGTCCCTCTACTCAGTATGTGTTTCCCATTAACGAGGAGACTGATGAATAAACAGAAGATTCCTGCTCAAAATATTCCTTGCCCAACCTTAGGCTGATGGCTGGACAGCAGTTGCCAGGTCGTGGCCCAGACTTTGAGCTTGCCCATCTGGCTATCAAGCCTGACTATYCGAATTCTTCTCTGGAACCAGTATTTAAGGAAAGTCCTAGACTTTGCCACATTGGTTTTGCCCTGTGTTTGCTTTTCAGTTGCTACCTAAGCAGCTWAGTATCCACAAACCAAACATGTTTAGCATTGCTGGGAATTGGGAAGATTCCAACGTTGAGAGATCTTGGGCCAAAAACATGAGGAAATGCAAAAGAAGAGGGTTAAATCCATGGAGGATGAGTCCACTGGTGGCTTTGGAATGCTGGTCAGATGGAGTCTCCAGCTACCAAAGTGCCTTTACAGATGATGTGTGGGAGGGATGGGAATGATCCCCTRATGTGTGTCTCGAAGCACCTGCTCGTGGTTGCAGCTGTGGACAGGCCACTGCGCTGGGGCAGTGCTTTGGTGCAGCCCACGTGGACCCATCTGTCATCTGTTTGCGGGCAGCCATGCATTTACTGAGTGATTTTAGACAAAGTTCTTTTTGTGTTTTCCCCGTGAGTGAGCCTGGGGTTGTAACACCTGAAAAGAGCTTGGAAAGCTGTGGCAGAAATGAAATGCTTGCTATGCAGGTKGTTGTTCTGTGTCATGACAGTACAATTATGTCCTGACAGAATATCATGGTGCAGCTTCTAACAGAAAGTTAAAACCTCTAAGTGTTCTGCATCAAAGTGTTCTTTAAGTCTTCCCAGAAGAAATAAACCCATGTTATGTGAGCTGAAGCGTTGCTTGCACCCCATCATGCACAATCTGAGGTTGTTTATTTGTTGTTATATAAGTGGCTAAGGCCTGGAGTGCTGCACAGCTGAAACCAAAGTTGACAGCAGGTCTTGTGTTGCTAGTTTTGGGTGGCTGGAATGACACAGTTTCTCATTTGTATGTTGATAAAGACTTTGTTTGTCACCACTGTAGCACCAGAGTGGCCTGGGCTGTCATGTGTGTGATAGCTGTCACGCTGCTGGAGAAGTCCTGTATGCAGARGTGTGCTTTGCAGGGCCTGGGTTATGGCAGTGAGAAGCGATGTGTGCGTGCAAGCACAGAATCACAGTTTGGGCTGCTAAAGGTCTCTGGAGGTCTCTCTTTCTCCAACCTCCTGCTCAAAGCAGGGCCAGCCTCCCCAGGTCAGTGTTTGATGTGGTTATGCAGCTTTCACTGCAAGCTGGCCCGATCGGAGCCGGAGCTCTGCACGGCCAGGCACCGAGGAGGATCAGCCTTGTCACCTGCTGGGTCTGGCACCAGCCTCAAGGGTTTGAGGTCTCTCCTTGCTGTCACCACAAAGTCCAAAAGAACCAGTGTTGGCAGCAGTGACTGCCATGTCCTAATCTGGCAAGGATTTCTCACAGAAACAGCACCCAGTGCACTGGGAAAATGCGATAACAGAAGGTGGAGGAGGTTGAAAAGGCTCCGTGTTTATCCTTATTTTTTTGCTAATTGGTTTTGAAACAGCTGAATTACCTGRAGTCTTGCGGCTTGCAGCAGTGGCAGATTGACCCCAGGACACGCAGAGTTGTCTTGCAGTCAAAAAAAGCAGCCAAATGCCAAAGCAGGTAGATTGTGCAGTAGAAGCTAAATGAGTAATGCAGCATATGACAAACGATGTGAAAGAAGATATGGCAAGGAGGATCACTGAAATGGCAGGATCTTTGAGGGAAATTAGGGCAGTCATAAAACAGGGGCTGGTATTTCTGAAAGCGGTCCCGAGAATTTRTTTTAGCACATTAATACTGAGTAAGTATTCCTGGAGATACTCTAGGGGATGATAGATGGATTCAAGGTATTGGTACTAATCACTGTGGTTTTAAGTTTTGGAGCTGAAATACACTTGGCATCACTAATCCAACTGGACTTCTGATGGGAAAATTACATTCTTTGGGAAGTAATTTAGAAGGTCAAAGTAAAACCAGAAAGAACTTCTCCAGCAGCGATTTCCCCTGCTCTCTAAACTGTCTTTTACCGTGGTAATAACTCCAGAATGAAAGGATCTATTCTCACCTTCCAGATGAAAGGGCTAATGCAATTTAAAATTTTTGCATGCAAAGATTTTACGGCTTGGTAACCAGCCATGCTTGAAAGTGATCCAGGACAGGATAAACACGTGAGCGAGCACTTGGCTGGGTTTGACCCTCTCCTCTCTCCCTTCTCTCTTGCAGATGGCGGCGATGACCGTTCAGAAGCGATCCTTGCTGAGAACCACGTGGACGGCACCGCRGGGATCCTGAGCGGAGCAGGAGGGAGGAAGCCCATGAAAACAGGCATGAAGGAGCTGGCAGTTATGAGGGAGAAAGTGAACGAGCAGCAGCGGCAGATGGGCAAAGTCAGCAAGCCCCATCACAACCACGACGATTCGAAGAAGTCGCGGATGTCGACGGGCAGGGTCAGTGGGCAGAGCGCGGGTGAGAGGGAGGCGAGGGCGGAGGGGGTTAATGGAGGCAGCTGCGGCTCGCCTGGGAAATGCTGCATGCGAAAGCCTTTAGTGACATTTGCAACAAATTGTCTTAGAAAAAAAGAAAAAAGGAAAGAAAAGCAAACGTTTGTTTTGGCGCAGAGCTGGAGCTGAGCGCACCATCTGATGAACTTTAATCTCCTAGCGAGGAGGCATTATTTTCATTGCAGCTCCACTTCAACAAAAGAGCAGGAGGACGGGGGTCCTGCTGGCTCAACACCTACCTCTGCAGCAGGAGTGAGCGTGGCCCCTGCCAAAGGCCTGGCTTTCTCACACTCTTTTTCCCTTTGTGTCAGAGACAACCCAAGGGGACTTATTAGAGACCTCTGCCCATTGCAGAACAGCCTCAGTCGGAGACAGAGCTGTCTAGGAAGGTCTGTGGTTTGGCATGAGCAGGTAGAGCATCCAGTGTCCTTGTCCCCCTGCCTGCCCCATCCCTGTGCCCTCCAGTCTGTGGCCATGGCTTCCCTCTAGTGGGCAGCTTGGTCAAGGCAACGAGGTGGCACACGGGTGGAAAGCTCCACCGAAATGCCRTCATGCCCATGATGTGTGTCCTTRYCARTGAGGGGACAGTCTGCAGTGGAGRGGGAGAGCAGGGGGACAGAGAGGARCTTTGCAGGAGAGACCTCAGCTCCTCCGAGGGAAACAGGCAAAGCAGGTTGTTCACTGCCCCTCGGGATACACTTGCTGTGTCACCCCAGACCCCTTTGTGCAGTGGTCAGGCCCAAGCTAACTGGCTGGTTGGTGTGTGGGRACACCCGGCACCTTGGCGTGGCTCAGTCACCACAGCCTGGGGAGCCCCTGTGCTCCTGCTCCCCTGGAAGGAAGCCTAGGAACAGGCACAGAGAGGCAGGCACGTACCGGGTGACGTTAGACTGAGCTCAGCCAGGCTGCCCTGCCTGGGAGCCCTGGCTGGAGGATGCTGCAGGGTCTTGGGCGTTTCAAGGTACACTTCTGGGYCAAAGCCACATCGTGAGCCTGGGACAGGGGCTGTGCACACTGGGACCCTGCTGCTCAGTCCGAATTAGGGGAGAGTGAACCCTGCATCAAACCACCCCGCATCACCCTGTGACTTAGGCGGTGAGACCCGTGGGAACATCTCTCAGGCTTCAGCTCAGCGTCTCCAGGACCTGCAATCTTTGGTTGTGTTGGCTCTTGGCAGCATGAAGTTTTGGGTCATGGCAGAGGGGAGAAGGAAATCCTGCTGTGCTTTGGGGGTGCAGGTGGCTGTGACCTGCRGGTATGGGGACACACAAGAGTCCTGGCTCTTTGGGATTGCTTCTCCAGTGCAGAAGGCTTCAGGTGGGCAAAACCCCTTGCAGATAGCCTGTTGTTCCTTCCCTTTTCACTTTTATCAGGARAAGCAAAACTATTGCAACCTGGTGCTTGGAAATGCAGAAGAGAGGGTAAATTGTAAGCAAAATTGGACAAAAAATGAAAGTAACTGATAAGCAGAGGCAATGATGTGCTCTGCTCCATGAAGTTTTCGGGCACTGTCCCTTATCACAGCCCCTTCATGACCAGGCTGTGCTTTGTGTCTACTATGTGTGAGAGGTGTTTGTGGATGTGAAGAACTTGTGTGTGTAACAGATGGGATCTCTGTGGGCACCAGTGTGTATGGCTAAGCGCATGGTATGAAGGTGTTGAACACGTGTGTGCGTGCACGTGTGTGGAGGCAGGTACAAGCAGGCTCAGTACCGGTGTGTACATCTCTGTGCATACATCTGTGTGTCCATCTGCATCTGAGGACTTTGAGTGCAGAGGCAGAACGGCAGTAGGATTCTCATCTCACCAGCACCAGCATCAGTGCTGGTGCCAGCAGCAAGGCCCATGGCAAACCCGTGTCCTGAGGAGCAAGTGGGCTTAGCTCCCCAAGAGGGAAGCATGTCGGGTGTCCTGTGGTCATCTCTGCTGGCATTCCCGTTGTGTTGACATTGTCTGTGTTCCCATTGCCTTGACGTTTTGTTATTGTTTTCTGCTTTCTTGGCTCTTTTCAGACTCCTTGTCAGCAGGAGTTGGATCAGGTCCTGGAGCGCATCTCCACTATGCGGCTGCCGGACGAGCGAGGCCCGCTGGAACACCTCTACTCCCTTCACATCCCCAACTGTGACAAGCATGGCTTGTACAATCTCAAACAGGCAAGTGGGGGAGCCACGGGGCGGGCTCAGCACACGCTCCTGCACACAGAGCTGCAGGYGCGCGCACAGCTCGGGGCTGGGATAACGTCGCGCACACAGTGCGAGGCATGAGCTAAACAGAGCGGGGCTGTGGGCAGGCAGCCCGCGACGGTGCCCTGGCCGTGGGCAGCGGCACGCGGGGCTGCGTGTGCAAGGAGAGCGCCAGGGCAAGCGCACGCATGGGGCAGGACACCTTCAGCTGTGCACGCAGCTACAGGGGGTGCCTGCAGCTCGCTTGGTGGAGCAGCAGCGTCCCCAGGAGCTKCGTGGGGAGGGGACCACAGCTCAGCAATGTGCAGAAACCCTCTCCTGGACATCCCAGCCGGCCCATGGAGCTGGGGCAGCTCTGCATGGTGCAGCGGTGCCATGATTCCCCCTGGAGGTGACAAACCCGTCTAGTCCACAGCTCGCTTTTCCACTAGAGAGACGCTTACATGTCCAGGTCCATTTTCTGGAGCTTTGAGCCAAATTTTGTCCTGGCTGGGTCTCGTCACAGTGGAAAAGCARGGAGGGGCTGAATGCTGGCCAGTCCTGCAGACGAAGCAGAAAGAGCTTCTCCCGGGGTCAGAATGGTTCCTAGCAGACTTGACTCATTTTCCTCCACCAAGTAAGGCCAGTCTCTGGGGCTCTGGGGGRATTCCTTGCACACGAGGTGGAGTTGGAATGCAGCACCTCTCCAAAGATGATTATGGGCCCCCAAACCACCCCAATGACTCTCCACTTAATGTGTGTTTGAATTCTGACTTGGCTTTGCTCATGTGAAAAGAGCAGGTGTCAGTGACTGAGGCATGGGGAAAAAATGCCTTGTGTCTGCTTCAGTGTTTAGCATTTAGCATCTTTCACAAACCCCTCGCGTAGAGCCAGATAAGGGCCAGGGAGGGATTTTGCCTGCCAGGCTATTGCGCAGTCCTCCTCCGCAGGGCCAAGGGACGTGGGAGCAACCTCGGGCTGTTGCAGAACCCGCCCTTTTCGGGTCCCCTGCTCAGCCCTGGCTGCACCTCTCGCAGCGCAGGCTGTGAGGACAYGGCCGCTGGGAGGTGCCACCCCTCTGGCCCGTGGGTTCGGCTTCATCTGCTCGCCTTGGGTCATGTGCTGGGCACGCAAGTTCGCTACACAGAGTCACGCACCCCTGGGGTGGTGGCGAGTGCCTGGCTTGGTCCCGGGAAGCAGTGAGCCCTGCTGAGCTCTCCTCTAGCAAYGAGTGCTGTTGGTGGAGGCAGGATGCTGAGATTATGGGGAGGCTGAGGGAGAGCTAGACTATGTGAGAGATGGGGGAAGATGCAGAGGAGAGAAGGGGTATCATCCACTCAAAAAAATTGCTGTGGCAGGTTCTCCCATCTAGCTCAAGGCCTTTACCTTCACTGCAGTCACTGGGGAGTACCCCCTGGGTGCAGCTTTTCCYACCTAGGGTCCAACCCAGGCTCGGGAGCTGCCTGTCTGCCTGGCCAGAGCACGGAGCAGTTGCTTTTCTCACCATCGTTAYCTTGGCAGAAGCTACTCCTCCACATCCCCTGGTGCTGGTGCAGTGCAACACTCATTTGGGAGATTTCAGCGCAAATTGAATCCTTGCATAATGGTGGTTTCAAAATGAGGATAGTTAGGAGTATTACTGCATAATTGTTCACTCAGTCAATTCTTGTCCTGGGTTTCAATGTCTGCTGCTTTGCAGATGAACTCCTTGGCTTCAGGCCCATCACTGAGGAGCTGGTAGGAGACTGTGATGAGCTCTGCATTGCCGCTGTGCTCCAGCGAGCCCCTCGCTGCCACCCTGGGCTCTTGCAGGCTATTGGGTCAGCCAGGAGGTGTGCAGAGGAGGGCCAGGGAGAACTGGGGGCATGGCACAGGCCTTGGGAGAGACGTGGCGTGGTGTTAGGGAAGAGGGGACCCTCCTGCCCTTGTTTAAAATGCTCAGGTTTTCCTGGTGTGGGACTGCAGCTCCAAATCGGGTAGGCCAGGAGAGCGGCTTGCTCCTGTGCCCTGTCTGCTTCCTGACTTCTCCAGTTCACCCCAGTGCTTGAGCACAACTTTCCTAGGGTGTTCTGCCCAATGATATTTCGCAGCTAGGCAAAACTGGCTTCTCTCCCCTGGCCATGGAAAGCTCCTCCATCTGTTGCTTTTYTCTCAGTTCTCTTTTCTAAGCACAACAACCAAAAATGCTGCAGCAGTTTCCCAGCCTATGGAAACCTGGGAGTCAGGGGAAGCGCACAACATCCTTCCTTCTGTGGCAGCACATCCAAGGCACTGAGGGAACCTGTGCCAGGGCCAAACGCTACCCTTGGCACGCRAGGAGCAGTCACGGGGTCGCAGAAAGGACCGGGTGCCACGGAGCAGCCTGTGTCCAGGAGGAAGCTCACAGGAGGCCAAGCACCAGCTTGTCCAGCGTTGCCCTGTAGCTGTGTGCGCAAGGACTCCCCACTCTGATCCTGTGGAGGAGGTTTGAGCATTCCTGTAGATTTCAAGGCTGAGCCTTTTCTTTTTTGAGAGCTACTCTCACCCTTTGGTCAGGAGGATTAAAAAAACACACACGTGTAGATAGTGTAGATAGAGACAAATATATATAAAGCACATGCTGTTCTGAGATAAACTTCCTTCCTCCCTTGTTCCCCCTGGACACTTGTGGCTGCCTCACCCTGCAGTGCTTGAGTGCCCCTTCCAGGCACGGCCGCACATTGACTGTAGCTGCAGAGAGGCAGAGGTGACCAAAAGTCATTTCTCCCTCCTCCCTGTCTGTCCTGGCCAAGGCCAAACAGGGCTAGCACAGCGYGATGCAGCCCTGCTTATCCCGTCTGCTCCAGAGAGCTGCAGCACGGGAGCCGCACGGGCCAGTGGGCCTTTCAGATCAGGTTTATCTGCGTGTTTGCCCAGCACACGTTGGGGTGCAAACGTAGTTTTGTCTTCCACAATCTGCCACCAGCCCATGCTGGGGAGGTTTCTTCCTTCCCCTCTTTTCCTGCATTTTATCCCCCTGAACGTGCCTGTGTTTTGACCTCATCCAGCTGCAGGAAGTGGCCTGAATTCAGCCTCGGTGAGCGCATGCAGAGCCCCGTGCGCTGCAGTAACCTCTGCCGAGAGCACTGCCTGCTGCTGAGCCCTGCCCAGGGCAGCGGCTCCAGGGACAGAGGTGCGAGCGCATGGAGCAAAGTGCAACTCCAATGCAGGGGAGTGGACAACCCTGACCTGGTCAGGAAACTGCTCTCGAACCAGGCCAGGCGTTGGGGGCTGTTTGGGGCTGCCGTCTCACTTGTGCCCTGTCTCTCGGTGCAGTGCAAGATGTCGGTGAACGGGCAGCGCGGCGAGTGCTGGTGCGTGGACCCCATCCACGGGAAGGTGATCCAAGGCGCGCCCACCATCCGCGGGGACCCCGAGTGCCACCTCTTCTACACGGCCCACGAGCAGGAGGACCGGGGAGCACACGCCCTGCGGAGCCAGTAGCCGCGCGCGACCCTGCTCGTGGGAGGCAGCTCGCCGCGGCCCCAGCGCCGGGTCTCGCAGGGGTTCCCGCGCGGCTCTTTAGGCTCTGCACGAGGCTGGGCTTGGCTCCCGCGTGCTGCCCTCCGGGGAGGGATGGGGAGACGGGAGGGGAAGGGCAGCGGGGGGATTGCCGGGAGAAGGGACTGCTTTCCTATAGTCTTTCACCCAATGTAAACCAGAGCACCCATCTTTTTTTTTATTTTATTTTTTTTGTTCTTCCCACCCCTTTCCCTGCCCTCTCTGCCAGGTTGCGGCACATCCYGGGTCCTTCCCCTGCCACCGTGGCTGGTGGGGATGAGGCCACCACTACCCTGAGGCCTCCTAAGGGGTAAAACTGCCCCTGATGGGTGGGAGGGAGGAAAGGAAACGAAAACGGTCCCTTTTCCCCTCCCTCCCCGCCTTCCCCAAGACCAAAGACTGTAAATACTGTGTCGCCTGCCCCTCRCAGCCTGCCGGCCCTGCCGTGCCGGCCTGGGGCCTTCGTCCTGGCGCAGGATGCGCTGTGGGAGGCAGGRAGGGAAGGAGGAAAAATCCCCCAGGTTTCCCAGCCTGGTGCCCACRTCCTCGGAGGCAGTGTCCATAAAGGGCAGGGACGGGACGAGCGGGTCCCCTCCTCCCTGGAAGGCCCCGGATCTGCTCCCCGCTGGAACCGCGCGGATGGAGCCGCGCGGATGGGCCCGGGCGGCGGTGCAGATAGCGCCTGGGTTTCGGTGTCCAGAGGGGTTGCAGGGCTCGCGCCCAGTATTTCCTAGGATCAGCTTTTGCTGAGGGAGCTGCGGTGAGCTTGCGGGGCCGGGTGCAAGATGCTTGTGTAGCGGTAGGATAACAAGCTGGGGAGTGTCTCTGTCTCTCGTTCTTCTTTTTGTTTCTAAATAGGATAAAACCCATCTAAAACCTGCACTCCCACGCAGCTGCCCGTGTCCCTCCGTTCTTGCTTGGGACTAGAGTGAGCATCTGCTATTCAGCACACACTTTTTTTTTTTAATTATTTTATTTTGTAAGTACAGTACAGTATATATTGTGCTTTGTAAAGGCCTGGACACACACGCACCCCCTCTGCCCACACACACGTTTGTATAGGTTTAGTCTGAGCAATTCCAGGCGCACCAAGAGGTTTTGCACTGGACGTGCTGCTCCAAGGACAGATGTGTCTCTGCCATTACTTCACCTGTTGATTTCTTTCTGTACAGAACACACCAACGCTGAGAATAAATAACTTCCCCATCACCTAAGCAAGGAGATTTTAATTATTTTCTTCCTTTTTTTTTTCCTTTTTTAATACCAATAGCATTCACACAGCAATTGCAAAAGACAATTGCAGTAAGACCCTCAGATGGATTTTTCCCTAGATGAAACCRAGGGTGAAAATGAAGCATCTTCCATTTTTTGTCAAACGAGTAATGGCTGTGGCCTCCAAACTTGGCTATTCTGGGTGCTCAGGGTGGGTTCCCGTGCAGAGGGAGCCAGGGGGGCTCCAACCTGCGCGATGCTCGCGGGGCTGCGCTTGGCTCTGCAACCCACAGCCGGCAGGGACGCTTTGGGGAACCGCTTCCCTGCTCCATAGGGTYATCCGGAGYGGGGCCAAGGCAGGMGGCAGCAGGGAGGGCGCCGGGGCCTGCACTGCACGAGGGAAGAGACCCGGAGCCGTGCGGGCCAGCGCTCGCCCGCGGTGGCATCGGGGTGGGCAGGACGCAGCTGCTCCCGACGTGCTGCGGCACGAGCTGCTTTGCAGTGCCCAGGCACTTGTGCTTGCGAGCGGGGAGAGCTCGCAGCCTCGGACCGCGCGGGTGCAACCCCCGCCCAGCCCTGCCCGCAGCCACCGCTGGTACCCGCAGGACCGCACCGGAGCGTGCGGGAGGAGAGGCCCTGCAGGACCCCGGGCTGCGCACCTCGTTGCGACCTCGGATCGGACAAGGGAAAAAGGAAAAAGAACAAAAGAGCCTGGAGAGAGAGGAGTGCTATTTTATTTTACTTTATCCTATTTTTATTTTATTTTATTTTTCTATTCTCCCTCTTGGCTCCACATCTCYGATCCAAGTGCCGCAGACGGTCTCTGCAGATGAAGCCCTTTCTCACCTCTGTGCAGGAGTCTGGAAGTGGCACAGGAGAAAAAAGCGATGGGGAAGGGAAGCATGGGGTGCTCCCGTGGGTGTATACGAGAGGGAAAGCGTGGCCGAGAAGGAAAATGCACATGCATGTCAACCCAAGTAACTGTAAAGTATGATGCTACCTGTTCTCTGTTAACATCCAAGGTTGTTCTGCTTTTGTTTTTTTCATGTAAACCTTGCACATGCTGGCTCTCATCTGCAGTTTGTACTTTTTGTTTGGTTTAGGAATCAGGAAGTTTTCTKTTGTGTTTTTCTTTTCTCTTTTGGAAAAGCTGAGCTGCATAAAGTTGGAATAAATTAAATGGGATGCCAGAAAACTGTCATCTTCCCCCCTTCCCACTCCCCTCTATTAATAGAACATGTTTTCTTGCCTGATGCATCCCACACATTTGGCCTGATCAGCTTTTATCCTAGGGGTGTTGTAACCACTGGGCCCAAGAAGCAGCAATGGGAGTCAGTCCTTTTATCATTATTGGTCCCAGTTGTACAAACAGGGAAGAAACGTCATCAGTCACCCCACTGGTCCACTCTATTTCCAYGCGTGGTATATTGTGACTTGGTAAAATGCAACTGGTGTCTTTGGATACTCCTGACTCAGTGTCTGGATGGCAYGTGTGCCCAGACCATCTCCCCACCTGACAGCAAAGAGATTTCATGGGAAAGGATGGTTCCTTTGGGCTTCGCTTAATGGCAAGAGGGCAGTGGGAAAAGGCAATGGCCTGTGCGGTGCGATGCCTCTGGAGGTGGGAGCTGCAGAAGCTGCAGAGCCTGCCCTGCTGGGCAGGGTGCTGCCCCTCATTTTTTTAGGGGAGTGGGGGAGCAGCTTTGCTAGGTTAATAAAAACAGGGTCTGCAGATGCTTATGCAGGCGGCAAGAGAGCTCGGGCTCTCTGAGCTTGCACAGCTCAGTATTTTGAGGGCTTTCGGCTCAGGGCTGTGTCCGATCATACTCCGGAGCAGCCAGCAGATGGGCCTCTTCTCCGTGATTTCCTCCGGGCTCTTGCAGGAGTCTCTGCTCTGCCGCTCCCCGCTGCAGCCTGTGCGGAGAGCCTTGGCTGAACAGTGTGGTGCAGGGAGAGACCCAGCTGGCCCTCCCTGCTGCGTGYGGAGAGCAGGCGAGGTTCGAGCTGGCCAAAAACCCCGCGCCAGTGTTCCCGGGCCAGGTCTTGGCCCAGCGCGGCTGGAGGGAGGCCTGGCCTGCAGGGCTCTGCTCYCTGGGCCTTGCAGATAGGTCCTCGAAGCTCCTGTGCCATCTCCCAGGATAAGGGGCAGCTCCAAGGGAACCGGACAGCACAGCTTGGGGCTCAGGGCACAGTGGGGATGCAGAGGGGGGCAGAAAAAGAAAAGCGTGCTGCATTCAATTAGAATTGCAGCACTGAGGGAGAGGCCGCCTGTGGCTTGGGGTTAACCAGCACCCTCGTGAGGAACGTGCCATGGAAGGGCCTGAACCCTGCGTTTGCTCCGCGGTGCCCCTGCCAGCAGCAGGGCCGTGGTGGCGTCCCGGTGGGTGCCAAGCCTGGGGAGCCGCAGCGTCTGCCCTGGCAGCAGCAGCGCGGGTCTGCGGGAGAGCGAACCCCAGAGCTGGGGGGCCCATGTGGGACTGCCCTGCACCACCGCCCGGCTGGGGGGGCACCGCGGGAGGGAGCCACGTGGGCAGCGCCGTGAGGCAGCCCCTGTGCTGCATGTGTGCCGTGCCGTGGGGCCGCAGCGTGACCCGGTGCGGGGAGCAGCCCCCTGCGAGCGAGCAGCCCGACGGCGCCGGGAGCACCGCGGGGCAAGGAGGAGGAGGACAGGCCGCCGAGACCGAAGCCAAGCGCTGGCCCTGATGTGCAGGGTACAAGGAGCGTGAGGCCTGGGCTCCGGGGTATTTTGGCAGCCGAATCCCACACTGATGTTACCCAGTGTCCAGTGATGTTATCAGATGAACCTTCTGGGTGTTGATTCCCTGTGTGTCTCTGGGCCCTGCAACATCCAGGTGGCTGCTSTTTTCCTTTTGCTTTCACAAAGGGGGCAAAAAGAGCAGGCTGCCTCTCCATCTGGTGTGTCTGCCTCCTGCCAGGACATGGCATGGAGCAGAAACTGGAGACGTGGTTCTGCGTGAGGGCTGGAATAGGACATGCTCAGGTAGAAAGGCAGGCAGTGAGTCCTCACGTGGCTCTCCTGATATAGGGGCTGAGGGGGCCGAGCTGTCCTGGGCAGCGCACGGGGGTGGGAAGCCGGGTCTGCCAGTTCTGCCCCCTCCTGAGCTCTGGGCACATGGGGCGACACAGGGTGTGGGTGAAGGATGGGACGGTACAAGGGAAGTGGGGGACGGAGGGGTGAGGCTGTGGGTGGGGTAGGCTGGCGTGGGTGGTGCTGTGACGGGAGGGAGGCTGAACCCAGCGTTGGCGGGACGGTCCCCGAGGACCCAGACGAGCCCGTTGCTGACATTGGCCCGGCTGGGCTGGGCTCCGGGCGGCACAAGGCCGGGCTGCTCCTGCGCACCAGGTGTTCGGGCAAGTCTTCCTGCGCCCCGAGATTCTTGAAGCTCAGGCATCAAGTCTGGGCCCAGCCAGCACCACGTCCTTGAGAAGTAAGGGCTAATGAAGATGGAGCTGCTCTCCACCTTGAGCAGGCCGCATGCGCCAGCTTGCACTCACATCACTGCACAGCGGTGACCTTCGCACACCGTGCCAGTGCAGCAAGCCCGGCAGAAYCGCTGCCACCATGTCACCCCTCGCCACCACGCACGGTGCCTCTGGCTGCCCGGGCACCCACGGTCCCGTGGCTGGGAGCCACGAGGGCTCCSCGGCCGGCTGGGCACCTTCCTTGGCTGACGTCGCTCTCTGCTGCCTCCCAGCACGCGGACACTCCACGAGGGTCAAGCACAAGCTAACTGAATGCATAACTTTATTAAATAAATGCTTTGTCATGAGAAAAGACAAAGATCAAAGAGTAACATAAATTATAAGTTGAATAAATAGTATACAGCAATCTTCACTTTTTAATAAAATGTGAGATTTTTTTTTTAAGTACAAAATGCTAAACAGAGCATTAAGCTCTTCTTCCATTGTCAGTTTTTCACAAACTGCTTTTTTTTTTCCCACCAGTAAGATTATGAGTATTTCTTGTTTACTGGAAAAAAACAAAAACAAAACAAAACGAAACAACAGAGCTACCGTATGTATGTAAAGCTATAAAAAGCTACCGTAAAATGTGTAGTGAGTATTGCTTAAAGATAAAAACCAGGCAGGAAACTCGGAATCTGGTGTGTTAACAACTGTGTTATAACGGTGGGTAACTTGCGTGGTGATGTCTGTCCCGGTGGCAGTGACGGGGTTGCTGGCTGGGTAGGGAAGGGAGCACAGTACAYAGAATCCTAGCCGGGGCCAGGACAGCGGGCGGGAAGCGAGGTGAACTGTCAATTGTTAAATATACAATGCTCCGTTCGGGAAAAAAAAACAAACAACAAAAAACCAACAACAAAAAAAGAGAATTTTCAAAGGGAAGGGGAAAGAAAAAGATGGGGGGAGGAGCGGAGAAATAGTGCAAAATGCTCTTGTACTAGTGGTTTTCAAAGTCCACTGCAGTACAGACGAGGAATAACCCAGCTGCTTAACGCCGCTCCCCAGGCAGGTGTGACCCTCCTCGCGCCCCCTCCTCTCCTCGCCACCCCAGCTCTGGAGCCCCAACTCGGTGCAAACCCTGTGGCGAGGCAGCCAGGCCTGGAGACCCCCAAGCCCTGCCCTTCCCATGTGGCTGCTGACTCAGGAGACACTGGCACCTCCCCACACTCCTTGGTACCCTCCAAGACCTCCTGCGCTCCCAAATATTTCCCGCTCCCCCCCCTTTTTTTTYCCCACTACAAATACAGAAGAGGCTCCTGCACCCACCGCAAAGTGCTGAGAACGGTGCACCTCATTGCTGCTGCCCCAGGGAGCTGGGTCCCAAGCATTAGTGCAGCCTTTGAACAACCTTGTCCTTAMGGGGAGCCTCTTGTGAGCGGCTGGCCGGGAAGCTCCCGCCGTGGTGGCCCGGTGCCCTACACAGCCCAGGAAAAGAGGTGAGGGCAGCACTGCCCTCTCCTGCCTCCTCTTCCTCCTCCTCTGGAGGCCACGGTGCTGGAGATGGGATAGGCAGTKCTGTCCCAGCCCAGGATGTGCAGGATGGAGGCTGCTTGCGGGGAGATGCCAGTGCTCTGGGCTGGCAGGGGCCAGAGGCAAAGCCTTGGGGAGTGAGGAGGATGACACTTTAGGCAGGTGTCAGGGTGGGGGTGACAGGCAGGGTCCCTAGTCTCCCCCTAGCCAGGGTAGCCCTGGTACACGCAGGGAGTCACTGTGTCCCCCTCCTYGTGTCTCCCTGTGTTGTCACAGGGGTCCATGCCGGGAGGCCACCGCCATGCCCGTGGCTGGGCTGTGTAGCTACCAGCACTGGCCTGCAAGCCACCGTGAGCTGCTGTGTGTCCCCTGCCTCCGCTGCCATCCCGCAGGCCTGCGGGCAGTACGGCTCCTTTCTCTGCAGCCAAAGGCTTTCAAGTTTTGGGAAATCAAACAACAAAACAAACATCAACAATGAGAAAAATAAAGGCAGGAGAAAGAATGAGTAGGACAAAGAAAGAAGGAAGGGAAGAGTATTGGAGGAAGGTGGTACTGGCCTATTACAGTCAGGAGGTTTGCATGGGATCAGCAAGCGCAGGAGACGGGAAGTGTTTGCGATGGTAGCTCTGTGGCCCACAACTCCCTTGGGGTTTTTAGAGGCTCCTCCTCCTCCATCTCCCTTCTGCACCCTATTTTACATCCCACCATTACCAATTCATTAAAGCCCCCAATCCATCCTGGTCGCACAGACCTAGCTCCGTCAGCCCGACGCCGCCTGGCAGGGTCCTTCTCCCCTGCCCGAACACCTTGGTGATGCTCCCCTCTAGCACCCTGTGGGGGGGCTGCCTTGCTCCTACATTTTGAGGGGAGGCAAATCTACATTTGGTGGTGCTCCCCTTCTTTTTGGCAAGGAAGGAGGTCTTCAAGCCAGCTCCCAATGCTCCCTGTTGCGTTGCAGACAGGGCCTCTGTGAAGACTCTCAGCTAAACTCAAACTCAACATGACTCTACCGAAAGGGTCCCAGAGGGGTGGACATACACGGCCAGCTGCAGCCACCCACAGTCCCCTTGCTCCACACCAAGAAGGTGATGACATGAGCATGGGAAATGAGAAATTCTCCTTAACTTCTGGTCCTGCCATTCCTTGGTCAGAACTGATCTGGAGGAAGCGTCTTGCTTGGGCCGTGCAAGCCCTTGGAGGCCAAGTCACCATAGGGAGGTGCTGTTGATCCATGGCCCACCTCATCTGGGGCCTGGCGAGGGTGGGGCCTGGCGAGCAGGAGAGCTGCCCAGTGTGCCCTGCTCCAGGGAGCCAATGCTGTCCCATGGGAGGCTGCTGAGGGCACCCAGCCAAGCGATGGAGGTGAACCTTCACCATGGCTCCTCGGCATCCAAGTCCCCTTGTCCTGGCCCCGCTAGCAGGAACTCAGTTAACGAGGTCCTTTTTGCCCAGATCCAGGAGCATGAAAAGGGCTTTGGAAGGAGCAGAAACCTTTTGTCTGCTCCAGAGCAAAGGCAGACAGTGGCACGCTCTGCGCCAGCACCCTGTAGCTTCCTCGGCGTGTTGGATGAAGCTGGTTCTGGCCCTGTAGCAACTGCCCCTTGCCTTGCTTGCCCGTCCTGGTGTGCAGCAAACGCACATCCTTCCGCAGAGCCGCACGAGGTGCCGGGTGAAAACCAGCCTGCACTTCTCATCCCTCGGGGGCACAGTCTTCAGGAGATGCCCTGCCCATCTCTTCCGGCGCTGCTCTCAAGCCTTGTCGTATCAGCAAACAGTTCTCAGCAAGTGCAAGTTTGTGTCCTGAGATGGCAACGCACAGATCCAACACATCTCCAAAGCAGGGCACTGCTCTTTCCCTTTTTCCTTTTTTTCTTTTTTTTTTTTTTTTTCTGCTGCAGGATCTCCTCCAAACACAAACTTAGCAGAGACCCTTGTCATGGGGAAATGAGAGGAAGCAGTTCCAAAACTGAACATAAAAAATAAAACCAGCAAAAAGCAGGAAGGCAATTAACGGCTGTCTAAGCAGGCCTGAGTCAGTGGGTCTCTGTGCTGTGGTTGCTGCTGTCATACTAAACAAGTATCTGGATCCTGGAATAAGCTGGAGGGCCCCATTGCAAGGGCATGATTACRGCGGGGGGGAAGATGGGGCCAAGGGGAATCGGCTGTGGCAAACGTGTAAGCAGTATCTCAGTACAAAAGGATGGAGACGACATTTTCCAACCCGTGGGAAAGGCTATAAATCAGCCTTTAAAAAAAAAAATCTAAGACAAAACAAAGCGGGKTTTTTTTTTCCCTTGGAGCAAATGATTTTTTTTTTTTTTCTGTGAGAAAAATAATAAAAAAAAAGTTCCATAGCTGGTCTTCCTTGTGGTGGCAAAGAGTGGTGAAGATTTTTGGCCCGATTCCCCTGTCCCCACACATGCATGCTTAAGTATAGATATTGAGCCTATCTGGGAATCTGCTCGGATGCACACTTCGACGTTCGCAGGGCCCTGATCCTGCACACACTGATGCACCTCCTTAGTCCAGCAGATTTCTTTTTGGGGGCAGCTCTCCCCTTGCTTACAGTTAAGCCCTCAAGATTGCAGGTTTCGAGGCAAACTTTGCAAGGAAGCAAAGMCACATCTGTGCACACACCCACTTGTGCACGCACACACAAACACATGCACACAACAAATGCTTCCACACCTGGATGGATAACTTTCAGAATCCAGCTTGTCCACAAATAAGTTTTCTGACCTCCCATTCAAGAGGAACTGGGTTGAGAAGTGTACATTTCCTTTTTGGATTGCTTCTTTTTAAAGTCCACATATATTTTGTGTCAGGTATTTGTGCTGTTGCAGGAGCCSTTTTTCCCTCCCCAGCTCATCTCCAGACTCAAAGCAAACCATTCGACTCCTCCTCCTATTACACTGCTGCCTGCTCTGTGGCGCTGTTGGAATCTGTCTGGATCCGGGGCAATCGTTTGAGATGGAAATCTCATCGACTTGAGTGAGTCCCAGTGATGTGGGCAGGAAACTCCAGCAGACTGGCGTCAGGAAGGGAAGGAAATGCTGTTCGCCGCAAGGTTTCCTCTCAACACCATTTAGAAAATGACTAGCTAATAAAAAAAAAAAAAAATCCACCCACAACCCATACTAGAAAATCACCAACCCAGAGAGCTTCCTACATCGGCGTGGCCTCTGCTCTGCAGCAGAAGGGTGCTGGTGGCATTGGGGAGAGGCACAGGCAGCCGTGGGATGGTAGTGGTTGAAGCTGTTTTGTCTCTGGCTCTGTCCTTTCCTTGCTAAGTCCTTGTTGTCAAGACGCTGCTATAGATTCCGAGTCCTCAGTTTCTTCAGGGTTTATTTTTCTCTTTACTCTTTTCTTTTCTTTTCTTTTCTTTTCTTTTCTTTTCTTTTCTTTTCTTTTCTTTTCTTTTCTTTTCTTTTCTTTTCTTTTCTTTTCTTTTCTTTNCTTTTCTTTTCTTTTCTTTTCTTTTCTTTTCTTTTCTTTTCTTTTCTTTTCTTTTCTTTTCTTTTCTTTTCTTTTCTTTTCTTTTCTCTTCTCTTTTTCTTCTTACATGAGATGAAAGGAATCGGAGTCCTGGGGCGCAGGGAGGTGCGGAGGGGAGGGTGGAAGGGAGCCTGGGATAGTGACGGGGCAGAGGGAGAGGGTGCAAGTTCACTCCACGTTGCTGCTGTCGAATGCATGACACTGCAGGTCTCCGCTCAGGTAATCAGTCCCCGGCAGCTTCATGCCATATTTGTCCACGCACCAACACAGGCCRCGCTTCCGGCCTCGGGATGGCTTGCACTGAGGAGATACCCAAGGGAAGAGATCAAACAYTTGCCACAACCTCTGTGTAACTCTCTTGCTGAGGATAAGGGCTTTGCCTTTTTACCCAAGCAGTTCAATGCCCTGGAGAAGGACCTAGCTCTTCTCTCTGTTTTTACTGCATCTCTATCCTTGCTGCTCCTCAAGCCTGAAGGTGTCTGAGTCTTCCTTTTCCCCCAACCCTCCAAGCCTTCAGGATGCTCTTTTTAGGCAGGACTAGGCCTTGAGCTGCTACCAAGGCCATCTGCAACCAACCCTCCCATAAGCCTGGCAGAGGAAAACCTCCATCTTTTCCAACTTCAGTAGTGGCAGTGAGAAACCTCTATGCATGAGAAGTTTCCGTCCCATGCCCCTCTCTGTCCTGCTTTTGAGGAGGGTCCCSCAGAGTTTTTACCTGCTTCCGCTTGTAGAAGCCTTTTCTGTCACAGTTCGGGAGGTGAACGGCCCGAGGGACCATCCGCTGGCTGCTTTTGAGCTCCTGCAGGGAAGCCTCCATGTGCCTGCGGCAAGGGCCCTGCAAAGTGAGGAGACGGAGGTGCAGTGAGCCAGGAGGTGCACAGACAACCTCGAACAAGCACCAAGCTGCTAATGCCCCTGGCTCCCTTCCCAGTACCCATGCTTTAAGAGGTCAAAGCCCTCCTGCAGGCCCCCACCGCAATGGAGTAGAGGGATGGATGCTCACCAGCTCAAACTCTTGTCGGAGCTCAGGGATGACAACACGGGGGTGYGCTGTGTTCTCTGCCATGCCCACAAACTTGGCCAGGGTCAGCTTCTTCCGACGGTCCTTCTTCAGGGCCTCAGCTTTGAGCTCGGAGAGGCGCCCAGGCTTGGGCCGGTATGCCTTGGGCGGGTAGCTTTCCTCTGTCATCTCTGACGTGGTTGGCTCCTCGTGCTCTCGGGATTCCCTTTCTGCAGGGGGCAAGAGATGCCAAATGATGAGCTCTCCCATAGCTTACCAGACTTTCTTTTGCACAGAGACCACCTTGCCCCATATGGGCAAAAATCTTTGCACTAGGCAGGAAGGAAATGAAAGACCAAGATCCACAAAGATTTAACTCGGCACACTGACSAACAGCTCCCTTGTCACAAAGCTGAGGATGTTATTCCTGATGCAACCCAGTAAGGCTCCAGCAGGAAGAAAATGATCCAGCTGAACTACAGCCCACCCATCAGCTGGCAGGGAGAGATTGTGGTAGCCAGCGGGTGCACCACACGCAGCCACTGTCCAAAGATACCCTCCCTGAAAGCACTTTCCCAGCTGCTAAGGTCCTGGCTTTTATCCCACTGTGTGGGATGTGGTGTGGCTTTCATGTGACCCCAAACATAGAAGAGGAAGGCCTCTGGAGCACTCTCCTCTGGTGCTCCTCTCCTCTGGAGAGGAGTCAGGAGTCTTGGATGGGCTCCTGCTTACAAGCCACTATCATTTACAATGTGTTAACACAGCAGGACCATTAGGTGGATTATCCTACACCCAGAAAAGTTCAGAGGACATACAAAATGTAGTGGAAAAGTTCCTCTTCAGCAACAGCAGGAGGATTAAGTGGTAAATTCATATCCTACACCCACTTGCAGGTGCTCAAGCAAAAGCTAGGGACACTTAAAGATGAGATGATTCCATATTCAAGGTCAATCACCAACATAACAGGGCCACCACATGCTCAGACAAATGCTCTGACAGCGATGCCAAAGGTATAACTGAGAAATGTTGCAATCTCCAGGGCCCTCCGTTTGCAGCCCCCGTGCTAGGGTCACCCGTGCCTGGGGGACTAAACCAGTCTGAGTTCACTGGCATATGCTGACTGAGCAGCTGGCAAAGCCCTGGGTAACCTTGCAGAGCACTCCTGTCTGTGACTGCAACCACCAGGGCCAGAGGGAAGGGAGGAGTGTATTTAACTGTACCCACTGCAGTTGCCTTTCTACATGCCCCTCCGATCAGCCCAGTGTAACCTGTACCAACAGGATGCAATCAGGAGTTCTGCACGGTTATATATAGGAGAGAGCTGGTGACAGTCTAAACTTAGCTGACTTGTGACCTTTAATACAGCCACTGGAGTGAAAGAGGGTTATTTCTGGACTAAATTTGAATACAGTTTTAAGCTCCCAAGGCTCCAGGTCTTCCACTTACTGGTTCCCAGCTGGCCTGCGATAATGCCAGGTTGGTGCTGGGGCCAGCAGGCAGCAACAGGGGCAATGCCTCGATAGTTCAAGGAAAGGCACCAGAGAAATGCCATAAGCTGTGGGTTGTCTGTGGGCAGGAATGTCTCCCAGCACGTCCATCGTGTCTCAGTATCAGTAAATTCAGCCTGTTCCCATTCTCTCCTGCAAACTCAAGCGATTTTACCCCTTCTTGCAAGTAAAACTGCATGGAGATGAAAGAAAAGACTCTGGGGCTGAAAATAMGAGCTCATCCATCCCCCCAAAGGCCTTCAGTAGTTTCTCTACAGACTGATTTCTCCCTAGAGCTCTGACGCAGCCTGTGGGGTCTCTGCAGCCCGATGGGAGGTGAAGAGGAAGGCTCTGTTCTGGCAGCCAGCTCAGGGATGCCTGAAGGAGCTGCCGGGGATGCCCAGCGGGTCCTGCCTAGCTGGGGACACGCTGCTTGGCAGCAGATGGCAGCACACGCCTGTCACACGGACTTCATGTGATGGTCTTGAAGGTGGGCAAGGGGAGAGACTGGTCTTGGGGTCCCCTAAGCCACCGATTCCATCAGTCTCCCCTCCTTCTCTGCCAAGGCAAACCTGCCTTCTCCCAGCTCCCGAATGAGCACCGTGTAACATACGAGCCCAGGCGTGTATCGGGGAACACAGCGCAGAGCAGGGGAGGCAAACGGAGCGYAGATCACCCGCTCAAGCAGGCAAGCCAGCTCCAGGAAGGGGCAGCAACGGAGGAAAGGTGACCTCGGAGGGGCTCTCCTGTAAGGGGATGAGGGACAAAGCAYAGGGAAGGAAATCAGGAAGCACAGAGTAGGAAGCTGTTCTAGCTGACTGGGAAGCTTGACTTTTTCGTTACAACTTACACTGGTTTCTGACAGGGAGGTAGGAAAAGTATTGACTGCTGCTACTAATCGTGCGTGCTTGTTACACCCACAGGCTGCTAGAGGACTTGCTGTTCTACTCAGAAATCYGAAAAAAGCCACGTTCAGCTAAGAACAAGAAGCAAGCCAGTGCACGTTGASATTGATATACAGCCTTTTTGATTATTGTCATTATTATTTGTAGTGTGAGCACCGACGTAGCACAGCTTTTGAGCAGAAAGATACTGAGGATATGATGGGGATTTCAGTAAAACTTCTAGCATCGAAATACTAAATGTTGCCAGTAGAGACCTTGAGAAGTTGCCCAGTCCCTCCTCTGCCCTCAAACTGGGCCATCTCTGCTCTGAGGTGTTCATTGCAAGATGGAAATTAAGGCTCACATTACCTAGGGCTGAAACACAGCCACTTCTAGAGCAAAAAGCGTTACCTGTTCAATGTTGCAATGTGGCCGCACACAATGTCTCTGCTCTCCGGTAGAGAAGGATTTACCTCTCAGAAAAAGTGTCACCTCACAATACTCCCATGAGGAGAATATTCGCAAGTGCAGGACATGGCAAATAACCCTATCCTTCTTTTCTAAAAGGCTCCTTGTGATTTTGGACTCTGGTAGCAGCTGTCTTTGGAAGATCTCACTTTCTGTCTCATCCCTGTTTTTTCCAAACCTTGTTGGCTGATGTTTGACACCTAGGCTTTCTTTTGCAGGAAAGGACAATATTGCAGGGCCAGAAACATATGCAGCCATCATTGGTGCCAAGGAAGGGAAAGGATTTATGGGAAAGGCTGGCAGAAAGCGAGGAATTATTCCACATAGACTGAAAGAAAGACTTCACATTGAAATCGGGACCCCAAAGCACTAATCAAAACCAGATCCGGATGCCCTCTCCTAGTTTCTCCATAACAAGAGCTCCCCATCACCGGCAGCTGTAGAATCCTCCCTACGGCGGCTCCATTATCTGCCTAGCCCCATGCTTCATGCATTTTCCTGATGTGTTGAACACATGTATGCAGGTAGTGTGAATAATCACTAAAAAGCAATATGTTTTTTTTCCTGCCCTGTACCTGCCTGAGGGGCAGATTCCTCCCATTTTGCAGATCTCATTCATCCTTAAAGTACTGGTTCTTGCTGGGCACCAGAAAGCACATGCCTCAGACTTYATTTGGGAGAGATGAAATGTTGGTGCTGTCACCAAAAACAGTCTTCCCCTTGCAAATCTTCTTAGAGATGTACCTGTTTTTCTTAAGACTGGATCTTCTCCAGGAAGACTGTTCTCAGGTCACTGGCTATGACTATGACACTGAACATGATCCCCAGGGTGGAGGGGAGCCTGACTGATGCTGAAACTTCCTAGTACGGCAGGCAAGTTTCTCCCCAGCCTGGACTTGAACCAGTGACCATAAGGGCAAAATAAAAATCTCCCCCATCCTCAATCYCCTCTAGCCTTGCCAGCACACAGGGACAGCGGCTGTGTTTGCATTCCTGAAATGTAGGCAGGGAAGAGGGAATGCAAGCAGGGGAGGGCTGCAGAGCGAGGAGGGTCATCTCAACTCGTGCCCTTTGGCAGCTGGAGCGCACAACTGAGCAAAAACATTCCTGGACTCCCCAGGGGCCAGGAGGATCGGCCCAGGCAGAAGCGAGCTTTTTATAATGTCCTAATGAAGAAAAACTAGTTTCCATTTCCATAGCAGGCAGGCACAAGCCTGCTGCAGAGTGGCGAATGTCCCCTCAGTGTCCCGGTTGTGGTGATGGAGCAACGAGGGCGCTGTGGGTGGGCACTGAGCTGGTTCAGGGTGACGCCCGGGGCTAGGGGCATCACTGCTCCGCACCACCGCCCCAGTGATATCAGGCAGTGATGTCAGGAGGCTGCGGCTACTGTCCAGCTCGAGGCTGTTTGGCACAGGCTGAAGGAGAGGCAGCCAGGGCTTGGGATTCAGGCTGCGGCTGGTTCCTCTGCTCACCCSGGGCGTGGGCTCCCAGAGCGCTGGCTGCAATGGGCCTTGGACTTTCGACGAACTTTTGTGCTTTGGTGGGGATTCAGCGGGAGGCCAGAGCGGCCGCTCTGGTGGGGACTGGCAGGAGAGCGTGCCGGTGATGCTCACAGGCGATGAGAGACTGGGAGGAGATACCGCACACCAAGAGGACAGAGAAACAGCAGCTCTGCTTGGAAGAGACAACCGCTGCTGACTGCAACCCCACCTCCCCTAAGTCCCAGCAATAYGCAACAGGCATTTATGACAGATCAATGTCAAGTAACACCCATCTGCTAAAATAGAGGGTTTTAGTCTTCACAAGATGGCTGAACTACATTTCTAAGTTATTCAGAGAGATGATTGTGCCCTCCAAATTATGATTTACCCCATCATTTGGCTTAGGCACTGATTTTGCAATGGAGTGACATATTCCTGGAAGTCTTAGTTTCTCCTCCAGTCACTCCAGTAGTCTTAGCCTCTGAAGGGCTGACATTAAGCAAGATAACCCTCACCATCTCTTTTCTGTACTGGCCTCCTCACGGCCTGTGATAAAGGTCTTGAGAAGCGGTGTAAAACCAAATAGTTTTACAGGTGCCAGGAATAGTGGTAAGAAAACTACTGGGATAAATTTCCTCCACTGGGAAWTAGGTATCTCATTTGGTGCCAAAGGCTGAAACATCTGTTATTTGTGGGTGACTCCAAGGAAGTCTAGTTGACACAGGATTGTGAATTGCTCACAATGCTCACTCTGCCGCCGTATGCACAATTCCCTACCAAAGCTGTAACAGCAGGATTCGAATAGTCCATAAACCACAGCCCAAAACTCACTCAAGCTCTATGAGCTCCCAAAAATGAGCTTGGGGCATCACCAATACAATGGATTCCTGCAACAGTGGGCTGAGATTTCCTGAGAGCTCACACTCTACTCCCATGGGGACGCGCTTTAAGAGAAAGCTTTGGATCAGTGGGGCCAGGTCCGGAGAAGAGAGAGAAAAGCAGCCAGAAGACTGGAAGGACTGAACTCTCAGTTAAGACCACTCTGTTTTATAAAGTGAAGACCCAGAAGGACACTTCGGAAGAGCTCAAAAGTGCCTCACCAGGCTTGGAAAGTGTGTATGGATGGCAGAGGTATGTGCTATGCTATGGCCTTTGTCTCTTAAGTTATTGGTTGAGCTTTGCTGAACTAACCTAGTGGCCCAACTCTTTCTCAGCAGATTAGTGTCTCCTCACAGAAACTTGTAAAGGCAGATCCTACTGTATCAGCCAGGACTCACTTGTAGAACATGAATATCAGGCTTCTGAGTTGCCCCCAGGTTTGCACAGGATCCATGGGAAAAGCAGACRACTGTCCTGATGACCTTTGTGTCGCCACACAGAGACAGATGGTGGAGAAATGCATCCTAACATATGGAAAAGGAGCTCTCAGGGGAAGAAGCTCACTTAGCACCTTTCAGTCTCCTCTGGAAGCACAGGACCTATGTATAGGAACAGATCCCTGGGTCAGTGCCACTTCTTCACACTGCCAGCAAATGCCATAGAGGTGAGAGAGGTAAGACTATGAGAACTGGAAGCATAAGAAAGGACTCACACTGCTGCACATCAAATGGTACTTCCCTGAACTGCCTTTCCTTTCTGCAGGGTACCTTGGGTATCTTGCAGTACCCAAGGATAGCCATTTCCAAGCAAGACAGAACCTCAAATATCCAACCAGTAAGACAGCTAGGACACTTTCCGGAGTCTCTCCCTCATGTAAGTAGTTTCCATTTAAATGAACTGATGCTTAAGTACACCATCTCACAATATTGCAGACACTCTGTCTCTGGATAGCTGCTTGTATCAGCCTAATGTTTCCTGAACAAAATTATCTTCCAGGGAACTGAACTGGCAAGTGGAAGGGAAGGAAGAATTTCGAGATCAGATTTACATCAAGAAGCTCCTGTTGCTGATTCACTGATGATAAGAAGATAAAACCTATTTCCTTCACATCATCTGCAGATTACAGATGTTCTCCATTCCATATGCTGAAACTGCAGAAGAAGCTGAGAGCTGAACTGAAAAATGACCTGGAGAAATCTAAATAAGTCATCTTGCAACAGTGTAGTGACCGAAACATAYTTTTCCTTCCTGGAAAGAAGAAAATCATTCAGTCTTTCTTAGCCTTGCACMTTTCCTAACAAATCTGCATCAGTTGTAATAGGGAAGGCCAAACTAAAAAGCTACATTAGCACAAAACTGAGAGTATGCATCTGTCCTTGCCTAATTGAAAGCAAAGCTGAGTACAATCTGGAGTAGCTCCTTACAAWCACTGTAAAACTGTGTACTGCCAGTGTCTCAGCAGGACTTATCTGCGGTAAAAAGAGAGAAAAACTCTGAATGGAAAAGAAATATACCTTCAGGTCCTGAATGAAAACAAAGGGTCTGAAGCACCCAGCATCTGGCCATCAGGTGGGAAGAGAACACCTGAAAAAGTCCTGCTGCATCTTTAAAAAGAAGGTGGAGTTGGAAGAGAACCCTAAAACATCTAACAAGTGTCATTATTATATGGAAAAGAAGGAGACACGGAGAACTCTTCAGGACGCAGGTAGTTCAACACTAGTCATGGAGGAAATGTGACCAGGAAAGATGAGTAGATAGTTTTGCATTRTCTGTGTGGAGCATTTCTTTAAAACTCTGCTGAAGGTGGGTTTCATTATATATTTCAAGAAACCTGAGCTTGAAAGGGGATGCTGCCAGAAAACTGACAGCATTTTAACCACTGAAACCCAAACATGACAAGCCATAAAAGAGCAAGGTGCGAAGGCCTTAATATAACCATATCCAGGAAGAGTGTTCCCAAAGGCCATCAAAGGCTGGGATATCACTGTGGRTGCACTATAGCATTTCACCCTGAGAACAACATGTAACTAAGAGGAAATCTCTGTGATAAGGGTGATGGTATCCTACCAAAGACATAGCTACTGAAGTTTGCCCTAAGCTTTCTGGACTGCTTATGGCCTTCACGTTTGGTAAGAGTTCTCAGTACAAAGAGCAGAAGCTCTTTACAACAGGCTTATTAGAACTGAATCTGTGAGCGATTGCTCTCTGGYTGGAGGTTTCCGTCACAAGATCCATCCCTGCTTATTATTACTGGGGATGCCTGCCATCATCCTCAACACAAGAGCCAATAATTGAGAGGGCTAGGAAAGCTGAGTCCCTTGTCCCCCTGCAAGAGCTGAAGGCACACCAGATACAGTGTGGAGATGCACCTCTGGCAGGTGTTGGAGAAGAATTGCTCAAACATTGCAGATATTTCAAGTACGCAACTGTGATTGCAACTCCTAGCCTATATTAATTTCCCAGGCTAGCCTGGATGAATTTCTATGCCTTCAGCCTGACTTTCAAAGCTCTGCCTTAAACCAGATGGAAAAGACCTGTTAGCTCACCCATTGCTCATCTCTTTGTCAGCAGCAGATGACACATTGTCATATGTGAACCCAASCTGACTTTTAAGAGCTCCAAGCAATGAAATTTTCACCTCTGCCCTCAAGACTCCCTTCAACCTTCTCAATGAGTCCTTCTGTTCAGGAAGTAAGTAGAAGTCATATAACTAGTAGCACGAACAAGCACAAGCCCAATACTCACACTCTAAAAATATCGTTAGGTAGTAACTTGCCCAAGCTGGATCTTCAGAGGATGAATCTCACCTGAACTTGAAAACAGAAAATACTTCTACTGGTTTTATAGAGAAAAAAATACGACTACTGGTCAATTTTGTCCCCAGAGTTACCTTTAAGGTGCTTCACTTTCATATTTACCTGGGGATCATTTCCTTAAATACCTGTCTGGATTATCTTCTTGCCCTTAAAAAGTAACCAGACCAGTTATCTCTATCAACATAAAAACTATCTCCATAAATGAACCAGCTGTGCCCATTCAACAAGAAAATAAACTACATTCTGCAATAACAGTCCTACAGGCAGGCAGGTGCTAACAGCTTTCAAATCCTACTAGAGTCAACAGTATCTTTGGGTTTTTGACCTCACAGTCTTCAGATGACTGGAGCAACTGGCTTGCACTGAGTGAATTAGGTGTCCAAAGGCCTATGATGCTCTGGACCTCAGGGCCTACAGAAACTTGCACAGCATCTTGCATACATTTGCCCTTTTAGGCTAATAAGAATTACAAAATAACCTGTGAGTTCACTGAGGTGGTGTTGAAAAGGCATTTTTATACTTTGTGTAAAAGAAGCAGTTTCACAGGAAAAGCGCTGTGAAGAGGACCGGGGTTTGGACAACAAAGACAGTAAAGAGAGCAAGGCTCTATGAAAAGACTGTCAAGACATGCCCACTGACTCCACAAGCATAAGTTTAAGATGCCTCTTCAAGCTTAACCTGCTGACCAGAGTCTTTCTGCACCCATGGGAAGCTCAGATCTTTCTGCAGGTTTAGCTTTAGGCAGGTGTGGCCCCTCTGCCAGAAGCTGGTGGTCATAGGGTAAGGACTGGTGGATAGTTAGCACTTATTGTGGAAACATCCCAACAGCCAGGAGAACCACCAAAATATGCTGAGAAATGGCTTCCTTGGGAGTAAATGTGTCCACATCAAACCATCAAGAGCCTTAAATTTCTGCAGACCCATTATGCCTGCTCCTACTGGGATTAACTGGGAGCCAGTGGATTGACATAAACACTAAGGGGTCCCCTTAGATCACTAGCATCAAAGAACCACTTCAAACACAACATCTTGCTGAGAGTTGCCTTGGCTACACAGCTGAAGGAATAAAGAGAGTTTCTTGCGGGGGGAAGTGAGGAGAGATGCAGTGAAATGCTTCCTGGATGGGCTGATGGTTCAGACATAACCTATGCCTGGTGACCRTGGCAGGCCCAGGGCTCAGGACAGAGCAGCCTGGTCTGCACCCCGCTGCCAGCTCCACGCTCTGTCCCGCTGCAGACTCCAGCATGAAGGCTTCATTAAATGGGTCTGTTGGGTCCCAATCTTAGGAGACTCCAGGGCAAGGGGAAAATTTATCCTCTTTTCCCCCTTACTGGCAGAGCTGCTTCATGCATTTTGCCACACCTGTCCTGAGGATAAAATGATAATACTGGTCTTTCTACCTGCCAAAAAATCCTACATGACCTACATATCTAAAAACTTACAAAACCTACCAAAAATCTTACATAATGACCTATGTGGTCATTACTCAGGCTGTCAGTAATTCCTCCAGGCCAACTCTTGGAATCATCTTTGACCTCTAAATGCACCACGTATCCAGGTCCTGATGATTCTTGTTCCTCAGTGCCAGAGGCTGTTTCTCTTGTCTTTGGCCTGCCATGTCTTGATTTGCCACCTCTTCCCATCTCAGCTCATGTCTCTGGCTTTTCCAAACGCTGACTGTGGCTGGCTGAGCAGAGAGAAGTTGCCAAGCTCCCCACTCACCTCTGTACCCTGTCATCTTCTCTTCCACCAACATCGCAAGGCACCGCAGCCTGCACGGGCATCCCCCAGCCCTGCTGTGTGACCTTGTCTTGCCTGAGATGGATTGACAGCTCTCAGCAAGCTGAAACCTGTTTAACCCTTCACTGGGATATCTCTAGCTACTAAGGCCACCAGGGTATTTAACTGCTACTGGCTTAGACTATCCAGAAAAAAAAAAAAAGCAACCAATCTCCAAACACTGTGTAAGTTCATATCCATGCAGCTGGGGGATGTCAAGAGTATCTTGCCTCTATCTCCTTTCTTCCCTCCTGTTGTTTGATATGCTCAGCTGCTGTATCTTATTTCTCAGCCCTCAGCAGGAGATGATAGGTAGGTTGGTCATTAAAACATTATCTGATCTTTACGTTGATACCTATGTGCCAGTTGTAAGCAGAACTATTGAATGGAAAGGGAGATTTGCGTGTGCTGCCTGGAACCTATTCTGCCCCCTGACACAAAAATGCTCTGTGTGAGTCTGCACACATGAAATGTTTGTGCGGGTGTGTGTGGGTGTGTGAACATGGGTACATGTGTGCATACGTTCACATGCATATCTGCCCTGAGTGATAATCTTGCAGCTCTGCAGCCCACACTAARAGACAGGTGCGTTCAGTCAAATTCTACTTTTATTTATGTCTGACCTWGAATTTGCACTACTAAGTGCTTGGTAGAAAACAGATCAGATCAGAAAACAGAACAGATCTGCTCTGTGACAGAGCACAGGTGAAATGAGCTGCAACTATTCTTAGCAGCTCGTCCCACTGAGCAGAGGAGGAACAAGCATAGTGGAGATTGAGCCTTCCTTCTCCCCTCCCCAGACTGCTCCCAACTCTCCCAGTTTGGATGAAGAGCCTTGGAGCTACAGCCACTGTAACTATTCCTGCAGCTGCTCCTATGCCTTGGATGCAGCTGGGCATGCTCATAACTGAAAAGCATGAGAAGCCTTTTGATGCTGTGAGAGTAAAACTTCCAGTGGACGTTAGGAGGAAGCAGAGCACTGTGCTATGCGCACAGGCTGCCAGGAATGGGGATGCAGCCTGTTTGCCACCCCTCCTTYTCTCTTTCCTCCCTGGCTGTACTGACTTACACATGCCAAACTTGGCAAGAGAAAGAAGCTGGGGGTATCCTGAAGCTGGCTTGCACCAAAACTACCCAAGCTATCCTGCCCTTTTCTACTGATTCTGATGGGATGGGACAACTCACACCGCAGACATGTAAATGCTTCCAGCCACATGGGACTGTATTTCTGATTGAAAGGCCAAAGCCACAATAGTCATCCGAGCACAGGATGCTTGTGCTTAAATATCGACAGGAGCAGGCGCACGGGCTTCCTCTAKCATCCATCCCTCAGACTTGCTGAGGCTCCCATTTAAGGTCAGCCTCTGTTCTCAGTTACAGTCTACAAACTCTGGAAGGTCTCCCTTGGTTTACCTGGAGTCAGTCCAGATTTACAGCAGTGCTCATGTGGTCAGGATCTGGTCTGTCACATGTGCACACGCGCACAGAGCCACGTCTTTTCTCCAGTGAACTCTGCTAGCACCAGGCAAGAATTTCATTTGGATCAACTACTTAATATTCTAGCTCCTTCCTTCGAAACCAGGCTGCTGAAAAATCTTTCTAGCCAAGGCCCCTCCTTTCCTGTTTGAACCACTCCATCCCTCCCTCCCGCGTAGACAAACACCACAAAAAGCCAACTTTCTTGCACCTGATGGATTTCACCGTCTTTTTTTTTCTATTATTGTTGTTATTGTTGTAGAAACTTCAGATCAAAAGAAAAAATGGAGTTTTTCCAGTTTATGATCCGAGGCTTTGCAGGCCTGTTGCTACTGGCTTTCACCTGGACAGCTCGGCAGCTCTAAGCAGCTCTGCCACGTGCTGCACAAAGCCCTTGCTACTCGTCACTGGATGGATCTTTCCCCAAACAACATGTGTCTGCAGCCCGATGTGTGCAACGTGTCCTGCTCCCATGACCCCTGCCCTAACCCTCACCTCGGCTCTAACCCCGCRCACCCCGGCCTTGGCGTGGAGCTGCCCACCTGCCCCACCACGTCCCAGACRCTATCCCGCAGCTGCTCCGTGCCTGTAAAACCCGGGCTGCGTCACACGCGCCCAGGCAGCGAGGGAGAGAGCGCTATGAAAGAGAAAGAGAGGGGGGAAAACACGCCCGGCAATGATAAAGCCTGCACCGAAAAGGAGAAGCAGGAAACTCGGGCTCCCTCAGCACGTCTCCTCCGCCTACTTCCAGCTGACGCAGCAAAGACGATTTTCTTAGCGCTAATTCTGTGCCCCCCTCCTTCCCTTCTGGTTATCATTGGCTCGTGGTTTCACGAGGAAACTTGCCAAGTCTTGCTTGCTTTCTAGAAAGAGAGAAGGAATGAGAGGAAAGAAGGAAATATTTGACAACCTTTGTTTTTCCATGTGCCTCTGTAGGGCAGYAGGCTCCAGCTTGTGCCCTCCTCTCCTCATAGAGCTCAGCCTGACCTTGCTGTCTCAGCAGCAGGAAGTCTGGCAGAGCACAGGAAAGAAGGATGGAAAGACGTGGTCTATTTCAAACAAAACTTAAACAAAACAAAACAAAAAATCCCCAAAACACACAGAATCCTGAAGCCTGTGCCATAAATGTAGCTCATTCATGGTTTTTACCAGGAATGTCAACTCCAGCAGTGAAGTTTGGCTTTTGGTAAAAGGACAGTGCGTCTATTGTGTCCTTTCACAGGAACCACCCTGTCAATACTTACACATCAGYCTACCAAAAACGAGTAAGGCCAAAGCCTTTCAAACCCTGAATTTGCYTTCATTTCTGACCTCTTCACAATCCAGGCGCACAGCTTGCACAGCAACTCCAGCATTTCTCAACATGTGTATGCCCAATTTACAGATGGGGAAACTGAGGCATGGTGCCTAGAGGCACCACATAAAACAGCTGGCCTGCGGAGAAGCCAAGTCTGGCCTCCCAGCCCTGGGCTCTCTTGCAGTACTGCTTATTGCRTCTCCACCACGACTGTAAGGAGGAAAGCATCTGTGATTCAAACTGCGCCAGTGCAAGAGCAGAAATAGAGAGAAATGCAGTTTGATCTCTGTCCTTGCCACTGTCACATAGTTTATTTTGCAGAGTGCTGATTCTTTCTCCACGGTTCCCAGCTTAGGGCCAATTTTGGTCATTGATAGATTGTACGGCCAGGCCAGCTTCCTCAGCACACAGTCCCCGCRTTGCCGGCCAAACTGGCAGAGGCCAGAAAGTTCAAGTCAAACTTCATTTCTTTCCTTGCCCCGTTGCCTAGAAACACGCCTATGAAAATATACTTTGTTCTTAAATGTTACCAGTCAAATGCCAAGAGTTTTTCCCTCTCCCATCCTCAGGAATTCCTGATTTATTTTTTATTTCTTTATGCAATCTCACAAATCTCCAGAGAAGCTCGCGGGTCTCTCATGGCTTCCTGCAAAAGCCTTTCCAATTGAGGCTCATTTCCCTGCTCTGGACAAGTGCGTTGAAAAGATGCCCCTGCGGTGCTGGGGAGTCTAAACTGGAACGCAGGTGGTGTTCGGGGTTTGTGTTTGCAGCAACCCTGCAATCTCTTCCCTATTCCTCAGTCACTCAAAGGATGCTCATGATCCCAAGGCAACCAAAAGCCAACTGGTTTCAAGGGGACCAGCCAAAGAATTCACCCAAAGCACCTGCCAAGGGACCAGATTCGCAGGGAAGAGGTGGCTGGAACAAAAGGAGATTCATGCAGGGAGCCAAGGCCGAAGCTCCTTGGTCTGCAAGGGGCACCCTCGCGATGTGCCCGAGGATCAGCCGMGCTCTCCCAGCAGCCGCTGCAGTTTTGCTGCATAACCGACTTTCCCGATCACGCTGCCAGGCTCCCAATGTGTGCACACACACACACAGAGTAAATAAACACCGCGGGTGACGCGCCCGGGGATGCTYTGCATAGTTCTGCCACCAGTGGGTTATTGCAGTTTCCTGGGCTCTGAGATAGGAAATCGGCTCCTGTCTCACCCGYTGCACCCCCCGGCAGCCTGCACAGGTTTCCCTCTGAAACCTCACCCCTTCCTGCTCCCTTTCAGCAGACCAAGCTCAGCTTTGTTGTTTCTGGCCAATTTTAAAAGAGGTTGGAGATGTTCTGCCATTTGGAGAGGGAGAAGTTATACATATATATATGTATATATGCAGAGACAGAATTTGGTTTTGCTCTGCAGGATGAAACATAACAACATAACCACTGCCTGCAAGCAGCAAAGGAGGAAAATAGTAAAAGCAGCAAGATTTATTAGGTGCYGGAAAGGAGAAACGGATTCCCATTGCGCCAGTATAAGCAGAAGCCTGCTAACAAGCAAAAATGACTTTTTCCTGGAGAAAAAAAAAAGTGGGGATTTTCTTTTTCAAATTAGTTCCTCTGCTCCCCTGGACACCAAGACATCCTCCCTGCCTTCCCTTCATGTGGTGAGAGAAATACAGAAGTATTTGAAGAAGTAGAGTGTTTGGGCCCTAGCAAAACTTAGAGGATCCAGAAACGGGAGCCAGGCAAGCGCCAAAGCGAAGGAGCGCTTTCCTTCAYGCTGTTGTCACGTGAAAGGCACAAAGATTTCCGAATCTTTGCTTTGCCCCAGTGCTACCACGCCAGCCTTCATGCTGGCTATTAGTATATCCTTTTGGATTGTCCTCATCTTCATTATSTCTGCATTCATGGCTTCCCTCTTCCCCATGCACCTGCTCTCTTCCCCTCCCAGGGTTAAAATCCATTGCCCAACAAAGCCCTCCAGGAGCAACCAGCCGGGAAGAGCAGCGGGCTGCGACAACCACAAGGAGAAAGCGGGAGGCTGGATTTGCCAGCAACAAAACCCGGGGCTGGCTGAGGTCTTGGGGACAGGGCAGAGGGCTGCAAAGGGGGTCCCTGCACGAAAAGCTCCCTTTTATCTGACGCTGCAGAGTCCGGCTTGGTCCCCAGAGCAAGGTGGAGGGTAGGGGCAGAGAAAGGAGTCAGGGATCAGGGACAGGGTGGGGACTAGGATACAGGAGAGACAAAAAGGAGGCAATCTGGGAGGAGGGATGCGGCAGGGACTAAAAGGATGGAACGTGGGGGGATGGGGCTGGGATGCAGCTGGGACTAAAAGGGTTCATCTGGGGAGTGTGGGGTGAGGGGGTAAAGCTTTCTGTGTGGGATGCGGCAAGCCAGGCATCGGAAGGGATGGGAAAGGGCTGTTAACTGAAGCAACAGGAGGGACGACCTGGGCATGGATGGAGGGATGGACTGGGGAAAGAGCCAGGAGCATGGAAAAGCACCAGGAAAGATGGAAACTGAGCTGGGGGGATGAGGGGTGGAAGCGCATCAGGAAAGATGGACAATCAGCTGGGGGAGGGGAGAGGGATATGGAAGAGCACCCGGAAAGCAGGCAGGGGSCACGGAAGAGTGGCTGGGGCTGTGGGGGGTGGAAGAGCAGCCGGAAGGACGGGAAGGGATCCRGAACGCTGACACAACCACGGGAGGCATGGAAGCGCTGCCGGGCGAGGGGCGGCAGAGCGCAGAGGCGGCTGCAAAGAGGCAAAGGCAACGGCGCTGTGCGTGCGAGCGACGAGGCGAGGGCTGCAGACGCGGCCGGAGAGCCGGGAGAGCCGCGGCGGGCGCGGAGGAGCGCCAGGAAGGCGGGGAGGGCAGCGGGGAAGGGCGGCGGGCAGGGCACCACTCACCCGTCTTGGCCTGCTCGCGGTAGCTCTTCTCGCTGAGGCAGACGGCGGTGCCGTGGAGCAGCGCGTGCAGCGGCTTCTCCTCGCCCTGGCGCGGCAGGCAGCGGAGCCCGCGGGCGCAGCGCTCCGTGTAGACGCCGCAGGGCTGCCCGGCGGGCAGGGCGCACGTGAGGCAGCAGCCGCAGCCCGGCTCCTTGACGAGCTCGCAGCCCAGCGGCGGCGGCGGGCACAGCGAGAGCGCCTTGCCGTCGCACGGCTCGCACTGCACGAAGGAGCCGAGGCAGCGCGAGAGCCCCGGGCAGGCGCCCAGCAGCACCACGAGCCGCAGCAGCATCGCGGCGGGGATGCCGCGCGCGGGGGCGGCCGCTCGCCCTGCTGGCTTCTTGTTCTTTCTTTTTTTTTTTTTTTTTCCTGAGCTCTCTCCTTCAGAAAATTTCAAAAAATATAAAAGCAGCAAAAACTGAACAAAAAAGCAAGCAAGAAGGGAGGCGAAGGGGCGGAAAGCGGAGCCCCCGCTGGCGAGCGCCCCGCGCTCAGGTTTATTCTCGGTGTGCGAGACCCTTCTGCTTTTGGCGGCTTTGGGCGGGGGGCTTGTCTAGGTTTGCTTTTGTCTTTTTTTTTTTTTTTCCTTCTTTCAGGTCTTTTTTTTTAATGCCTCAAGAGGGGGCAAATCCCACCGCGACCGGCGGGAGGGCAGAAAGCGAGGGGGAGGGAAGGAGCGGGGGGGAGAGGGAGAAGGGGCAGCAACAGGTTGCAGGGGGAGGCGTGAGGTTCAGGGGGGAGGGATGGCAGTTTCACCCACTCACACTCACACTCACACTCCCCAAAGGGCTGGGAGGAGGCAGGCTGAGGAGGGAGCAAAGTTCCTTGAAAACCAGTGTCCTGCTATATTAATGCATCAAAGCAGCCAGGAGCGGGGAAGGGGGGGAGGCAGGAGAAGGGATCGGGGATGCGAAGCTCCCCTTCCCGCCCCCTTCTTCTGCAGGAGGAGAAAAAGCCGCTCCCGACGCAGCCCCCGCTGCTGGGCAGCTGGGGATGAAGCAGAGTTGTGTTTCGATCGGCTCTGTTCAACCCTCCCGCCTTCCTCTTCCAAGGTTTGCAAAGGAAAAAAAAAAAAAAAAAGGTAAAAAGAAAAAAAAAAGGCAAAAAGTTTTCTGCAAAGTTGGAGTATTTCGTTGCAAAGTCTGCAGAGGAGCGGTTAAAAAAAAAAACGGGGGAAGAGAAAAAAAAAGGAAAAGAGAGGAAAAAAAAATCCACTTTGTAGATCTCCCAACACTTTTCCCCTGGAGAAGTTTCTAAAGAGACTGAATACTGCAGAACAGGCTGTCTTTTAAATAGACTGCCCCTGGCTGCCTGCCAGCCCCTCGCTGCAATTTGAGATCCCAATGACACCTCAGCTTGACTAGGTGCCAGCAAGTAGGGCCCTATCAGTGCGCGCCCGAGCCCGTGGGGGTGGGGAGCGCAGCTCCTGACTTCTGCGCTTCAAACCCCGGGCAGCGATCAAGGATAATATTATGAGGAGAGACAAGGGGAGGAGGGGGAAGCCGAGGATGGGGAGGGAAGAGAGAAGGGAAAAAAAAATAATAAGAAAAAAGTTGGGATCCTCACGGTTTGCAAAGGAAGGGAAGCGGTTGCGATGGGGCTGCCGGGAGAGGTCGGCGCGCGGGCTTAGGGGTGGGTGGCCCCCGATGCTGCGGGCCGTGCCCGGTGCCGGCGCTGCTCGGCGGGGCGCCCTGGCGCGGCGCGGGGGCCGCTTCGCGCACCTCAACGAGGTCGGAGAGGTGCGAGGAGCCGGCGATGGCTGGAAGGGGGCCCGGGCGCGAGGCTGCCGCGGTTGCGGCGCCCTGCGCGGCTCTGCCCCCTGCCCTCGGCGGAGCGGCTCCGGGCACCCCGCGGCACCCCCCAGCAGCGAGGGTAGCGCAGCGCGGCAGCCTGCGCGGCTTGTAGGGACCGCGCGGGACTCCTGCTCGGAAAAGTTCCCTGGTGCTCAGGGCATGCCAGAAAACAAGGGGAGTTCTGCCATGCAAAGTCCGATCTGCACGTTTTAGCTCGTTCTTTCTCTGCCTCTTGCCCTGCACAAAGTGGGGGGAGACRGAAAGAAAAACCCAGAAAGTTTGCAGCGCTCATCCTCTGCCCTGGACAGTTTGGGGGTTGTTGTCTTTTGTTTCGYTGCGGCATTCCTAAGGGCTACAGATCTCCGGGACGTGGTCCTTCGCACTTGCCTCCCTCAGTGCTCATTCATTGCTAGGAGCCAGGAAGCCGCAGCRTGGAGAAGGGAATCTCCCAAATCGCCTCGTGCAGCCCCGTGGCCTGCCAAGGCGGCCGTGCACCGGCGCCGTGCACCTGGAGCAGCCGGGACGAGCAGCCGGGCTGGGAGCAGCGGCTGATCCAAGCGCTGGCAGTTTGCTCCCCGGTGCAGCAAAGCCCGCGCCACCAGGGCACGGGGAAATTAAAAGGGATCCGACGGTCCTGGGTGAGGTTTACACGCAGTTCAAGTCAGCCTCCCCCCTTCCACACATGCACACACTCCTCCAAAGCCGCCTGTTCCTCAGGTTTCTTTTTTAGATCAGTCATCTATGCAGCTGCATTGCATGGATTTTGCCACTAGAATGCACCCTTATCTATGGTAAGAGGACGGGTGGTTGCTTAAAAGCATTAACTCCTTCTTTGCCAACATTTCCTCTCCTAAGGGTCTTTTTTTTGTGCATTTCGAATATTCCTTGTTTTAGCCCCTTCCTAACCCCGTGTGGATCCTGGGGCAAAAGTCAACTCACTCCTGTCTTTTTTTTTTCTCCTTTTTTTTTTTCCCTTTTCTTTTCCGTGAAAATATTTTTTTCCTCTATTAAGATTTTCCAGGGTCTTTATTTGATACTGCCAAACTATCTGCTTAGATCACAGTTAACTGCCTCAAATTCGGCACCATAAGAGCAACCCCCTAGGATATTATCTAGAACTGTTTTACATGGTCTCTCTAGTTGATGCTTCCAACAGCCTGCCTATAGCCTGCCTCCTGCCTTGCTTTTTGTAAGAACCTGCCACTGCTCTGACGGGCGCTTTGCCTTCTCCTCTGGAGATACGAAGTACTTCCTGAGACGGAAAGTTAATAAGTTAAGAAATAGTGTGCCCTGTAACTGGTGCAAAGACAGCAAGAGTATCTGGAGGGCTGAAGGGAGGGTTTTACTCCCACTCCAAGCGGTGCACGAGACACAAATGGTGAGGCGTGGAGAGCACGGCCTCCACGGGGCCCAGCCGCAAGCTCTGGCACTGCAGACCTGGGCACGGCTGGACTGCCCAAGGGCAGAGATCCTGTGAGGGATCCCTGTGGAAGCTGCTCTAAGTCAGGTCTGGCCAGGAACTTTTTCTAGGACTTTCAGAGCAGACCAAAAGCAAGATGGTGCCAGCATGTGTTGCAGCCGGCCTCGTTTCCCTGCTGCGCCGTGCCGTGAGGCTGTGCTCGGCTTTCCAGGCAGGAAACTGTGCCTGGAAACCAGTTGTCAGTCATGAGATGTGCAAGTTTTACCCATGAGCTGCTTCTGTGCAGCTCCCACATTTTTCTCCATTTTTTTTTCCAAAATGATAAAAGTAGCCTCTGCCAGGAGGCTCTTGGGGCTACTGCAAGTCCTGAACAGCTTCCCTGGCAGTTGGGATGGAGTTGCACATGAATGCTTGGCATATGCCATCCGTGCCCCTCATGGGGGCTGCCTCGCTGGCATCTTTTGCCAGCACTCCAAAAAACATCACCCTGGTAAAGAAACAGCAACAGGACAGTGTGTATCATACGACTGCTTATGAGCTATAGGAAAAACTGCACCTAACAAGGATATTTCTCTCAGCTTGTGCTCTTCCAAGGAAGATCACAATAATGTTTTATAAGACCTTCTTTCTTATTTTTCTTATTTTGGGGGAGTGAACAGACAGCATTCAGATGAAACCAAGGTTTCTATTAGTGTCTTCTAATGTAATTCATTTCTATAGACTCCATGTGTWATTTATGGTTCTTTGTTGCAAAAAGAAAATTATTTGGAAAGCAGTTACCGTTCTTTGCATCTCAGATGCGTCACGCTTCATTATGGTACTCCTCTGTAATGTGCAAAAGCACTGACTTTCCTGGGCTTGATAAAGAGCATGGAACATATGCTTTAATCAGTTTGGGCTAATCTGTGTGTTTTGGAGTCACTTGGAACATCAAACAAATTCAGGCAATCTGGAAAGATTAAGAGCTGAAGTACAGATACACCAGTGAGATTTTTTTTTCCCTTGCTCCAAAACCACTGTCCAGTTTGTGTAGATCTGAAACTTGTTAGGAAAATAATATTTTTACAGGAAAATACACACATACATATATATATTTGCATGCAAGCAATAAAAARCACCAACAGGTGGTGAAATCTGGTGCCTGGAACTGAAACATCATTATGAAAAACACCAGTATTTCATCCTTGGAGTAAAAATCCCCGAGGAAAAATGACACATAGCAAAATTGGAAATGACTGGGCAAATCTGAGAGGCCACCTGGACAGGAGCGCAGAAAAGGAAGACGGAGAACAGCAGGTATTGACATTTAGCATTGGGATAAAATGTGGCTTCTTCCCAAGACATTGGTTGTTTCCCTGGACAGTGCCCCTTGAGACCCAGAGCCTTTGCGAGGGGGAGCAGCTCTCACGCAGCCCTGTGCAGCTAGCAGAGCAGCGGTGCAGTGGGGAGTGTAGTAGAGCTACTAAGGGCTAGGTGGCATACTGGATACACTGCATAGTCACCTCCAAGGACTTTCTTCCACATCCAGCAAAGGCTGAATGAAATTATCTCTTTGCAGGCAGCTTTCTGTGTCATTAAAAAAACAAAGCAACCGATGCTTCCAGTGAAGACAGCATCAATGTTTTGCTTTCTAACATGCCTCCTGGGGGTATCAATTTTAAACCGCATGTAGAAATGGAGTCTCCCCTCACCAGATCAGTGTCTGGGTGTTCTGCATGGCTGGGTTGGCTCTGTTTCACATTACCAAGGCTCGGTGGCCAAGATTTCCTGCAACAACTGATGACTAGAGTGCTTCCATGCTTGTGTGGCCCACCTGAGTCACCTTAAGAGGTCAGGGGACTCAGCAAGTGAGAAACACCAGCTCCTGAGCATTATGAGGCACTTGGAGTCTTTCCGAAGTACCAAAGTATAAAGTCTATGCAGAAGTCTAATGTGGACGTTTAAATGATAGTGGCAGAAATTGCTCTCGGGACAAATTCATCTTGCCTGAACACAGAAGAAATAATTTTCTTCTGCTAACAGGAAAAGACAGATGTTTCATCATGAAAGGCCAGCAAAGGTTCCCCTTTGCTCCTCTATGGATGGRGCTGAGAGCAGAGATCTTTGTGCTGCTTGCACTTCTCCAAGTGCCTGAACGCAGTSCCTGAACGTGGGCCGAGCTGCTTGGCGCCTCTCCCAGCACACGTGCGCGGCCCAGCACTGCACGGCACGCAGTGACCTGCTCCTTGTCCCAGCAGGCAGCGGGCATGAGYCTCAGCACAGGGACATGCTTCCCTGGGACATCAGGGAAGTGTGTTTTGGCTTCAGGGAGGAGGCTGGCATTCTTTCAGGGACTCCAGGCAACTGGGGAGAAGTTGCAAAAGCCACTTTGGTTTCCCTATCTGTGCAACAAATGAGGCTTCTGTATCTCCAAGGAGACTAGGTAGGTTTAAATGGCTGTCTTGGAAAGTGGTTAGAGATCTTCATGTCACTGCTCTGCAAGCTTGAAATAGCCTTATGATTCTTTCACTTTCTACCTCCACCTTCCCCCGCTCCTTGCTACCCACATTCTTTTTTTGTTATTAATTGTTTTAGATTCAGACAATGCCTCTCCTTTGGCCTCAGGCAGACACACTGGCTGAATCACTAAAACACTTTAACACACATCTGCTGAGGCAGCAAAAACCAGTATCTCTCTCTTTTTTTTTTTTTTTTTCCCCTCTCTCTCTGCCTCTCCAGTATCACAGTCAAAAGGTGACYGAGGCACTAAGTAAAACTGGAATGGGCTGAAAAGGGAAAGTGCTCCCAGCTGAAGTGCAGAAAACACCTGCATCTAATAAAAACAAATGAGAAACATCATCAATAACCRAAAGAAAAAAAATGCTATAAATAAGAGTATAAATTCAGATGGTCTCTGGGAAACTTGAACAGATGCCCTAGTTTGCTGTCTTCTGGAGGTATTGTGTAATTATTTACCTTGTAGTGCATTAAAATACAGGGGATTGCTGCATCTCTCTGGCATATGGAAAGAAGCTATCGAAAAGGTGCTGTGCAACTGGATACCATGGTAAGGGGTAACCCAGAAATACATTAGAGAGTTACTGTTGTGGGAGGGAGGGCACTGCCTGGAGGAAGCAGGTGTCATCAGAAAGATATTCCTTTCTGTCCCTTTAAGTTTTGCAGGGTTTGCATCTGACAAGAGTATTTAGGTGAGAAAATATACTAGGATTTCTCAGAGAAAGCAGAGGTCCTTTGCAGCGCGTGCTGGCTRTGATACCGAGGATGCACTTTGTGGGCTGCCTCTGTAATCACGTGTCTGCACTGCCTGGCCCTGTGAACTGGCAGGGAGCAGCGGTTTGCCTGGAGGAGATGCTCACGCTCGCTGTGATCAGCAGCTCCCTCCAAGAGCTCGCTGTCAAGCCTGCTGTGCACGTTCGTTTCTTAACCTTTGCACAGCACCCGAGGAGCTGGCGTCAATACAACCTCTTGGGCCCTGCTGTTCTTTTTTTTTTTTTTTTTTTTTTTGGTGTGTGTATATCACTCTGGATTCTCTCCTGAATCAATAGCTGTGCGTAAACCGAGATGGATTTGTGGTTTTCATTTCCTTTTGCATTGCCACTGGTCTGGAAATACTCATGTCAGATCAGTATCTCCACAGAGAACACACCAAAACACCTTTCCAAGACAGCTGGGGAGGTGCAGCCCACCGAGGGCCATGCARGGTGGGTGTCTGACTGCACCACTGACATGAGAGAGTATGAGTGGTCTGGATGGTTCTTAGAAATAAGGATGTTACCGCTACAGCCTAACAGTGAAGACAGTTCACAAAGCAGGCTGCCTTTTCTGCAGTAATTGCAGATRTTCTCAGGAATACCCAAATTACTCTGAGAGTTGGGGATAGGAGCTGTCTGCTCCTTTGCTAGCCCTTTTGGCTAGGGAAAACTTCTCCTCCTTTTGACTATTAGATTTCTGTGTCTTGCAGAGCTTTCTGTTGTGAGGTCGATGTCTCTGTATGCCCTCCTTTAACAAGTACCCACAATGAGTAGAACAATTGTTTGGTGCAAAGGAGGATTAAGAACTTCATCAGTCAAATTCAGATTGCAATTTAAGCTTTTGGCTTCCCTGCTGCAAAAGATAGAAGATCTGTCTCCATCTCATTCCAGACACACATAAGGAATTTCATCCATGAAGGTCTGTGGAGTCCTCCAAAGCTACACATGTAGCATTTTGAGGCTCCTCTTAAGCCAGTGGAGACAGGAGCTTCTGTGATGGGGACAAAGGCTCATCCAAGACTGGATGGAGACAGACACAAATCACAGAGGCCCACAAACAGTGCTTGGATACCTCCTCTCTTCTTAGCTGCCAATAACTGGCCTGGATGTGGGCTTATGATTATATCCCTTAAGTAATTCCCTGGACTTCCCCTTACCCTTACTGTGTGATTATTCATAGTTATTTTCTAATGGCTGTCCTGCCACTTGTTTTCTTTCTGGCTTTCTTCTTCTTCCGAGTAATGAAAACACATCAATGGCCCTTTTCCAAGAGCAGTTATTAAAGCAGTTACCCCCGCCTATCCCCCCTCCCCTCATTTAAAACCTATCAAGCTCCATTGGATTTGTGGCCAGAATTTGCGTTGAATTACTATTTTGGGGTTGCCAAAAAAAGCAGAACCAGAAAGTTTGGGGGRAAAAAAAGAAGAAGAGAGAAAGTTATAATCTTCCCAGATCACTATTAATTATATTTACAATAATTACAGTGTTCCAGACAGCTACASTGCTGACAAGCAGGAAGATCAACTTTTGCAGGGGAACCTGTGCATGTGTTCTGGCCTTTGCTTTGCCTTGAGAACAAGCTCCTCATGTTGCACAGCTGATGCTGGGACACCTCCATCCCCAGTGAGCTGGAGACAGCATGTAAGAGCAGAAAGGGCTGATGGTTTCACATGCAAAGGCAGAACTCACTCCCCTGAGTGGGACCTAGCTCGATTTACCAAATTCCCTCCTCCTCTGGGACCAAATTTCAACGCTGCGTTTTGTTAACGCATTCCTGTGACAAAAGGCAACAAGTCCAGAGCATGGTGSAGGGTGAAGGCAGGATAAAGGGGAGGGACTGTCTACGACTGCCTAGGAAAGGCAAAAAGGAATTAAGAGACACCTTTTCCCTCTTGCAGACTGAACTGTGTCTAATTCAGATTTTCAGGCAAAGAGTGCTTGCATCGATAGGTGTAGCAGATGAACACAGCAACTCTGAGCAGCCCCTTCAAGTTGAAGCATTACTGATTTGTCCAGAGGGATCTAGAAATTGCCAAAGAGCAGAGACATCGAAAGGCACATGGCTGATCAGACCTTTCAGAGGTCCCCATTCTCCCCACCAAGTCTCCTGTGGCCTGCCATAGTGCTTTGTTCCCTGGCAAGTCTCTCCCTTGTACCATGGCTCAAGTATCTCCTATCATTGCTTGTGCTTAACACACCCTACTTAAAAACTATCCCAAGCTAGAGGTGTAGGGAACTAAATATTCACTAGAAGCAAAACCTCAAAGGCATCAAAATAGCATGTTTTTGTCAGTGACCCAGTTATCTGTATTTTCAGAGCTGTTCTACCTCAGACCATCAAAAGCCTTGGATCCCACATATTCACACCTGGCATGTGATAGTTTATCCCTTACACTAAATGTCTTCCCAGAAACTACATGTCATGTAGAGCACTAAGTGAAGAGCAGAAACACCCACTTATCAGTGGGGGAGCATTTTTATGCAACATCCGTTTCAGCTCTAGCCTGTGAATTCTGATCCTCAAGAGTAAGCTAAAACAATACTCACTCTTGAACTAAAATTCATAACTCTCCTGGCTGTGACAAATCATGGCCTCAACAAGAGATATTCATTTTATGGCATATTACAGCTTCCCATAAAATTTACCCGTCCCCCAGGATCCTAGAGGCAATAATTATCTGTGTGTCTGTCCATCCAGGACCAACAGCTGTCCCACCTCCCCTTTCTTAGCTTCCTCTTCTGCTCTACTGTTGCCGGCTCCCTTAGCAGACAACCATAAAAATCAAAACAGAGAGCTGTATGTGACATTTGTAAGACAAATACAGATCTTTCTTGCATTCCTGACAAACCGTGTGCTGTGGTGGCCTCATCGCCCAGTAGTAGCCATATTGCACACAGACCAAGAGACGCAGGGCCCTGCTAGCAGGTCCTAACCTAACTCAGATGGTAGTTGTAGTATGGCCAAGGTGTGATTTGGATGCCTCTCACTGCAGCCACACTTGTGGCTTGCTCTTGTTGCACTTGCGCTTGGAATCATACACATTCAGCAAGAAGCTAGATGCCTGCAATGTCAACTTCTAGAATGCTTCCCCCTCTGTTTTTTCTTCCTTTTTTATCCTTTTTAAAAATTTCTTTAATCTTTTCTCCTTTTTTCTTTTTTATTATTTTTTCTTTTTCTTTTCCCCTTTTTTATTTTTTCTTTTCCTTTTTCTCTTGTTTTCTTTTAAAAAAATTTTCATTTTTTCCTTTTCCATTTTCTTTTTTCTTTACTTTTGGTTTTTGTTTTTTCTTTTTTCTTTTCCTTCGTTCTTCTTTTCATTTTCTTTTTTCTTTTTACCTTTTCTCTTTGTTTTTCTGATTTTTTCTTTTTCTGTTCCTTTTTTCTTTGCTTTTTTCTTTTTCTTTTATTATTTTCCTTTTTCCCTTTTTCTTTCCCTTTTCTCTTTTCTTTTATTTGCCGCTATTCCTTTTTCCATTTTCCTTTTTTTCATTTTCTTTTCCTTTTTTATTTTCTTTCTTTT